>OY755246.1:11000112-11565112 GCA_963576725.1 Azorinus chamasolen
GTTCTAAGAACTAAGCCCCAGTCCTTCCTATTCCCACCCTTTATTTAGGTTTCTAGCCTACCGTCATTGACGGTAGGCACCGTCAATGTCAACTGACCGAACCAAGGGTTCACTGAACTAACATTAGGTCACAAGGTTAAGGAACCGTCAGTGCCGGTAGGCACCGTCAATCACGGTACATAGTAATAACAGTACATTGCATTACTAACCAACAGAATTAAATACCATGTTTCCACTTATAAATTTGCAACAATATCGCAAGTTACATACAAGTTATGCAAACATTTAACGTATCATAAGTCACATATAAGCAAACATTTAACATATCACAAGTTACATACAAGTTATGCAAACATTTAACATTCCAAACGTTACATACAAGATGTAACATACATTATGTTATATATTGTTTGAATATATTCACACATTATGACCATGCCCTTCTCATTTCTCATCAGGTAGAAGGATTTCGCTCAACCTCACGGCCCCTGACTGGTCGGATCTTAAGAGACGGTTCAAAAACCTGGATTCCCGTGGCCGATTTAAGCCCTCAAACGGTAGCAATCCAGAGAAGGTTGCCATTATTATACCATACAAAAATAGAGATGTCCACCTGAGAATATTTCTACAAAATATTCACCCGTTCCTTCAGCGGCAGCATATTCACTATGGAATCTATGTAGTGGAGCCAGTAAGTTAAGGTTATATACATTAAGACATCGCTAATCTGAGCATTCAAATTACGTACCGGTACCTGGCTTTAACCTTTTCCTTCATATAAACGTGTTTTCACGCATTTGCACGCATAGAGGAGCCGTCTGATCAAGATCTGCTTTGTTTGCTAGTGGAATTTGAAAGATCTGTTGCTTCGCTTTCTAAACTGGCTACAATGCTCCACCTTCCACATTTCATGATTGAAAGATTGAATTACATTTTGGTTGTGTTCATCGATTTATAAAGCCAGACCTGATCACACACAACTTGCATGAATTCCGAAGGAATTCATGTAAAAAGTTGTGTGTGATCAGGTCTGAATTTATACATCGATGAACACAACCAAAATGTAATTCAATCTTTATAATTCCACCCATCCGTCCTTTTAAAAAATGTTACCTGTAGACATAAAAACAAATTTGACATTGGCTATTTTAAGTGCCGTGCGTAGGAATTCAATCAATACACATTCTATCAACTATGTCACTTTGTGTACTGTATCCTACGTCATAGATGACGTATCATAGACTGCTCTCGACTATTTGACCTAGTTGCAACAAATTGAAGTTAACAATAACTAAAACGCAATAAACAGAATTATTTCAACACATGTACTGCCTTACTACTGTGTCATATTTCCTCTTAATCGATTAACTTGCACAATCCTCCTTGAAATCGATCTGTATAAGTTCTGAACATAGACCAGTGGAATACGTGTCCAGATCCTCAAAATTTCTTGAACAAATCCCTTTTATTTTCAATAAAATGCACTCTACATAAAAGTTTACGTTTGATATACAGCCAAGTATTCTCAATTATGTTCAAATCCCGGTGACTGTGCAGGCCAAGAATTGGATCTAAAATAGTATTTCTGACCTGGTAAACAGCTATCCTACCAGTACGTTGTCGTCCTGAAATAACTGATTTCACGGGGAGGTGTCTTGTTATTACTGGCAGAGTGACCATGCCACTTTGACACTAACTCTAGTATGTAGCCCTCGCTTTGTTTTCTCCAAATCAACACATGTTATCACTGCCGATTACCACTTTACTTCCATCCGAAAAATAAACAGTTAATCCCACCTCCCATAAGTTCACCTCGTCCTTTTCTCTCTACACCATGCGAGCCGCCTGGCTCTGCTGGCTCTTGATTAATACAATCACTTGCTTTTTAACCTTAAGTTTCACCTCTTAACACTTAAATTTCAAAATACGCGCTCCACAAAACTTCAAAACAACATTTTCTCCCAATAATTCTACGTCAACATGGTTTCAAGGAATTTGTCGATAAATAGAACTTCATGTATAGTAAAAAGAAATAGTTCCATAGTGTATCGGCTACTGGTTACCGACTTCATGTAAATCATGGAGCAACGACATAGAACCAGCTCTTTACATTCATTGAGAAATGAATGTCATATATCAACCAATCAGAGTCGGCGATTTTGTGTAAACGTCACTGGATTGGAATTATAACTGATTTGGACATGAATATTCAGTAGGCATTGAAATTTGGAATAAATATAGTACAGGGCAATGGAAACATGACGACATAAAACAGAGAAAGACACGTAGAATCTACGTGGGAGATAAGTATCGTTATCCGTCTTTATAACCCCCGCACACACACACACACACACACACACACACACACACACACACACACACACAAACACACACACACACACACACACACACACACAAAACGAAGTTTGGGGGTATAATTGAATCAGGTTGTCCGTCTATCTGTCCGTCCGTCTGCCCGTCCGTCTGGTCGTCTGTCCGTCCGTGGACACAATTTTTTCCGGCCTTCTTCTTCTACAGTTTTGCTTCAATTTTGTTGAAAGTTCATATGACTATATAAACCTGTGCACCGCATATTTCCATTATGATCGGACAACTACTTCGGGAGTTATCTCCCTCTTTTAGTCCCCTACCAATGTTTTCCGGTTTTCTCAACTTTTATGGAAGTGACTGGAGATATCAACTCTATATTTAGTACAAAGCTAAATCTAGATAAGTTACAGCTTATGTTCTAATCTCAGTCCGGTTGAATAATTATTTCCAGAGTTATTGCCCTTGAACCTTTATTTTTCTTCAATTTTTTGAATTTTCCAAACTTTTTTCGGAAGTGGTTGGATATATTAACTTTAAATTTGGCATAAAGCTAAATCTAGATGATTTACTGCTTAATTCCCAATCTCAGTCTGGTTGAATAATTTTTGTCAGATTTATGGCCCTTGAACTTTATTTTTTTGTCAAATTTTCAATTTTCCGGTCTTTCTTTGGAAGTGGTTGGAGATATTAACTTTATATTTGACATAAAGCTTCATCTAGATGAGTTACAGCTTAAGTTCGAATATCGGTCTGGTTGAATAATTTTTGTCAGAGTTATGGTCCTTGAACTTAATGTTTTTCTGAAAAGGTACCTAGGTTTAGAACTTTGGAGTTGACACTTCACAAAAACAAACAAAGCTGCTTGAACTTATTGGATGACATTGGAAGCAACCATAACACTTCTATGAATTTCAACAGACTTATCTCCCTTTTTGGACTTGACAATGTTTTGTAAAAGTTGCTTTATTTATGTTTGTCATTGATCTTGGATTGAATATTACATGTTAGAAGTGATATATTTGAATCAATAAGTATGATATACAGGTTCTTGTATGAATGTGTAGCACATAAGTGCTTTTCGCTAAATTGTGACAGAGTTCAACCGGTTAGGGACCATGGCATTGCTTTCAATCCTCCCATAACTTATTACACATATATTTAGAATGTAAGAAAAATATGTTGTGTGGATACAACCTCATGAAATGGTCTTATTTCTCTGAATGTTGAACTATTCTTCATTTTTGCAGAACATCTTGTCATTTTTATTACATAAATTGGGTTGGGACATGTATTGTTTTTAAATCTCTTCATGTTTCTGTATGTACATATGTTCAGATTGATGATAGGTGTTATGACAAGTAGTCAGGTGGGGGTATTCGTTAGCCTTTGGCTTACAGTTCTAGCTAAGACAGATGACAGTTTAATGCAGTAAAGCAGTAAGCTCCTCTTGGAGCTAAGTATTGATATCAGTAATCAAGATAGATGACAACTTAATACAGAGTGTAAAGTCGTGAAAATCTGCTTTGGGAGCTTTCTGAATGGCTTTCACTCAGCACAAAGCAGCCACTTGCCTAAGAAGTCTTCAATGACTTAATGTTCGGATTAGTGAAGTTTTACTGTTGTAATAGGTTGTCGTAGTAGACACATAGCTAGAATGCTGCGTCTGATCACGATAAACATGTAAAGTCACGGGCACGGACCTGTTATCCATCTTGACTCACCATGAATGAAATCAGACTTTTTGTATTCTTTGCGAAGCAATAGAATACAAAGGTGGCGATCCACAGCCAAACCATGGTACCCTCGCCGGCCTGACAAAATAGTGCAAATTACTGACCTGTATTCGATGGATACAAAGGGTGTTTAATAACATGGCATCCGGAACCAATCGTGGTATACATGAAAAAGCTTCGTAACATAAGTTTCGGCTTAGTATGTGCAAAAATCAACAAAACCGACAAAATATAGCAATGTGTAAGAAGGGCGCACTGATATACAAATATCAGTCACAGAAGAAATCACGTGATCATAACATGAATGAAAATACTCAATGATATAAAGAAGCGCGATTCGTATGACCTTATGCAAGCGATTAGGTAATCACGTCCATAACCGCGAGTGGTCAGTGTGATAATAAGCATAGCGGGAAACGGCTGAAGTGTCAGCTGCAACTGTATCATCAATTGGATGGAGTGTTATTGCCTTCCCTTGTAGATACGCAATTCCAGGCCAAAGCGAACTTATTCGCTATCAGATTGATACCATGCAAAAGAATACTGCAGCGTCTACAACGCTTTGATATAACCTTGGGACCATATCAAACTCTCTACCAACGACAGAATACTCGGCATGGGTCTAAAATGTCAAACGCTTTCCACCGTTCGGTACTTATATAAGATTATTTCCTATTTAACCAATTAAGTGTCATATGCTGTACAGTCAACACTTCCAAATCAGATTTTGCAATTTTTCTATTTTTCATATTGATTGGACATCGCCCACAAAAATACAAAATGTACAGTAAAACCTCTGTAAACCGGAACTCTAGTAGAGAAGAATTTAGATACTTTTAGTCAGGTGGCTGCTTCATGCAGGATGAAACCCGTGCAGAAAGCTCCTAGATGAGCCCTTCTGCATGACTTTCATCCTGCATTAAGCTTCCGTCTGTCTCAAAGACCGATATTTATACAAACTTTAACGTCCGGTTTAGCGAGACTGGTACACTGGTATAAAATTCACCAATGGGTTCAGCCAACAGTCTTGAACCTGACCAGTGACCCCTAATCTGAGTCAACACTGTATGTCTATATCACATCTATGGGATTGTGGGAGTCCAATAGTTAATACATGTACTTTATATCTCTCTGATCAGCGATATGTTTTATATTCAAAGGTACTCAATATGACATTCAACAGAGCTGTACTAATGAACATTGGATTCACGGAAGCTTTACTGAGGATGAACTACAAGTGTTTCATTTTCCATGACGTCGACTTGATACCGGAAGACGATGCTAACCTGTATACTTGTCCGCGCATGCCCAGACACATGTCTGTGGCGATTAGCAAACGAAATTACACGTAATATTGTTTCATGTGGTGACATATTTATGCCACCACTTAACCACTTTTCACAAAAGGTTTCGCGTTAACCGCAATTAATAATATTTTTAATATATTACAAGTGAAAACTCAAAATACTCAGGTAATGAAATTCTAATAATAATCATATTGTGTAAAACAGCTATTAGTGACTTTGTAAGTACATGTAGTACCTAGTGAATTATTTCCCTGTTTGAATATTCATGTAAGCAAAATGACATCATGAAAATTGATTAAAATAGATTATTTTATAAAGGCATATGAACACAGGACATGTTGGCCCAGGCAGAAGGGTTTAAAGCCTTATTGTCTTCATATCAATTTATAACGGGTATCAAAAAAACTTCTAGTCGAGTAACTGTTAAATGGAGAACATTTGGATAATCATTTCCCGGATAGAAACACATTGTCACGCCTTCAGACTAGCTTCTGCTCTGTCTGCGTATGAACTTTTATAGATTTTATTCTACATTTTCTGCAAACGCCAAAAACAAATACTGGTTATCATATAACATTATAAAAAGGTCAGCATATAAATATTCATGATGTTAGTATTTCTTAACCCTTTTTCCCATGAATACACCTTTCTACGCCTTTGCAAACGGACTAGACCTAGATCAGACGACTCCTATAGGAGCTGTCTGGGTCCATGCTTATAAAGCTTTTAGTTGAGTCTGAGTTTCGTTCTCAAGCTTTTGATTGGTCAGATTTGAGTTCTCAAGCTTTTGATTGGTCAGATTTGAGCCAAAGGCTCAAATCTGACCAATCAAAAACTTGAGAACGAACTCAGACTCAACTAAAAGTTTTATAAGCATGGACCCAGATCAGGGCCTGCTTTGTTTGCTTATGGAATAATATAGATGTGAATCTCTAGTTTCTGTTTTTGCAAAAATTAGTGTGAACGAAAAAAAAAGAGTGGACGACTATTATTTTCTAACGATTACCGAGTGATGTGATATAGATCAGTTGTCCGTTTTCAGCAAGATTATTAATTTAGATTCACCCGGGATTGGAGAGGGTGCTGTGTGTAACATTTTATTCGTGGAGCGTCTCTAATATCTATTACTTTTTCAGACTTTTACACCCCGGGTGGTTTGGTGGGGTGACGGCACTGAGCAAAGAACATTTTCAAATGGTGAATGGTTACTCTAATCTGTATTGGGGTTGGGGTTGCGAGGATGATGATATGTTTTTGAGGCAAGTATATTTGCTAGTACTAGTTTTCTGTGCAACAGGAGACTAATATATACTTATTCTATATTAATAGCTACATTATTAATAACTGATAATTAAATATCAATTATCTTAACCCTTTCCCTCATATAAACGTGTTTTCACGCACTTGCAAACAGGGTAGACCCAGAACAGACGGCTCCAAGAGGAGCCGTCTGATCAGGGTCTGCTCCGTTTGCTAATAGAATTTGATAGATCTGTTTCTTTGCTTTCTAAAATGTCTACAAGATTCAACCTTCCATATCTCATAATAACTATTTTGACCATGAATATTCAGTAGGTAATGACATTTGGAATGAAGATGGAACAGGGAAAGGGTTGAGTTAGACATAGGACGAGTTTTACATATAGTCAATGTGTAAACGGGGTATTTATTCTCATGTAACAGAATTACCTATCTGTATAACGGATAGGTTGTTTTTTCTTTTTACCTTTAGCCTGCTGAAGAAGATATTTTTACACAATACTTCACTCTCGACATTTTGAATATGTTAGCTATAATAAATTTGTCTAAAAATGCAATCAGGGGGTTGAAACAGTCTGGGCCCTGAGGAGAGGCCGAGTTACTCGGCGTCACATCTAGATCCAAACTGTTTGCAAAGGGTTATCATGTATCAGCTGGCACCTAACTTAAGGTTAAGATATCAGCTGGTACCTAATTTAAGGTTAAGATATCAGCTGATACCTTACTAAAGGTTAAGACATCAGCTGGTACCTAACTTAAGGTTAGTTGCCATAGCGGGTCGAATAGTGTTTGACTGGAGGGGTTGCATATTGCGCGTATATAACAGTTGTTTATTTGTATTGCTTAGTTTATATGCATGAAATTCAACTTGATCTGTTCTGTTATCACATTTTCCAATATATGTAAGGCAATATTTTATGTAAAGTGTTATATGCTAATAAATGTACCCAAGTCTGTTGGTTCTGGGTCATAACTGTGTGACGTACTGTCACTGTGCATAGAATGTTACATTCAAATTTTGTTTTGTTTTTTTGTGATCTGAGTGCGTTGACACAATATAATAGAGCATACTATGACACAGACAGATAAACTTACGGAAAGGATGAAGTTAGGGACGTAGGCAAACAGTATAGACTCTGATCAGACGCCGCATAATGCGGCGTCTGATCAGAGTCTACACTGTTTGCTGATAGGAATTTCAATATAAAACAAAACGAAATTGAAAATTTAAGCCAGGCACCCCTTAGATAGAAAATGGACTAATCCAATATATAAACATGGAATAACCCATTGGGAGCAAATGGGTTGATAATCATGCTGCCAATGTTACACTAGAAATGTGTATAACACTACGCGTTTTTTAAAGGAGAGAGTAGGGCAAGAGCGAGAGGGGGGGGGAGGGAGAGAGTGGGTTAGTGAGTGAGTGAGTGAGTGACTCGTGTTAATGTATTGTAGGCTATATGTATATAGGTTATAGTGCATCCATACAGACTATTTCACTTGTGAACTATGCATAGAAAGGCCTTTTATAACATTGCATTAGTCTCAAAGCTTTTTATAACATTGCATTTGTCTCATGGCTTTTTATAACAGTACATTTGTCTCAAGGCCGTTTATAACATTGCCTTTGTCACAAGTACACTACCAATGGGATATAGATATGATTGCCATCAGGTTAATCTAGACTCAGACCGGCCGCTGTCGCGAAGTTTGAAGAAAATATTATGCTGTTTATCAGTACATGTATAACAAATACTGTAACTGCAAATGGCATTCAAACAGTGCATACCCTGATTAGATGCCTGGCAACACAACAGTTGGGTTGATCTAAATAATTTCGTGAGGCACCCTCAATAAGCGGTTTATACCCTTTACCTCATGAATATTCATGTAAGAAGTAATGGATATTAATTAGTTAATACTTTACAAGGGCATATGAACACTAGACTGTTCGAGCATAACAGAAACTTAGAATCAGGGTCCATGCTTATAAAACTTTTAGTCGAGTCTGAGTTCGTTCTCAAGTTTTTGATTGGTCAGATTTGAGCCATTGGCTCAAACCTGACCAATCAAAAGCTTGAGAACTCAAATCTGAACAATCAATAGCTTCAGAACGAACCCAGACTCAACTAAAAAGCTTTATAAGCATGGACCCTGATCTATATTATTCCATAACCACATAGAATAGGGTCCATGCTTATAAAGCTTTTAGTTGAGTCTGAGTTTCGTTCTCAAGCTTTTGATTGGTCAGATTTGAGTTCTCAAGCTTTTGATTGGTCAGATTTGAGCCAAAGGCGCAAATCTGACCAATCAAAAACTTGAGAACGAACTCAGACTCAACCAAACGTTTTATAAGCATGGACCCAGGTCCTTGTTAGACGGCTCCTGCAAAATCCATCAAATCATGGTCTAATCTGTTTTCAATGTGCTGCTATATGGAATAAAAAGGTTAAGCTGTAGTTTAGTGATTTTTTTCGCCTGCTTAAAGATGATTTCCGCTTATTTGTTCACAGTTTTGAGTAACAAAGGTACTTCATAATCGGAATGTATGCGATTTGAAACTAACTTAATGCTAAAGAGCATAGTAAGGAAATGCAGCGTTTCAGGGTTTCCCAGGTTTAGTAGTGGGAAAATTACCCCCTGAGCGAACTTTTTTCATACTCATAGCTGTAGTTATTACATATTTATTCATAGTGTAGTTCCGTCTATCGGAGCTTGGCCGAATATATCCGTTAATAACCGTTAATAAAATCGGCGGTTTCTAAGAAAGTCACATTTCAAAACCACTGTGATAAATAGAGCATTTGCTCCATAAGAGCAAATGCTCTATTTATCACAATGGTTTCCCAACTACACAATTCTAAAAAACATTCTCTAGTAAATTCTTCTTTTCAGTAGATTTATTTAAAGAGGTAGGATCTAAAATTAGCTTATGAGGTAATGGATTAATAACCATAAATAAAGTCGGCGGTTTCTAATGATATGGCGTTGTTCATATATTGTTGATATTTAGCTCAATATATACTTACTGTTGGGAAATGGTCTGTAAGCGTTATCTTAATATGAATATGTGACAGTTGTGGTGTGGATTGATTTGAACAAAAACAAATGAACCGAATATAATTCAAAATTTGACTTTCTTCGAATTTAAAACATGCATGTATATTTTATCGGCTTTTTCTTCAAACATACAATACAAGTATCAGACAGCTTTGATCCTGACGAGACGCCGAGTTCACACAGTGTCTCATCTGGATCCAAACTGTTTGCAAAGGCAATCCTGGATTATTCACAGAACATTCACAGAATATTACCATTAACAATTTCTTTACAGAGTCAGAGCAAATGGACTGACTCTATACAATAGAACCTGTCTCAAGCGACCATAAAAATAGGGCTAATTATGGTTCTGTAAGGCAGGTGGTAGCTTAATACAGGTCAAAAGTAGGCTAATACAGAAAGCTCCTATGTGAGTTTTCTGTATTACGTTTGCCCTGTATTGAGCAACCATCTGCTACTTAAGATTCCTGTGTCCAGTTAATATAAGGTCGCTTAAGACAGGTTCTTGCGTACTGGGCGAATAAAATTATGTTCTCTTCTGTTCTTTGCAGACTCCGTGCGAACGGACTGACTATAAGTAGATACCCGGAGGAGATAGCGCGGTATACCATGATAAAACACAAACGTGACACTTATAATAAAGACAACCCACACAGGTAAGTGTCATAATTACCCAACAGCTGGTGATATATCTATAATCTCGCAAACGAAACTGATCTATTTCATTCCATAAGCAAACAGAGCAGACCATGCTCAGCGGACTCGTACAAGAGCCATCTGAATTAGCGTCTGATCTGCAGTTGCGTAAAAAGGTTTAGTTATGGATTTAAGGATTAACCCTTCTCTTGCTGAATTTTAAAATACATTTCTCCAACTTTACCCATGCCCTGTTGTATATTTACATATATCTTCACTATGTACAAGTATTTCGCTGAGCAATCACTGCTGTGGAGTGCACTGGTTGCACACTCAACTTGTAATTAGTGCAGACCCTGATGAGACAGCCCCTGCATCTGGGTCTTCACTATTTACAGCTCGGTATATTGACGTGAATAGCAAGCGAAGGATTAATCTTACCATATGGCAAGTGGAACTTGATTGTCAGTTGCAAACAGCTAAGATCCAGATGAGACGTTCAGTAACAAGGAGTCCCAACGGACCCAGGCTGATTAGTAGTTTCTCGATAGGTCGGGTGTAAGTAAAGTATGCATCAGAATAAAGTTTAGCTCTTTCCCACATATTTACGCCTTTTGACACTTCTGTAAAAGCCATTTTTTTTAAACCATTGTGATAAATATAGCATTTGCTCCATGGGAGCAAATGCTCTTTTTATCACAATGGTTTCTAAACTACACAATTCAAATACAGGTATGTTTCTTTTCTCTGGTAAATGTTCCTTTTCGGTAGAGTCAATAAGTGTTACACCTTAATGCTGATGGCTTTCAACAAACGCAAACAAGAATTTAGATACTTTTAGGCAATTGGCTGCCTAATGCAGAGGGAAAGTCACCCTGCATTAAGCTGCCACCTGTCTCCAATATGGATGTTTATACTGAATTGAACGTCCGGTTCAGAGGGGTTTCCGGTATTTTCAAGCAGGCGATCGGGTAGAAGTTACATTCTAAAGAAAAACAACATAAATCAGGTTTTGTAAGAATTGAACTTGACACACCATTATATATACAATGTTGAAATAAAGTCACAACTTGTGACAAATAAAGACTTCTATTATTTGAATTGAACAAACTGTATAATATAACCCTTTTTGTATTTATTTTGTAGAATCATTACATATACAGTTACCCTAAGTAGCCCACGTATTCGAACACCCAATCCCCCATCCCCACCAACCAGCTTATAAAACTAAATGAGTCGATTTAGCACCATTAAGATTAAAATAGTGAAAACCTTGATCAAACAGCTCCTTTTGGAGCACTTTTATCTGCGTCTGCACTATTTGCCCAAGTTTGTTCGAGTACCTTGGATAATGAAGTTATTGTTGATTGCAGGAAGGAACTTCTTAACAACTACCGACGGTATCCGCATGACGGGCTGAACTCCTTGCGCTATCACCTCCTCGACACTGTGGAGGAAGAGCTCTATACCAAGTTTCTCGTTCATGTAGACCCTATAGATTACAATGTGCAGGAGTATATATACCATGGACCAACTGGGCCAGAAATCGTTGGTGGAATGCTGATATGTCTACTTATTGTGTTGCTCTTGTTCGTATTATGTCGAAGGACTAGAGCAAAACCATTGTCTGTACTGTTTACACAATATGGGTGAATCATAGATTCACAATGAAGCGATTAAGTACTTAAACGTGTTCCACGTTCTATTTATAGACAAACCTATACATTGAAAGGATATTAGGAAATTAAATGCGACTCAGTTAAATATTTCCATCAAATTTTTCACGCATTTTCTACCACAGTAGACCCAGATCAGAGGCTCCCACAGGAGTCGTCTGTTCAAGGTCTGCTCTATTTGCTAACGGAAGTTGATATATCTGGGTTTTTTTACTTTATAAAACGTCTGCAATGACCAACCTTCCATATTGTTCAAATTTTACACCCTGTCTGCAGCGACTGCATAAGGAAATGAAAACATGGTGTCTATACTAGCATGAGCTTGCTTCATTCTTACAAGACTGAATTTTCAAATGGACTATTCCAAAAATCAAACAGGTCAAGCTTTTGCTAAATGTTTTGGATGTTTCTAAAATGTAACATGACCATCAGTGCTGACCCTGATTGGAGGGCTCCTCTAGGGGCCCTCGCAGCTGGGTCTACACTGTTGGCAAATGACATTAGTTAATTGTACCCTGTTCAGTAAGAGTTAATGCAGGAAGAAAGTTATGTAGGAATCATAACATTCGCCTTGCATGAACCCTTTCGCTGCCAAACTCTGTCGTCTGCTAACTTTGTCGTCTGCTAACTTTGTCGTCTGTCATAAATTTTCATTTCTTTTATTTTCTTCATTTTTGTTTCAAAGACCTAGTAACAGTAACAAACAGTTTGGATCCTGATGAGACGCCGAGTTACTCGGCGTCTCATCTGGATCCAAACTGTTTGCATAGGTTATCACAGATCCGGCATGGCAGCTGTTCCTGTTGCATATTCATGTAAGACATTTTGATATCATGAATATTTACTAGATGATTTTTCTTATTGTAAAACGTTCAGGGGATTTATTTGCTCTGACAAAAACTGTGGAAGCAGGTCTGTATCATGTCATAAGCAAATATAGCATACCCACATCAGACGGCTCCTACAGGAGTATCTTCTCTGTTTGCAAAGTCATGCACACTGCGTTTAACTATGAATGAAGGGTTTAAGTGGTAGCTGTAGAATTGATGCACTAGACTTTATCATAAATGTCCTAATAGAAATGTCCCTCTTATCAACAGTTCTGTCAACGTGGCGTCATTCTTGCCAAGAAATAAATTTCGAGATAACTTCAGCGATTTAGGTTATATTTATGTTATATTGTTGCTTTGTTGAGCCTCAAATGTCTTACAAACGCATTCTTATCGTGGAGAAAAACGCGCGTGCATTATATTCACAAAAGTTAGAATATTGCGTTCGGACCACATGGTTGGACCTAACATCGGAACGCATTTTTCTTACTAGATCAAACAAAATACCTTTCTTCTTATAGTGAAAAGAAGAATTTCGCATGCCCTTGAAAAATGAAAAATCCCTTGAGACTATCGTGATCACACGACTACGCGAGATTGCCCGATGTTAGTCCGACAAATTTCAAAATATTAACAATAACAGAGGCTGCTGTTTAAGATCGGTAACTTTTTTATTACTTATGCACCATTACCCATTAAAAGACACATCGGTATCTGTTAACCATTAAATGGTCAGGTGTGTTTGCTTTGGACATAATACAGTAAACACCCTCTAAACCGGAATTCTAGTAGAGAAGAATTTAGATACTTTTAGGCAGGTGGCTGCTTCGTGCAGGGTGACAGTTATGCAGAAATCTGGGAGCTTTCTGCGTGACTTTCATCCTGTATGAAGCTGCCACCTGTCTCCAATACCGATATTTATACCAAATTTAACGTCCGGTTTGGAGGGGTTTTACTGTATACATAAATTCTATAGTTTCTGCCGTGATCGAATTCATTTGTTCAGTCGCCAATATAAAATTCAGTTAATCCTTTCCCTCATGTAAACGTGTTTTTACGCATTTGTAAACAGGGTAGACCCAGATCAGATGTCTCCTATAGGTGTTATCTGATCAGGGTCTGATCCGTTTGATGATTTAATTAATAGGTATCTGTTTTTAATTTCTAAAATAGCTACAATGTTCCACCACTTTCCATACTTTAGTATAACTATTATGGCTTTGGTGGCTTTGATTATTCAGTAGGTATTGTAGTAACGCTGTACTGTTGAACTGTAGAACGATCAGGTGTTAGACTGTAGAATATGGAGTTGGTAGATGGAAAACTGCTCCGATAGTATTTTATAAGTTTATTATGTATCCTGGAATTCCAGTTCGTATAGTATAACAGTGGTAATCCACAAACAGTAAAATAACAAGTCCAAGATAAAACGTATCTGTATGAAAGCAAAGTAATTTAGTCAGGATATCCTGAGTACTAGAAATCTAGCACGGCCTAAACATGTTTCTTTTCCCTAACTCTAAATTGTGACTCCCTGCATCAGGGGACACCTTTTAATATATCCCGTGACGTTTTTGACAGATCAATTATACACAAAGGATCTGATCTTAGCAAGCTTATTTTGATTCTTATCGCATCTCAATTGATGAAATCTTACGTAATAGCTATCATCCACCGCCGGTATATGATTGTATCTGGCGCTCTGAGTGACATTTATCACGTAAGATAATTGTCTGGAGATCAACTGTAAATAAAGAAATATTTATCAGTCTAACAATTCCTACCATTCCAGAAAAGATTGTGTCCCCACAATTTAAAATTTGAAGAACATCAATTATATTTTCATGCAATTAATATTTCAACATTTTTTTCCTGTATTCTCAACGTGTGAAATATAATGCAAATTACATCAATGTTCAAAGCATAAACGATATACAGAATGTATTAGTTATGTATTCCCTTCGTAGGTTAATAATTTTGCAATCTCAGACAAATAAATGACCAGCACACGGGCCATATAGTAAAGCATATGAACAATATATAACGGGAACCGACCTTGTTCCTGAACGTTATACTAAGCATGGGAGCGACTGTCCCGTAAAAGTATACAAGCAATTGCAAACATAAACGTCCTTATATGAAGTGGAATACATAACTGAAATTAATTAGAGGTAACAACTCTAAAACTCAGGGGAGCGCATTGGTCCCGTATAGAAAATAGCATTTTAGGAGTAAATTCGAGGCTCTCTAATTGCTGAACATGCATGTAAAATCAATTGAGCTCGATATTGAGTATACTGTATATCATTACAGATGCTGGCGAAATTATGTACTTTGGAAGAAAAACACATAATGCATGTAAAAGACAATTACACTTGAACAAACATAGTATGAAGTTTAAAAAAGTTCTACTGCATATTAAACAAATGACTACTGTGTACCAAAATTTGGCATGAAACGTAAACAGTCCTGATTTGAAGAAATAAAACACATTCTAAAATCCATAATATTGACACTATGTACCGTCCTAAAGTAGTTGTAGTAATTCTATAGGAAACTGTCACTGTATATTCTGTAGCTGACGAAATGTTCTTATGCCCTGTAAAACGTAAGGCTCGATCTTGCTGTTAAAGTTCCGATGTCGCACTTTGGAGTTAGAATAATGTCCGCAAAACTGCCCCCCCCCCCCCCCCCCCGAGTTCCTTTGGATGTCCGAAGTAAAAATCCATGTGGTGATCCAACATGTTTAGTTTGGGGAAGAATTTCAAGAATTTGAATTTAGCTCAAATTTGGCAGTGTCCGCTCGACTTGAATAGGGAATATTAATTGCACAAACTAGTAGAGTCCACTCGCTTGGTGAAAGTTCCGAAAAAGTGTACAGCACAAAATATATGTGAGCACTCCCGATTCAACCACCAACTGTAGTAACGCTGTATTGTTGAACTGTAGAACGATCAGGTGTTAGACTGTAGAATATGGAGTTGGTAGATGGAAAACTGCTCCGATAGTATTTTATAAGTTTATTATGTATCCTGGAATTCCAGTTCGTATAGTATAACAGTGGTAATCCACAAACAGTAAAATAACAAGTCCAAGATAAAACGTATCTGTATAAAAGCAAAGTAATTTAGTCAGGATATCCTGAGTACTAGAAATCTAGCACGGCCTAAACATGTTTCTTTTTCCTAACTCTAAATTGTGACTCCCTGCATCAGGGGACACCTTTTAATATATCCCGTGACGTTTTTGACAGATCAATTATACACAAAGGATCTGATCTTAGCAAGCTTATTTTGATTCTTATCGCATCTTAATTGATGAAATCTTACGTAATAGCTATCATCCACCGCCGGTATATGATTGTATCTGGCGCTCTGAGTGACATTTATCACGTAAGATAATTGTCTGGAGATCAACTGTAAATAACGAAATATTTATCAGTCTAACAGTATTGACATTTGGAATAAAGATAGAGCATGGAATGGGTTAATGTATATTTATGAGCATATACATGTAACCCGCGTTTGGACTCTCGCACGATGCTTTATTTTTATAGAAATTATAACATTGTCGAATTGTGCTTGTTATCGCCCATGTTATTGCTTATACGTATTGTTCGTGGGTTGAACGAGAGATAGAACCAATTTTGGAGAGACCTGAATATGCATACGCGAGTAACGTGGCTACTCCACTCACATGACACAAGTCAACGTGCACAACCTCTCATAAAGTCGGTTCGGTACTGTTACCCGTGGACACATTGATTTTACCCACACATATATTCCTCCCACATGAATATTGACCCTTTATTCCAAGCTGACTTATTTCGAGGGCTTGGTGTAAAACTATTCTAACTCCTTCACTAAAGTGAAGGAGTTAGAATAGTTTTGCACCAAGCCCTCGATTTGGTCTTGTGTTTACAATTTTATTGGGAATGCATTCCCTCATGAGAGAGATAAGCTTAAGAGTGAAACCAGAGGCATAAGTATTTGTGTTTTCATTTAGTTCCAATGTGTTTCTGAGAGGTAGAAGCCCATAGCCAGCTTTGTTGTATTTCCAAATCTGCCTTTCGCAACACTTCGGTTTTTGAAATTTAAAAAATAGAATAAATTGGACAGTGATAACGTAGATTTTGTTCGAGAAAAGGATCTATTACTTCAGTTTTAAGAATATGTCCATATTCCTAAGAAGTACCATGTCTAAAAGTGAATCGAATGCTCAGTAAAGTGAGTAGGGTCGGTTATGATTTGGATTAAGCTAAACTGTTGACAGTATGATATACTTGACCTGGTTGAACAGTTAATCTGAATTGTAAACGACGATTTTTATTTTACGTTCGACCCATATGCATTCTACTAAGTTTACTTCTAGATCGCGTCGTCGATGACAGTTAAGCTTATCTTTTATGTATACCGGCACCATGACTGTTACCCTCTCTATTTTACGTTCAGGATTTTGAAAACTAGAGCTATCACTAAGGGTGATTCATACCCCCACCAACCACCTTGTCATACGATCCAATGATTTCAATACAAGAGGCTTTCCCTCAATAGCGCTTCCTCTCATCACCCTCTATCAATATATAAAGTTTCACAGTTGTACCTACAATACTTCAGAATTTATGCACTGGACAAAACATGTCTCCGAAAAGTAACAAAGGGGAATAACTCCCTCAAAAAATTAGAGTTACATCTCTTGTTGACTGCGTATCCTCTCACCATCCTATATCCATATATAAAGTCTTAAAGTTGTGCCAACAATACTTGAGAAGTTATGCTCCTGATAAAACAAATTGCTTTTGAAAAGTAACTAAAAGGAATAACTCCCTCAAAAATGATTTAGAATTACAATCCTTGTTGGCTGCACATCATCTCATTACCCTCTATCCATATACATGTACAAAGTTTTACAGTTTTGCCTACAATACTTAAGAAGTTGTGCACCGGATAAAATTGCTTCTGAAAAGTAACAAAGGGGAGTAACTCCCTCAAAATGAATTCAGAGTTATATAATTTCTATAAATTACTTCTATTATTGAGAAGTTATGCTCCTGACAAAACAAATTGCTTCTGAAAAGTAACTACAGGTAATAACTCCCTCAGGAATGAATTTAGAATTACAACCCTTGTTGGCTGCACATCCTCTCATCACACTCTATCCATATATAAAGTTTCATATTTGTGCCTATAATACTTTAGGAGTAATGCCCTGGACAAAAATCAGAGGAAGTACGGAAGGACGGACGGACACACGGGCATGCGCGAGTCCAATGTAGCCCCGCTTCTTTAGAAGTAGGGATAGAAAGCGAATGTCATCAGTGGATACCGAGTTATTGAGCCCAGTTTCAGAGAGAGTGAGAATGTCGTTCCGTATTGTTTGGTGCTCTGTACAATGTAATGCTCTTATGACAAATAATTTGAAAGATTTAAGGTATCTGAAAATGATGATATATTTGATATGTTAGAGGAAGCAGACAAGTTATGGTCTGAGGGTCCAGGATGCAGATGAACATCGCCCGATAACATAACAAGAGATGTCACAGTCATGTGACAAATGCCCCCAAAAATTGTACCCTGTGACCTTGACCTTTGACCCATGGACCAGGGAGTTGACACATCGTCTTTGTGTGGTGAACATTTGTGCCAGGTTCCTTTGAAATCCATTCACAGATAAACAAGTAATTGTACCCTGAGACCTTGACCTTTGACATATGGACCGGGGAGCTGAACGCGACACATCGTCTTTGTCTGGTGAAACTCTGTGCCAAGTTATATTGAAATCCATTGATAGATAAATATGTTACAGACCGGACACCAAATTTGTGACAAAGTAATTGTACCCTGTGACCTTGACCTTTGACCCATGGACCAAGGAGTTGAAAGCGACACATCATCTTTGTCTGGTGAACATTTGTGCCAAATCATATTGAAATCCATTGATATATAAAGAAGTTACAGACTGGACACGAAATTTGTGACAAAGTAATTGTACCCTGTGACCTTGACCTTTGACCCATGGACCTGGGAGTTGAACGTGACACATCGTCTCTGCCTGGTGAACATTTGTGCCAAGTTATATTGAAATCCATTGACAGATGAAGAAGTTACAGACCAGACACGAAATTTGTGACAAAGTAATTGTACCTTGTGACCTTGACCTTTGACCCATGGACCTGGGAGTTGAACGCGACACATTGACTCTGTGTGTTGAACATTTGTGGCAAGTTATATTGAAATCCATCGATAGATGAAGAAGTTAGAGACCGGACACCAAATTTGTAACAAAGTAATTGTACCCTGTGACCTTGACCTTTGACCCATGGACCTGGGAGTGGAACGCGACACATTGTCTCTGTGTGTTGAACATTTGTGTCAAGTTATATTGAAATCCATCGATAGATGAAGAAGTTACAGACCGGACACGAAATTTGTAACAAAGTAATTGTACCCTGTGACCTTGACCTTTGACCCATGGACCTGGGAGTTGAACGCGACACATCGTCTCTGTCTGGTGAACATTTGTGTGAAGTTATATTGAAATCCATTGATAGATGAAGAAGTTACAGACCGGACACGAAATTTGTGACAAAGTAATTGTACCCTGTGACCTTGACCTTTGACCCATGGACCAGGGAGTTGAACGTGACACATCGTCTCTGTCTGGTGAACATTTGTGGCAAGTTATATTGAAATCGATTGATTGATGAAGAAGTTACAGACCGGACACGAATTTGGGACGGAAGGAAGGACAGACGGACGGACAGACGGACGGACGGACAGACGGACAGACGGAAGGACGGAAAGACGGACAATGCGACTACTATATGCCCACCGTTGGGGGCATAAAAAGTGGCATCCAGCATACTATATTTAAAAAGAGTATCGATACTAAAGTATATGTTAACCGGAGATTATCATATGATTTGGTCCCATGAACTATACGTTTATACGGATGTCTAATTAAGGAGGTATAAGGTTCGATGTAAACTTAAGGTATAAGTCTGATACGAAACAGTTCTTGGGAATTATCGTGGAACAGAACCAGGGCGGACACAGCTTCTACCTAAAACATAGACGACACCCGATCTACGGGAAATTGGGTAAGAAAAACACGTTATACCACCAGTTGTCCACTGATGGGCAATAGATTCAGAGATTAACATTTTCAACGCTGAATTCGCAGAGATGAGTCGACCTTTAATGCTTAACTATATGGTTTTAAGTAACCCCACATCCGGAATTCTAGTTACTAGAGAAGAATTTAGATACTTTTAGGCAGGTGGCTGCTTAATACGGGGTGAACGTCATGCAGAAAACTCCTAGAGGAGCTTACTGAATGACTTTCACCCTGCATTAAGCTGCCGCATGTCTCCAAGACTGATTTTTATACTAAATGTAACGTCCGGTTTAGATGGGTTTTACTGTACTCAGTATGAAGACTTAAAATTTCTAGAAGATTTTGAATGACAAGCAATGAAGTTCCTGACCAAAGAGCTTCTGCAGGAGCCCTCTGATCTTGACCTGAACACTGTTTTCAAGTGACGATGAATGCGTGTGCCGCATTCAAAGGGTTGATCCGATATCTTGCTTTTACACTTGACCTGATAAATATTTATGTTAGAAACAATGAATATTAATTAGTTAGATCTTATCAAAATATCCCCATCACAAACAACAAAAGCTAGAAAAGAGAAAATATAAAAACAATAGTGTGTATACATATATGTCTTTAAGATTCATAATATACGTCTTTAAGATCATAATTTATGCTTTGGCTGAATAATAGAGTGGTGAAACAAAATGTAGCGCTCATTAACCCATTCCCTCATATCGACGACTCTGTAAAGGTCATTTTGTGAAACCATTGTGATAAATAGAGCATTTGCTCCTATAGGAGCAAATTCTCTATTTATCACCATGGTTTCAAACTACAAAATTCTATTTTTTTCCTTTTCTCTAACTAATGCTCCTTTTCGGTAGATTTATACAAAGAGGTTGTATCTAAAAATAGCCTATGAGGGAATGGGTTAACTAGTTATTAGAGGTGGAGGAAATCAGTTATTATTATATTATGTAACAAACAGGGAATGAAGATCTTAGTCCAAAAATAGATTATACGAGCATAAAATGCTTGCAAACATGTACAATATAAACATATCATCAGCTCAAGACAGACAATTTCGTCATGAATAGTATGCAACAACACCGGGAATGTGTAGCTATTATGAAATACAGACACAAATGACAATCAAGAAAGTGCGTCTACTGTATTCTACACGCAAAACAAAATTGCCACGTGCTAAGGAGGTCGCTTGCTCAGTTAATTTATAGCAAACAGGATTCTCTTTCTATTAAAGATAAAAGGAGTATTTTCTTTCACTGAATTGTGAGAGTAAACAGTTTAGTTCCATATGAGACGTCGCGTCACTCGGCGTCTTTTCTGGATCCAAACCATCTTCTGATATCATTTATGATTTGCCGGTAGCATGTTTGTATTAAAAGTTCCGTTTAATAGGTGATTCTAATTCGGGCCTCCCCAGTCCACATTGTAACCTATACAAAAGTAAACCAGATTACAACAGAACTTGTCCCAAGAGGGCATTCGTTCATTAGTCACAGTGTTAAAAGCAGTTGGTTGCTCAATGCAGGGCAAACGCAATGCCGAGAACTCCTATAAGAGCTATCCGCATTGCTTTCAACACGCACTTAGTAACCAGCTGCCTTACATTCCCATACTTAGGCTTCTTTTTTGTGGCCGTCGAAACCAGATGCTACTGTTTCCGCCGATAAAACAATATTCAGTGTTGTTTCTTTTGCTCGAAAAACGTGTAGCTATAATGAAATACAGACATAAATGACAATAAAGAAATGCGCGTCTGCTATATTCTACACGCGAATCGAACTTGCTACGTGCTAAAAGGGTCGCTTGCTCTGTTTATTAAAGACAATAAGATTCTCTTTCTATTAAAGATAAAAAATATTCTCTTTCATTAATATGAGCGTAAGATGTTTAGTTCCATATAAGAGTTCGATGCAATCGGCGTCTTCTCTGGATCCAACCCGTCTTCTAATATCATTTATGATTTGCCGGTAGCATGCTTGAGTAAAACGTTCTGATTAATAGGTATCTCCAGTCCATATATTGCATATTACACAAAACTTAAACAGATTGCAACAGAAACCGTCCCAGGCGAGCATTCATTCATTATTCAAAGTGTTGAAAGCAGTCGGATGCTCAACGCAGGGCAAGCGCAATACAGAGAACTCCTATAGGAGCTCTCCACATTACTTACGACCTGCACTAGGTCACAAACTGCCTTACAGGCCCATACTTAAGCCTCATTTGATGACCACCTAAGACAGATTCTATTATTTCTGTCGATAAAACAAAATTCAGGTTTGCTTCATTTGCCCGTAAAGGTGTAACTATTATGAAATACAAACACAAATGACAGCCAAACAAGGCACGTCTGCTAAATAAACTTGCCACATGCTAAAGAGGGCGTCTACTCTGTTTATTTAAATCAAAAAGGATTCTCTTTCTATTAAAAATAAAAATAATAACTTTCATTAAAATATAAGCATCAACGCTCTAGCTCCATGTCAGATGTCGAGCAGCTCGGCGTCTTTTCTGGACATAAACCGTCAGTAGTATAGACGCCACTTGACGGACAAACAAAACTTACGGCCTCGTTTGCATATCAGGAGATATACTACTGCCGTCTACAAATATCATTAATGATTTGCCTATAGTATGCTTTAGTAAAAAGTTCTCATTAATATGTGATTGATATTTTACTAATACATGTACAAGGGTATGTGATTTGCAATATTACCAGAACCCATAAATATCTTGTAAGCAAAAGTGATTTCATTATGAAACAAGAGCACCGCAAGACGGGGCAATATACGCCCGAAGGCTGTTCTATAAAATTATGTTGAAAAATAAAGGAGGAGTTAGTTGCACAAGAAATTGCTACCCGAAACTATCAAAGGGCAATAACTCCAGAATGAAAAATGATATGAGAGTTATCTCACTAATATGCACAACTACACATCAATATCTATCATTCCTGAAAGTTTGAAGAAATTATGTTGAAAAATAAAGGAGGAGTTAGTTGCAAAAGAAATTGCTACCCGAAACTATCAAAGGGCAATAACTCCAGAATGAAAAATGATATGAGAGTTATCTCACTGATATGCACAACTACACATCAGTATCTATCATTCCTGAAAGTTTGAAGAAATTATGTTGAAAAATAAAGGAGGAGTTAGTTGCACAAGAAATTGCTACCCGAAACTATCAAAGGGCAATAACTCCAGAATGAAAAATGATATGAGAGTTATCTCACTGATATGCACAACTACACAACAATATCTATCATTCCTGAAAGTTTGAAGAAATTATGTTGAAAAATAAAGGAGGAGTTAGTTGCACAAGAAATTGCTACCCGAAACTATCAAAGGGCAATAACTCCAGAATGAAAAATGATATGAGAGTTATCTCACTGATATGCACAACTACACATCAGTATCTATCATTCCTGAAAGTTTGAAGAAATTATGTTGAAAAATAAAGGAGGAGTTAGTTGCACAAGAAATTGCTACCCGAAACTATCAAAGGGCAATAACTCCAGAATGAAAAATGATATGAGAGTTATCTCACTGATATGCACAACTACACATCAGTATCTATCATTCCTGAAAGTTTGAAGAAATTATGTTGAAAAATAAAGGAGGGGTTAGTTGCACAAGAAATTGCTACCCGAAACTATCAAAGGGCAATAACTCCAGAATGAAAAATGATATGAGAGTTATCTCACTGATATGCACAACTACACATCAGTATCTATCATTCCTGAAAGTTTGAAGAAATTATGTTGAAAAATAAAGGAGGAGTTAGTTGCACATGAAATTGCTAACGGACGGACGGACAGACGGACGGACGGACGGACGACATGCGCCATACCATAATACGTCCCTTCGGGCGTATAAAAATGCATAAAATCTATAACGCCATATAACACAAACCAATACACAAAGATGTACCTTACAAAATATGATTATGGTACGATAATGCCCACTGACAGCTTACGAGAATAAATCGAACGCCATCAGTGGAGTTGAATCTTGAATCTATATTTTGCCCTTGGCTAGTACATGATCAATGGTAGTCGTTTCAATTATTTTCAACCAATGCGCCCCGCTTACTGGACTTTGACAATGGCCGTCAGTGAAGACCCAGACCAGAAAAACTAGAACTAAACTAAGCTATTAGAGTTCTAACAGGGCCTATCTGATCCGGGCACCCACTGTCTACATTGTAGATTGCACAAGAACATGCCAGATTAACTACAAATTAGATAATCGGGTATGTTCCATTAACCTATAAAGGCGTTTTTCTGTCACACAACCAAGAAGCCCTGAAAAGGTGATAGACCCATTACTCCATCGTTTAGCCTGTTGAGGCTTTCCATACAAAACAGGCCGAGATCAGAAAGCTCTTTTAATAGCTTTCGGATCATGGTCTGCTCTGCTTGCTTAAGCAATACTATAGATGTGACTCTACTAGTATATTCCTGGTCAAACATTTTATTTTTCATATGCCACTGCAAAAATATGCCATTTATATTCACGGCGTCATTATGCTATACATGAATATTCATGGAGTAAGGGTTAATATTTTGCCGCAAGCAACAAGAGCTTTACAGGGACCATTTGAGTAAAAGTGTCTTCATTATGATAGTAGTATAAATCAATAACATCATATAACAAATCTTATATACAATAGTGTACTTTATACATGTGAGGACATTTTTTGAAGCCGTTGGCCGTGACAATGCATAATGATCCCAATAAAATCATAAGAAAATAATAGATGATTATGCTTATATTGTCACACCATTTCAGTTAAAGCAAGGACCCTTATTGTGTACATTTCTGTCCTCAGATAATGACGTTCTCAATGATCTTCATTGCTGATTATCGGATCAAATGTTATTTCCAAAGCTGTGGTTGGTTAAATAATAATAGAAAATGGCAGCCAATGAAGACCCAGGTCAGAGAACTCCCGCATAGTTCGTCTAATCCGCGTATCCACCGTCTGTATTTCAGGGTACACAAAAACAGTCAGACTACCCGTAAAGGCATAGCTATTGTGGAATACAGACAAAGTATGTCTTCTACATGACATACATGTATAATTAACCATCTGCAGAAGGAGGTATATATATACATGACGTATACTACATGTATGATATACTATGAGTATACGTTAACTCTGTGGTTTTGTAAAATAAACAGGAAGCTCGTGCTTTATAACATTGCATTTTGAATAAAAACAGTTATGATCCATGTCGCACGCCGAGTAGCTCGGAGTCTCACCTGGATCCTAACATATTATATCGCTAACGTCGTACATATTAAATACACACAGGTGTACTAGATACAATAACAAGGCTTATTGGGACTACGTTAATCATTCAAAGCTTATCGCTCGCGGATAATATGAAATGGCGGGTAGTGAAGACCTTGATCAGAAAGTTGTGACAAGGTTTATCTGATCCGGACATCCAGTGTCTGCATTACAGACTACACACAAAATGGACATTGACTGTCGAAAAACTCTGGCATGTTGGCAAAATTAACAAACAAAATATGAATCTGCTGCATACAATATGTTTAAAGTTGTGCAGATAGCGAAAACATGGCGTGTGCTATGATGGTCGCTTTTCCGCGATCTTGACTCTATCGACACCAATTAAGTTTAACTGCTGGTTCAGTTTTAAATGTGTGTTTTCTTCAATTTCTTTACAAGACTATCATCAGTTGTGCAACAGTAAGAATACGGAGGATACACAGAGTCACTCGGCATCTCTTCTGGATCCAAATAGTTTGCTAATGTTATCATGGATCCCCTTATGGCGGTGTTGAAGATAACAGTTTCCTTCAGTGGATCCCAAAAGTTTGAGAAGCAAACATGATGTCTATGAGTTTTCAAATAGATCAGCGTACACATTTAACGTTTTCGCTCATATAAACACCTTTTTCAGCCTATGCCAACTGAGTAAACCCAGATCAGACAGTGCGTGTAGGAACCGTCTGGTCACTTTGTTCTGTTTTCTTGCTGATTTATTTAAATGTGATTCTGCAGTTTTGTCATTAAATAAATGCAGCTTATGAATATCCATGCTGTCAATATTTCTTACATGACTATTGAACAGGGAAAGGGTTAATGCGCACATGTGTACTGAAAAAAGATAAAGACTTGTTGATCCTACAATAATTACCCAATGCATATCGCTATATCTGGCTATGACAGTCGGTGAAGACCCAATCAGGAACAATCTAACCCAATTTTGCACCTCTTACCATACAAACTAAATAGAAAACCCAGCAGATTGCCGATTGTAAACACGGTTTAGTAGTATGTTATTAGTAAGTTCCCGGTACTTCATAACAAGTTTAAAGCAGACGTCAGTCACACCAACACACTACGTTCTGTATCATTTTCAACCGCACATTTGATACACAAAGTTTTACACATTTGCACGCTATGCAAAGTTCGGCTCAGAATGATTGAGCACAGTTAGCCGATCCTTGTTAACAGTAACAATTACACCGAAGAACTGACATACTTATTACTCTGCCGTGTTAGCAATACACTGTGTACACGTTTAGCCAACTGTAAAGGGGTTGACAAACAGATTTAACAACCAGGTTGATAATATAGATATGATTCTACAGTTCCTGACATGGCTAAGACTTCAGTGACCATGTGCTATTATAAGAAATTAATCTAATATTCACAACGTCATTATTTCTTACATGAATATTTATGAAGTTAAGGGTTATCCACAGCTAGATAAGGGTCAAGTTTCATCTGTAGGAAACTCGTTTATGGTCTTGAATATCAGATGAACTTTGACCTTGAATATTAATCAAGCATTGAAAAATGAAACTTCTTCATGGCCAAAAACGTATCTCCTTCTTCAAAAAAAATCGTCATTTCTAGCCCATCATTTGAAATATGCATATCGTGTGCATTTGACAGGTCCGTTTGTATCCGTCTGACTTTCTCCACTACATCGGTTGTTGTCTCCGATTCGTTCTCTCTTGGATTAGTTACAATCACACATATTTTATCCGCTTCTCTGCATAACACAAGAGGTGTACTATCGGCGAAACCAACAGAAACTGCGCTGATTGAATCTTTTGACAAAAACCTGCCTTGTGAGTCAATGTACGTAACAGAGCCATCATCCTCAACGAGACAAAATACATCTTCGTTGTAGGCAATTGATACCAGTCTGCCTCTTAATGCTGCGTGTTGAATGCTCGGCAATTCCTGCCAGTCGTCATCTATAACGTGTATGTGATTTTCATTGCAGCCTATGTACAGCTTTGTTTGTGAATATGTCAAGCATAACGCTCGACCCAGACATGCAATATTTACCTCGTCTTCAATTTTCAAAGATCCGTGGTGCACTTTGACTAATACTACACAGTTTGAATCACATTTTCTTGACAAAACTGCAATAATGTCATATTCAAAGTGGTAGCATATACCCAATGGTCTTTTAACGTCCAAAGAATCTATTGCGACGAAATCTGAACGATGTAAACTGATCTGTTGATCGACTTTGGAAAGCACGACAATTCTATGATCCTTTATAATTGAGAATAGAATGGATCTGTTTTCATTGACTTCAGTCTCTGTTTTAGTCAAGGTTGTGTTGTTGGGGGTTAGTTCCCCATTGGTTTCTTCACTAGAGCTATGTTGAGATATAACCTCTCTGTCAGCTTGGTTCAGAATGCTGATACGACGTTTAGATTTTCTTGTAATAGTACCAAAGTCTATATAATGACCAAGTTGCGTCATCTCGCTCTGGTAACTTCTAATAGAATCGCATTTCCCATCTACTCGAGCATAACCAGATGATACAACTGAGGATACATCAGAGACGCTTCCATTGCTAGATAAAACATCTATCTTTTTTTCAATCGACTGTGGCCATGAAAATGTAGAGCTTTTTATCGTAATTGTTTCGCTTTCTGGTGTCACAATTTCCTCACTTGATGTTGAACTGGAATCTTCCTCGTCGTCGGTTGCGTTAATCAGTTGAATTGTCCCCAACTCGCTTATTGTGTGGTCTAACTGAAGAAGAAGGTCGTTTTCTTCAAATGACAGTATCTTAGCTGGCCCTGCATGTGTGCTGAAATTTAGACATACGGTATATTCTAATTGTACAAAGTATCGTACAGACAAACAAGGGCAAATAGTGCAGACACAAATCAAATGGCCGTTTTGACCAAGTCTAAACTGTCCGCTTCCTATCAGTCTAATCTAAGTGTTGTCAAAATGGTTTAAGTTTAGTCGAAATGGTGCCAAGTTGAATTACTGAGTTTTGCGAAATGGTGGATAGGGATAGCTTTGGTGTGCCCATACATCGGGTAATTAGGCTACGTTTAAACATTTCTTTCATATAAACGCCTTTTCATAGTACATGTATTGGAAACGCCTTGGATAGTATTGAAAAAGTGCATAATGAGTTTCTTCGTAAAATGTGTAAATCACGAAAAGTACACCATTGTATATGCTATATGGTGAACTTGGTCGACATCCTATATCTGTAAGCCATCCTATATCTGTAAGCCTCAAAAGCCGAATGATTGGTTACTGAAATCTAAACTTTCTTTTTTAATATACCAGTCTATAATAAACAATAACAATAATTTTAAATGGATTAACAATGCAAGAGAAACGTTGTCGAACATAGGCAGACGGGACCTGTTTCTTTTCCAAAATACCATGAACAGTAAAAGCATTAATAAGTTAGTGAAGCGCACTTTGATTGATAAATTTAAACAAAAATGGGAAGAAGATGTGCAAAACTCCAGTAAAAGAAGGCATTCATGTTTAAAAAAAAGCTGTTGAATTTTGAAAGTTATTTTACTCTGGTCTCTCACAATATAAGTTACTATTTACTTAAACTGCGTACTGCAAATCACAGATTTCCTGTAGAAATAGGCAGATGGTACAATATCCCGAAAGAAAATAGAAAATGTTCTGTATGTAGCTTAGATGCCATCGGTGACGAGACCCACTACCCACATGTAATTAAATGTCCGCGTTTTAGAAATGAGCGAGAGAAATACATACATTCGTAATTAATAATCAAGAATTTTCTCTCTCAAATCTCATCATATCCAGAAATAGTGATGGCTTGTCTAAACTAGAAAAAATCCTCAAAATAGTGTTTCAAATAAATTTCAATCCCACTTAAATTGTGTTCCTACTTTTAGGCGTATATAAGTTTTATTACCCGCTTTACGTATACAATGCTGCCTTTACAATTTGTGTAGTGCTACCATGACCATATATTTTGTACAAACAAACTTCTACTCTGAGTACATGTTTGGCTGATTATCAATTATATATCCAGTGACGCCATTAGTCAGAAACTACCTCATTGAGGTGGCGGCTGGTCCGTGTAATCACTGTTGACAGCCAACGGGTAAAGCTGTCTCTAAAATTTGTGTAGTGCTAATATGGCTACCCATTATGTACAAGCTTCTACTCGATTACATGTTTAATGCTTATTAGATGTGTGTACAGTGGCGTCGTTGGTCAGAACCTGCCACATTGAGGCGGCAGCTGATCTGTGAAGTCACTGTTGATAGATGACGTGTAAAGTTGTCTCTACAATGCAGTTTAAATCATATTAATTATGTATACAGTGACGTCATTTATCAGGAGCTGCCTCAATGAGGCGGCGGCTGATATATACCATAACTGTTCACAGCTGACGTGAAAGGTTGTCTCTATAATTTATTTAGTGCTAACATGGTTATTGGCTGATCTGTGTCATCACTGTTCACAGCTGACATGTAAAGTTTTCTGTACAATTGATGTTGAACAATTGACTTCTCATGACAATTATTATTATTATTATACCACATTTATATAGCGCTCTTTTCATACAGGATATGTGCGTTCAAAAGCGCTTCACAAAGATACATTTTATGTACAATAATGCGTAAATTATAGAACATTTAAAATAAGATATATTTAATATTTATATATAGATAAGAATAATAATAAAATAGAATTTATTTAGGACATAGGTAAATCAACTACATCTTTTTCGTAAGTTTATCTGTCTGTGCGTATTATGCTCTATTACATTGTTTCAACGCACTCAGATCATAAAAAAAACAAAAACAATTATGACCTCTTAGTTCAAAGAAGTCGATTTAGTCGACCATTTGTAATGTTGCTATTTAGTTATTTATATACATGTATGTGAGTATTATAGCAGGATATGCATGTATAGCAAACAGTGTACAATCTAATGAATTAGGTCACTGAAATCCTATCAATCTGGTGCTGCCATGTTTGTTATTGTGTAAAGCATAATTATATTGCGTTAATGTTTACTATGCTGTATTATCTACTGTGTTGATTATCACGTAACAAATCATGTCCCGGTTTTGGGGCGTTTTTATTCAATATTCAAAGCCCTCACGCCTCGTCTTCTCTTTTTACCGAATCTTGTGACCTGTGAAAATTAAACAATGCGCCCAACATAAATGATTACCTTCCTTTATTTATTCACCAATTCTACGGAAATAGATACAGCTATTGTCTGTACAGAAGGTGCTCCAAGTGCCAAAACTGTAGAGTTCTTTCAACATATTAATTATAGACACCTCTGCAGTTCTCCTCATACTTTCCCCATCCACACTCAGCGTCAGATTCTTATTATTGTATGTTCTCATATGTACATATTATATTTAATGAGAAATACAAAGTGATAGTTGTAGTTGTTCATGCATTTGCAAACCCAGATGAGACGACTAAAATAGGAGCCATCTGGGTCCATGCTTATAAAGCTTTTAGTTGAGTCTGAGATCGTTCTCAAGCTTTTGATTGGTCAGATTTAAGCCAAAGGCTCAAATCTGACCAATCAAAAGCTTGAGAACGAAACTCAGACTCAACTAAAAGCTAGGCTCAAATCTGACCAATCAAAAGCTTGAGAACGATCTCAGACTCAACTAAAAGCTTTATAAGCATGGATCCAGATCTGGGTGTTCTCTGTTTGCTAATATACCTGATTATTTACTTCCTAGAATTGCTATACATTTACACTTTCCATATTTTATTATAACTATTTTCATGAATTGTCAGTAGATACTGGAATTTGGAATAAATATAGAACATGGAAAGGGTTATTTGTTTACATTAAACGTTTAGCAAACTTTATTGAATTTTTATAATCCTTTAAATAAGTACCAACTGATTATCATAAATACAGTTAAACTTCGATATCTCCAACTAGGATAATTCTAACTTCGGGAATACTGCAAGTGCTTTGCTAAGAGGTGCATATGTTGTAGTAACATTTCTTGTAATTCTACTAGAAAATCTACAGTTAATGGTAGAACATTTAATGTCACGATAAACTCAGACGTTGATTGTACTACTACTAACGTTATTTATGTTTTATCTTGAAACGCGCCTAGTTGCCGTATACAGTACGTAGGACAAACAGGACGTGCTTTAAAGACTCGATTTCGTGAGCATGCATATCAGTGTCGAAATCGTAAACTAAACATTTTTTTATACCAACACTTTCGGAAATCTGGCCATTCTTTTAAAGATGTTTTAGTACAAATTGTTGAGCATATAACATATGATAAGGAGGCTACTAGTAGCTTTAAATCGAAAGCTAGATTTATATCTGAATTAAATTGGATCAAAAAATTGCAAACACCTTTTCCTTTAAGACTGAATGATAATATTTACCAGACTGGAAATATTTCAAAAGAACCAGATATAGATATTTTTTCAATTTTTTCTATTAGAAAACGCAAATCTCGGTCACATGGCATTCGCAAAAATGGTAATATTAAACGAAAATCTCGTTTGAAAATGACTCTTCTTGATCTACATACTTTACGCCTTACTTCGGGTAAACATGCCATGCTTTCCATACTTTCCTCCTTATCTATATGTTCATTAAAAGAAATTGACGAGCAAGCCGATAAAATTATATTTAGATCAGATCCTCTCATAGGAACGGCTAGTTTGATACAAAGCTTTACTCTACATGTTCTCAGACCGCACATTGACAAATAATCTGAACACCAAAGATTCTTCTTGAAAATTCCTTTTATTAATAAAGGTATTGATTTTATTGACCTCCAAAGTATTTTTAGAGACAAAAATGTAATTGACACTATTCCTAAATACTTTAAAAATACAGAACCACCTATCATCTGCTACAAATATAACAAACCCATCAGAAATACAATTTTCAACTATAATAATTTGTGGCCGACCTTAATATTAATGATAATATTCCTGATAATTGAGATTGCGCCACCTCAAAATTTTGCTATTCTCCGGCTGGTCATGTGATTACTGGTAATTTTGAGATAATTAAAGATAAACGTCTACGATCTCTTTTGAATAAAGGTCCCAAATATAGAATACCATCCTTTATAGATTTTAACTCTTGTCGAGTTCAGATTGCGGAGGCTTTACAAAATTTTAGTATTAAATGGTGTCGAAGAGAACATGTTGAGTCTAATGCTCTTTCTTGTTGGAAAAAACTAATTTTTGATATAATTGATAAACGCATTTCCTTTTACAGCTCTAATAAACACCTTCTTCCACCTAAACCTAGAACTTCTGTTAGACATCTTAAAAAGAGTTTACATGATTTCCATTCAAAATACGTTTTGTTCCTGCTGATAAGGCATCGAATAATGTGATTATTATTTGACGATTACATTATATCGATGTCTTGAAGCAGGAAATTATTAATACCAAGTCATACATTTCAGTTACCACTGACGAAAAGACCATCATTTCAGACCATGTCAAAAAGTGTGAACAATTTGGAACCGATATTAAAATTACACAACATAAACTTCCTACAATGTATTGGTTACCAAAACTACATAAAAACCATATAAAGCGCGTTTCATTGCAAATTCTAGTTCATGTACAACTACTAAATTGTCTATACTTTTGACTTCTTGTTTAACGAAGGTAAAGGAACATGTAAAATTCTACTGTGATAAGACTTATGAAAATTCTGGAATAAATCTCTTCTGGTCTATTAAGAACTCTTCAGAAGTCTTAAACAAACTTAAGAACAAAAGGTATCTTGCATCCACTGTAAGCACGTACGATTTTTCTACTCTGTACACAACTCTTCCTCATATTTTAATTAAGGATAAGCTTACCAACTTAATCCAGAAAGTATTTGCACGGGAAAAAACATCATTCTTGGCATGTAATGCTGAAAAAGCTTTCTTTACTGACGAGCAAATGAAATATTACACCAATTGGACTTGCTCAGAAGTTTGCGAAGCACTTACCTTTCTTTTGGATAACATATTTGTACGTTATGGGAATGCTATATACCGCCAGGTAATTGGTATTCCTATGGGTACGAATTGTGCACCACTTGTCACAGATTTGTTTTTGTACTGCTATGAGAGAGATTTCATGTTGCGTTTGAATCCTCAATCACAAGAAGATGTTATAAAAGCCTTCAATGAAACTTGTCGATATTTCGATGATATTTTTAACTTAGATAACCCTTTCTTTGATGCTCTGATTCCTACAATTTATCCTAAAGAACTCAAATTGAATAAAGCTAACCCGTCCGACAATTATGCAGCGTTTCTTGATCTAGACCTTAAAATTAATAAAGGAATGATTTCTTCTAAAATATATGACAAAAGAGATGATTTTGATTTTAATATTGTAAATTTTCCTCATCTTGACGGGGATGTTCCCCGTGCTCCATCTTACGGGGTTTATATATCTCAACTTATTCGTTTTGCTAGAGCTTGTTCATCTATTGACGATTTTAACAGTCGAAATCTCATTTTAACTGAAAAACTGCTTAAGCAAGGATATAGATACCATAAACTAAGAAAACCTTTCTCTAAATTTTACTATCGAAATCTCTCGCTTATTGGCAAGTACCAATGTAATCTCAAGGTGCTTCTGCGACACGGTATTTCACATCCTGAATTTTATGGTGATGTGATTTACAAACTTCGTAAAATTATTGGACATACCCATTTTCTCACTTTGTTCATCAAATGTGTTAAACAATTCATTAAAAAGGGATATGATCCTGTAGTACTACAACATACTGCATGTTTGGTTGTGAACCCTTTTACAGTTGGCAATCACGCTGGCCTCTTTGCATGTACGCCGACAAGAAAGGTTTAGTACTCTATGAAGGCGACCTCTTAAATCCAGAAATGGAAGGAGAACGTCGGATATCTGTACTATTTCATTTTTGTCGTACCCTTTATTACTTTTCTACAGTTACTCTGTTTGCAGCTCAATCATTGAGTACACTAGCGATAGGTGGATACAGTATGTTGAATTAAATGTTTTTTCGTTATACATGCACTTTACCATTGTATTTGCCGTCGCGGTTGTTGTAGATTAGTCGGAGAGGGGATACGTTTGTTTACACTGTTTGTCTTTTAGGGTGGGGATGGAATAAGAGTGAGGTTGGGCGCCCATAAACCGGTTTAACCCCCCAGTGACTTTTGTCACTGACCGTTCCAAGGCGGTACTTCCATCTTCCTCCTATTGTATGTTTGTTTTGTCTTTGTGTGTCTCTTGTTGTTTTTTCTAGTTATGTACATTTGCTGTTTCCTTGTGTTGCTGTTCGGGCGAGTGTTTGTTCTGTATGTGGTGTTTCCTGCATGACTCATTTTTGTACTTCCGATCTTTCCAAAATTTACAAAATAACTTAGTGTGCAATTAGTCGGGCAGGTGCAATTAAAAGTGATTTGATTAATAGTGAGCTTTTGTTATTTACCCTTTTTCTCGATTTCTTATATTCAGCATCTCCATTCCTACAAGAGCTCGCATGTCGCTCAGAGCCTTCTGTTCCATTGTCATTAATTTCATTTCAAGTTTTTGCTTAAGATTGGCGATGCGTTCCCATGTTTTCATTTGAGAGTGTAGTAACTTATATCTATCTTCTGAGATATTTCTCTCCGCTTTCTCCTTTTGAAGATTGGATTCCAGATCCATCTGTAAGACAAACGACAAATATTGATTAGTTAAGAAAGACTTGTTTGTTAAATCCAAAAGCGTTTTAAAGACTGAATCGTTTCAAACATCACTATGGATAGATATAATACATGTAGTCTTAAAATTAATTAGACGATAACAACCGAGGAGGACGATTATAACATTGGTCAAATATTTCTGTCATATTTCTAATCACATTGTTTATTATCAATGCAGAAAAACGTCAAAACTATATATTGGAAAAATTACACATACAACCAACTTTGTGTTCCTATGTTAAAGCGCTAATCATTTTGCTGTCACATAGTTTCGTCTGCAAAATGTGTCTCCTACAATTTTACAGTTTTCTAATTTGCATCATTTTTTCCTAGAAGTTTAACTACATCATCACAAAATTTACATCCTGATGAGACACCGATATTTTCTGCGTCTCATATGGATCCTTATTGTTTGAGTAGGTATTGTTTCGGATCTATATCCACTATAGAGTTATTCCCCTTGTCATTCATGGGTTTCATTCATTAGTGTTAGGGTACTAAACAACTTGATGCGGTTCAGAAATCGCCGCAGCAGTCTGCAAACAAACCTCGTTATCAGCAGGGGTACAATAGGAAACAGCATACGCATAGATCACAGTCCGGCTCTACACAGCATGCAAGAAAAAGTCGCCAATCAACAGAAAATCGATGTAGAAAATGTAATCTTCATCATGTGCAGGGCAGGTGTTTCACTGTTTTGCATACAATAAAAATTGCAGAATTTGTCATGGATTTAATTATTTCGCAGTGAGATTCATTCATTCATGAGATTCAGCACAATGAAGACCCAACTGAAGACCCAGTTTCTTGGGATCTATAACCAACTGAAATAACAATTCTTCGTGGACAGTTGATTTAAAAAATCATGGGAAAGTTGTGAAATTGAAGATTGACTCTGGAGCTGACACATCGGTGATAAGCTATGAAATTTACCGCAGTCTTAATCGTCAAGCAGATCTCATGCCGTCACGATCACCTCTTATAGGACCTGGTGGAAAACTAGATTGTGTTGGAATGTTTCGAGCGGAAACAAAACACAAGAGACAGTGGTATGTTATTAAAGGATCCACAGGTAGCAATCTATTAGGACGCGCTGTAGCAGAACAAATGGGTTTGATACGAACAATCGAGTTGAGGTTGATCAAGGTGCATTTGGATCTGTGGGTCTAGTTGATTGTGAACCAGTGACAATAAAATTGAAAAAAAATGGTCCACAGCCTTACTGTCTTACTACAGCACGCAGGGTTCCATTTCCTCTGCTTGAAAAGGTTGAAACTGAATTGAAAAGGCTGGGAAAGGAAGGGATTATTGAGAAAGTGACAAAACCAACTGATTGGTGTGCCCTATGGTTCCAGTGCTTAAACCTAATGGTAACATTAGAACCTGTGTTGACTTGAAAAAACTGAATGACTCTGTGAAAAGAGAACATTATATCTTGGTGACATTGCGCCCAAGTTGAAAGGATCAAAAGTGTTTTCTAAACTGGATGCATCTAGTGGTTTTTATCAGATTCCATTGGATGAAGAAAGCTGTGTGCTAACTACATTCATAACTCCCTTTGGACGGTATTGTTTCCGACGTGTCCCATTCGGAATAACATCAGCACCAGAAATTTTCCAAAGAAAGATGTCTGAATTGTTGAGTGGACTGAATGGTGTGGAAGTCATCATAGACGATATTCTAGTGCACGGTAAATATGACAATGAGCATGATAAATACTTGAAAGCCACTCTGAAAGGAATTCATGACCCTGGATAAAGATTGAACTCTGACAAGTGTGAATTTCGTAAAGGTAAGATTGAATACTTTGGTCACACAACCTCGGTAAAGGGAATTCAGCCGAGTTCTGACAGAATTTTAGCAAATTAGGGATATGGCTTCAACTACTGATGTGAAAGAACTACGAAGAGTTGTGTGCATGATCAATTATATTGGTCGTTTCATACCAAATTTGGCAAGTGTAATTATACCAATGACAGGTCTTTTAAAAGATTCCAGTGTGTGGCAATGGGATGCTGCACAAGAAATGGCGTTCAACGAAGTGAAACGACTGATCACTGTCGCGCTAGATTTGTCATTTCATGACCAGAAGAAACAGGTCGTTGTAAGTGCTGACGCAAGTGGCTATGGTCTTGGAGGAGCTTTGTTTCAGGAAGATAAGGGAGTGCTATAGCCAGTTGCATTCTGTTCGCGCAAACTGACTGGCGCTGAAGGAAAATATGCACAAATTGAGAAGGAGTGCTTAGCATCTTTGTGGGCTTGTGAGAAGTTTTCGCGGTACTTGTAGGGCTCGATCCATCCGCTGTCAACTCTTCAACCGGGAGACAGCGTGAGGATCAAAACGGGAACCGACAAGGCCTGGGTGACCAAAGGCATTGTCATTCACGGAGACCAAGACCGCAGATCTTACATTGTGAAAACTACAACCGGTAGTTACAGCAGAAACCGCAGACATCTGCAGCTTACTCCGCCTGTGAACTCTGAATATGAGGATCCAATGTCGCGCGCGAGTGTAAACAGTGGGGATCCTAGTTCGCGAGTGCATAATACTGTAAATATGCAGGTGAGAAATGAGTGTGCAAGTAGAGAATCCAGAGGAAATGCACACGGACACTGTGATAACCCGGTACCAAGCTCCGTTCGCGATCCACGCAGTGAAGAAAGGGACGCCGTGATGACCCGGTGCCAATATCTAGCGCAAATTGATACTGTGACACTCACTCCTGTGCCAAGCACGGGGTCAAATAATATTATTATAATGCAAAGTAAAATCCTCGATTTAGATTGGTCAATTAGCATATATAAAAGCCGTGTATCCCTCTAAATACGGAGTCATGAGCAACAATGGGATTTCCCCCGTTGAGGGACTCGCTTCCTTGCTATAACAAAATAAAGTTTCACTTCGTCGATTCGATCCAAACAATCGCTCTCAAACGAAATAACAAGAGTTTGGGGCGGAACAAAGTTACCCATTGAGAAACATTTTTGTTATGGTTGTTGTATAACAATGTAAATGAACCCGATACGTGGCGAAGGTCTTATTCTGAGCTGATGCTGCAAATGTTGTCAAAGTGCTTGTGCACGTATCGATTAGCCCCAAAAACCCCGCTTTTACAAAGACTATACACACCCAATTCGATTCAGATTTTATTTATGCACATGCACATGCACAGTACACGTACCTGTAACATTCCAAACTCCTCACAGTGATCTCCCTTGTCACCACGTGCGGTCATCACTGCCACCACAAGTTTTTAGCTAGATTTTAGCTAAAATTTGTTTTTGCATATTTTACTTTTTTGAATGTTGAGTTCAATATATTTCGATTTTGTTTCATATTCCAGCACCGGTAAAGCCAGCAAAGTATAATAAACAATAATCAGCTTTCCTAAAAAAAAGAATTTTGGTAACCTATTACACAATTATTTTTAATTCTCTATATCGTCGTGACGTCACAATAATGACGGCACCTTAACAACGTTGAAAACAATAGCTTAGTTACGCAACACTTGCACACAGTCTTATGCATTTCGGTTAGTTTGGGGAACCGAGGAAATGGATCTAGATCAGCTTACCAAAGTTCCGAACAGCTTAAATGTTTTTAATATTTTCTTGCGGTACAGTGTGTAATAGTAAATTTACCGGTTGTCTGCGGTAAGAGTTTGCAGCCGAAATAGCATCTGCCATAGTTTGATCACACGATGTACGTACTGTAATAGGGTGCATTTCTCGAGTAAACATTTGGTAGACTCTGACCGGAAGTTATGTTAACTTCCGGGAGTGATCTCCCTTTTGTTTACTTGTATTCGTTTTTCAACGGTAAGTCTATCACTTGATTCTTTTGATATTTATCGTGTTTTACACATCAATTCATTGAAATTTTAGTGTTCCTTGTATTTTTCCGCCATTTCATGTCACCTAGTAACAGTAGTTTTACAGCCCGTGTTTTCATTCTATTAACCGCGACTGTGTGTACGACAAATTAGCAAAAAGACCTTTTTCACGAGATCGCTCAGAGACGAGTTGTATTGTTTATCAAACAATTATTAAAATCACTTAATCAGTAACGTATCTAGACAGATGAGAAGAAGATAAAAGTTTTGAATCGCTCTGCCCTTAGCAGGTAAGTTATTTAAAGTATATTGACAGTCAGACCAATTGGTTCTATTTTGATAATTTTATAGATCTTAATGACATTAAATTCAGTTTATCAAACGGGACACTAGATGACATTCCAACTAGTAAAGATGTATCATGTTACAGTTTAATCTTTATGTTGTCATTTCTGAATAGCTTTCTACCTTACATATAATAATATATAATAATAATAATATATAATAATAATAATATGTATTTGTGGATAATGTTCATTTGGTAAATGTCTTTCATTGTTTATTTCAGAGTGATTCTTTCAAGTAACTTTCAAGCATCTTTAAAGTATATTTCAAATACATATCAGGAAAATAATAATTCAATAATCCATGAACATATACTTATTGATGAACATATATATTTATTCATGTACATATTCGTGTATATGAAACATAGATGTCTGCAACTGTAATTACAATAATAAAAGAAGATTAATAAACATTATATCTAGTCATTATCTGCTGGTCCGAACTTTAACTAAATTTGCCTGGCATAAAAGCCAGGTAGGTTACATTTGGCGCCCAACGGGGGACCAGCAGATCAATGTTCGGATAATCAGAAGGACAATCAGAATAGAGGAGTAACGGAGAGAAGTCTAGACGTGAGCCTGAGGGACAGATCAAGGTGAAGGACTAGTGAGGGACAGATCAAGGCGAAGGACTAGTGAGAGACAGATTACAAATTAAGGAGAAGGACTAGTGAAGGACAGATTATAAATTAAGGAGAAGGACTAGTGAGGGACAGATTAAGTTGGAGGAGTAGTGAGGGACTGATCAGGGAGGAGTAGTGAGGGACAGATAAAGGAGGAGTGAATCTTTAGGACTACTTAGGACAATTAATTTCTTTAGTGAATCATATTTTTTTAAAAGTGTTAATTTAATTTAGGAGTGTGATCTAGTGTCATATATTAAATTAGGAGTGTGATCTAGTGTCCATAAATTTTATAGATTAATTCAGTACAATATCCTGGGATCAACAGACTGTGGGTATTAATTTTACTTATTTTTTTAATATAACTACAGTATTGTCTTTAATTCAATTCAACTTGTCTCTGATTTAAGCATTTAATGAGTTTTAGGTCCCATTAATTGGTTTTACATGTATATTTGAAGTTACTACACACAATCCCTTATATATTTGAATATTTTGGCATTGATACATTTGAAAGTTATATGCATTTTGATTGATCATACTACTGTATTATATTTAATGCCCTAGTTACACACATCTCCATAGAATTGCTGTGTTGACATATAGTTATTTACTTATTAGGTACCCGTTGTAGTTCTTGTACCAATATTCATTAGAGATACATTGATTTACAGGTGTAGTTAGCATATTGTTGCAGGGATAATTAGTTTATGAAATTATCTCATACAGAGAAATTAGCCGAGTTTTAGTAAAACAGATTAGAATTGTTTTGTAGTGATAACATACAAAAGAGTATTTTATTAGTATACAATGGCTTCTAAAGATATAGAAAGTGACACAGATGTAGTTATGAACAGAGATATGGAGTCGGAGAGTTTTACATTACCAGAGCAAGATAGGAAAATATTGCGTGCCTTCCATGACCTACCTCTTCAGCCTGAAATTGAGTCAGCTGAAGATCTTGTTAGATTTTTTTAGAAAATGTGAAACTTCGAAAAGTGGAGATATGATACCGGAAGTTCCACAGACAAGTAGTAACCTAAATATCCATTTGTTAGAAAACCCAAGATGTAATAGGACACCTCAGACTACAGTTATGCATACTCCATATCAATTTCCCAGAATTTCTAGTTTTGGAGGTGACAGTGGAAAAGGGGAAGTAACCTGGGAATGTTTCAAATTTGAAGTAGAGTCTCTTGAGACAGATGGTGTTTATTTGCCAGAACAAATTTTACATGGAATTAGAAAGGCTGCAAAGGGTGAAGTAGCAGAAATAATCAGAAGATTAGGAACAGGTGTAACAGTACAAGGGGTTATGGATAAGTTGACACCTACTTACGGCAATATCGAAACCAGAGAGACCATTATGACATTTTACAGTTGTATACAGCAGGCTGGAGAGTCGGTGACATCTTACGCATCACATCTAGAAGAGTACTTTGACAAAGCCGTGTCACTAGTGGGATTACGGAGAAGGGACACCCACATTTTGAAAGGAGTGTTGTATCAGGGACTCCATCGAGATTTAAAGCAGTTATCAACATATAAGTATGATACAATCAGTGATTATGACAGGTTCAAGATTGAACTGAGAAAGATGGAAGCAGAAATGAAGGAGGTAAGGATAGTTGATGAGAGAAGTAAACCATGCAGACCTGCAGTGGCTGATCCAACGACAAAGGAAAAGGTTACAGAGAAGAGTGAAATGAGTGAAGTAAAAGATCTATTGAAGAGTCTGAATGAACGCATTCAACAGTTAGAAGAATCACAAAAATCAGGTAATGCGCCAGCTACACAGTATATTCCAGCATATAGAGGCAGAGGACATCAAGGTGGTTTTAGAGGTAGAGGAAATGGCGGTTATGTAGGTAGAGGTATGAACAATAGAGTAGGTACCGGTAGACCCTTGGCTGGTACTACATTCAGTCCTACTTGCTGGAGATGCAATAAGAAGGGACATGTACAAATGAATTGCCCAAACTAGTTTGTGCTCAGGTCAAGGGATCACACTTGAGCACTGCTAAGATCCCAAATTAAATCTTGTAGGAGAGGTTAATGAAGTACCTATCAATTTGAATAATATTAAATCAAAAGCACTTTTAGACACCGGTTCATGTGTGAGTCTAATTTCTGAAACCTTTTACAGAGATTATTTGTCTGATACGCCAATCGAACCATTAACTTCCGTTTTAAACATTGAATGTGCAGATGGCCAGCAGTTACCATACATTGGTTGTATAGAGGCAGAAATTCATATAGAAGTAGGTTTAGGTAAATCTACACCGACCTCATGCATTTTTCTGATTTCTCCAGAAACTAAATACTTGTCACAAACTCCTGTTATTTTAGGGACAAACATTTTGTATACTTTGTTACAAGACTGTAAAGATACATATGGGGAACAATATTTGCAGAAGGCAAAATTGTTTACACCATGGTATCTTAGTTTTAGAGCTATTACCGTGAGAGAAAGAATTCTTAGGAGAAATAACAATAGACTAGCTGTGGTTAGATGTGCTATAGGTGAAAAAGTTACTTTGAAACCAAATGAAACAAAGAACATAAGGGCCTATGCTGATCAAAAGTTAAACTACCCAAAGGTCAATGCCATGTTACATGAAACAACATGTGCCACCATTCCAGAATTTCTTGATATTGCACCTAGCTTGATACAATATGAGTGTGATAATAAGGAAGAATTTATAGTTACTGTCTCTAACATTACTACCAATACAGTTAATATTCCATCACATGCAATACTATGTGAACTTCAACCAGTGACAGTGACAGAAGATGGTATTAAGAGAAAAGAAGAAGATTTAGACAGAAAAAGGATTGAAGTTGTTAATCAGATTGACATTGATGACAATGATGTTCTTTCATATGAACAAAAACAGGTTTTAAAGAAATTCTTGATGGATAAAAAAGATATTTTTTTCCACAGGAGATACAGACATTGGGAAATGTAATAAGGTTAAACATAGAATAGATTTGATAGATGACATCCCATTTAAACTAAGACACCGTCGCATTCCTACCGGCATGATTGATGAAGTTCGTCAACATTTGGAGCAGTTGCATTCATGTGGAGTTATTAGACCTTCTAAATCTCCATATGCTTCCCCAATAGTTCTTTGTAGGAAGAAAATGGCAAATTGCGTATGTGTGTTGATTATAGGATTCTGAACCAGAAAACTATAAAAGATTCCTATGCCTTGCCACGCATGGAAGAAATTTTCGACACACTAAATGGAGCCAAATATTTTAGCACCGTTGATATGAAATCAGGTTACCATCAAGTTGAGGTTGAAGAACAGCATAAAGAACGTACCGCTTTTTCGGAGACATGAACATGCGTATATGTGTTGTGTACATTGATGACCTTATCATTTTCAGTAATACATTTGAGGAACATTTACAAAATTTAAACAAAGTGTTTAATAGACTCAAAGAGTTTAACTTGAAATTAGCTCCTGAAAAATGTCAGTTTTTTCGCAAACAAGTACCATTTTATGTCACATTGTCAGTGAGCATGGAATTGCTACAGACCCTGATAAAATTGATAAAGTGATAAATTGGCCTGTTCCATCTACCCCAGAGGAAGTTCGTAGTTTCTTAGGATTCGCTGGATATCATCGCCGTTTTATGAAAGATTTCAGTAAGATTACTAGACCACTAGCAGAATTGATACCGCCTTCCACACCAAAACGAGGACCGAAGAAACAGCGATCCAAGTCTTGGATGTGGACTGAGGTTGAACAGCAAGCTTTTGATAAGTTGAAACATTTATTATCATCACCACCAGTCTTGGGATATCCAGAGTTTGACTCGCGGTTGTTGTAGATTAGTCGGAGAGGGGATACGTTTATTTACACTGTTTGTCTTTTAGGATGGGGATGGAATAAGGGTGAGGTTGGGCGCCCATAAACCGGTTTAAACCCCCGGTGACTTTTGTCACTGACCGTTCCAAGGCGGTACTTCCATCTTCCTCCTATTGAATGTTTGTTTTGTCTTTGTGCGTCTCTTGTTGTTTTTTCTACCCATGTACATTTGATGTTTCCTTGTGTTGCTGTTCGGGCGAGTGTTTGTTCTGTATGTGGTATTTCCTGCATGACTCATTTTTGTACTTGTGTTGCTGTTCGGGCGAGTGTTTGTTCTGTATGTGGTGTTTCCTGCATGACTCATTTTTGTACTTTTACCCTTTGAACTTCACACGGATGCGAGTACAAAAGGTTTAGGGGCTGTTCTTTATCAAAAACAGGGAGAACAGAAACGGGTCATAGCATATGCAAGCCGTTCTCTCACTAATTCTGAAAAGAATTATGCGGCATTCCGCTTGGAATTTTTAGCTCTGAACTGGGCCGTAACAGAAAAGTTTTCAGATTATTTGTCTCCTAGACATTTCTCTGTGGTTACAGATAACAATCCGCTTACATATATACATGTACTTACTTCGGCAAAGCTGGATGCTACTGGACAGCGTTGGGCTTCTGCTCTTGGACAGTATTCTTTTGACCTTACTTACCGTAGTGGACTAAGAAATGGTGATGCTGACAGCATGAGTCGTTATCCACATGACAAAGTTCAGGTAGATAACAGTGAAGCCATCAAAATACAGAATAGTACTGTAAAAGCCATATGTGGATATCTTGTGCAACCATATATTGAAATTCTTCCAGCCAACAACATAAACGTTGTTGAAGCAACAGAAGATCCAGGACAGCCAATGGCTCAAATAGAAATGAGAGAGATCAGAAGAAAACAAAGGGAGGATTCCTTGATAGACAGATGGAGAATTGCCGTACTGGACAAACGAATGCCAACAAAGAATTTGACTAAGATGGATGTAATAATGAAGAAACAGTTTTCTTATTTTACTATGAAACGAGGAATTTTGTTCAGAACCATTCAAGAGAATGATGAAACTATTGAACAACTTGTTCTTCCAGAATTTTATAGGCAACAAGTTTTAATTGGTTTACATAATGATGTCGGTCATCCCGGTAAAGAGAGAACCATGAAACTTCTCAGACAGAGATTTTATTGGCCTGGAATGACTTCAGATGTAGAAAACTGGACTCGTACTTGCGATAGATGCATGAGGAGAAAAAGTTCTACTCACAACAGAGCTCCATTGGTGAATATTCATACCACTTACCCACTTGAATTGGTGTGTTTTGATTATCTGACTCTTGAACCGTCTAAAGGAGGATTTTCTAATGTGCTGGTTATTACAGATCATTTTACAAAGTTTGCAATGGCTATTCCCACCAAGAATCAGACAGCTAAAACAACCGCTGAGGTTTTTTATAATCAATTCATCATTCATTATGGTATTCCTACTCGCTTACATTCAGACCAAGGAGCCAATTTTGAATCAGAACTTATTAAGGAGCTGTGTAGTCTCACGGGTATGACAAAAAGCCGGACATCAATATATCATCCTCAGGGGAATGCGGGTCCTGAAAGATTCAACCGAACCTTGTTAGACATGTTAGGTACATTAGAAAATTCCCAGAAAACAGATTGGAAAAAGTATGTTAGCTCATTAGTGTATGCATACAATTGCACTCCACATGAATCAACAAAACTTTCACCTTTTGAGCTGATGTTTGGGAGAAGACCTAACTTGCCAATAGATACTATGTTTGAGCAAGCTAGAGAAGCTGCTGAGTATTCATATTCAGAATACATTGATGACTTGAAAGAAAGAATGATTCAAACAAGAAAGATAGTGGAACAGCATACTAAAAATGCTAAAGATAAACAAAAGAAGTACTATGATTTAAAGGTGAAATCAGCCAAGATCATACCAGGTGACAAAGTTTTAGTTAAGAGTTTAGCTTTTAGTACTAAGCACAAAATAGCAGATAAATTTGAGGAAGAAACCTATACGGTTATTGAACAATTAGATGATAACATTCCTGTTTTCCGAGTCAAGGGTGATACCTCTGGAAAAATGCGATCTCTTCATCGCAACCATCTTTTCTTGGTAAGTCATCAAGAAACAAATGATGAGTTGTTCTCAGAAGAATTAATAACATCAAATACTGATGACAAACAGGAGAAAGTTGAAGAAAATGAAGTCGAGTGTGATACAGGTAATCAAGATGAAAGTGACGTCACTGAAGAGAACTCGGAGGAGGAGGAGACAGGGCCTTTGGTGATTATCACCAGATATGGGGACGCTCATGACCCTGTGAGTTCTGATGAGACATGTACAGAAAAAATTTCTGATGAGACATGTACAGAAGAAATTTCTGATGAGACATGTGCAGATGAAAGTGTGAGAGACAAGACTGTAGAACAGATTTCAAGTCCACAAGAAAATAGTATGATAGAAGAAAATCAAGAAAACAGTGGAAATGTATTAGAATTAAGAGAAGAGGAAGAGATTGGAGAGGCTGAAAGCACTAAAAGTGATTCAGAATCAGAATTGGAGGAACATGAAAGAAAATCACCAAGAAGATCCAACCGTATCAGGCGTAAACCTCTAAGGTTTGAAGATTATCAAATGAATAGTGTAGTTAAAACACCAGTTGATCCAAGTTTTCAAGCTCTAAATAAAGTTCTTGAATCTGGTGTTTTACAGCATGTTGATGTAAACATTGCCAAAAGACTAGTGACTAGTATTTTTCAGTAGTATCATAATTAAGTAGTTTGTAACCTTGTACATATTTGTAATTTGTGCATATTAGTAATCATATATGGTTGTTATTTAAGGTATCACAATTAGAAAGAAGGAGGTAGAATGAATACTTTAAATTTAGATTAAGGTATGTCTATATTGTGTTCTTCCACACAGGTGTAGTGGTAGAGACTTTGTTGTTTTAAAATGTTATGTACCGGTATTGTTCTTCCATACAGGTGTAGTGGTAGATAGCCAGTCATTATTGTATTTTATTATTTTATTATAGTTATAGTGGTAGACAATTACAATCAGAGTTTGTCACTTTTCATAAGGTTGCTACGGATATTGTAGTTATAGTGACATACCTACTTAATGGTTTTTACCTGTTCACACCTAGTATTTTCTTGTCAGAGGATCCTAATACTAGAGCTATTATGCAAATTGTTTTGCGTAATGTAGTTTATATACAATTGAGATAGTTGCATTAAATATTTTAGTTAGTTAATGACGAGGACGTCATTTTCTGGAAGGAGGGGAGGTGTGTAATAGGGTGCATTTCTCGAGTAAACATTTGGTAGACTCTGACCGGAAGTTATATTAACTTCCGGGAGTGATCTCCCTTTTGTTTACTTGTATTCGTTTTTCAACGGTAAGTCTATCACTTGATTCTTTTGATATTTATCGTGTTTTACACATCAATTCATTGAAATTTTAGTGTTCCTTGTATTTTTCCGCTATTTCATGTCACCTAGTAACAGTAGTTTTACAGCCCGTGTTTTCATTCTATTAACCGCGACTGTGTGTACGACAAATTAGCAAACAGACCTTTTTAACGAGATCGCTCAGAGACGAGTTGTATTGTTTATCAAACAATTATTAAAATCACTTAATCAGTAACGTATCTAGACAGATGAGAAGAAGATAAAAGTTTTGAATCGCTCTGCCCTTAGCAGGTAAGTTATTTAAAGTATATTGACAGTCAGACCAATTGGTTCTATTTTGATAATTTTATAGATCTTAATGACATTAAATTCAGTTTATCAAACGGGACACTAGATGACATTCCAACTAGTAAAGATGTATCATGTTACAGTTTAATCTTTATGTTGTCATTTCTGAATAGCTTTCTACCTTACATATAATAATATATAATAATAATAATATATAATAATAATAATATGTATTTGTGGATAATGTTCATTTGGTAAATGTCTTTCATTGTTTATTTCAGAGTGATTCTTTCAAGTAACTTTCAAGCATCTTTAAAGTATATTTCAAATACATATCAGGAAAATAATAATTCAATAATCCATGAACATATACTTATTGATGAACATATATATTTATTCATGTACATATTCGTGTATATGAAACATAGATGTCTGCAACTGTAATTACAATAATAAAAGAAGATTAATAAACATTATATCTAGTCATTATCTGCTGGTCCGAACTTTAACTAAATTTGCCTGGCATAAAAGCCAGGTAGGTTACACGTACACCATGGTCACGTGGATGTTGTGGTGGCAGGGATCTCTTCAGCGTAACGATTAGGGGAGATTACTGCGTTGGAGGTTGGTAAATTTCAGTATAGCCGTCCATTCCTACGCCCATTTGTTTGAATATTATAAAACCGTCATTTTGACGTCATCCAAATGACGTCGGAACTGCGCCAATATTCCCTCAATTAAGTTAAACCGTTCTCATGCTGAAAAATAGTGTATGCTTAACCGCTGATCTGCTGAAACTTTTACTAACGTCTGATTCTTTCAATCTTTTGAGAAACTAATGCACTTGGAAGACCCCTTTCTATCCACAAGTGTAATGAACTGGTTATTACACACGGCGAACTAGGGTCGTAGAGTGATATTTAAGCCCTTACCTTACAGTATGAGGCCCCTGAGGGAAAGCAAAACGACGCCTACATTAACAACTCTAATTAACTGCTACAAATATTACACTTTGCAGTATAATAAAATCGTTATACAGATAATTGGCGGGATATCCGACTTTTAATTCCCTGCTGAGGAAAATACACGTAGCCCTCGCCTAACGGAAACAATTAGTCAGATACCCCGCCAATGATCTATATAACTAATAATGTAAACCCCAATTCTAAAGACGCATGACCAGTAACGACTAGGAGTGGACGTAAAGTTAAAGCGAAACTGTACAAGGACTACGTCACAAAGTGAAAAACATACATACCGTGTACATGATGTACATGATTTAGAGTTGAGAATTGTTAAGACAACATGGGTCATTTACCCATGTATACAAAGTGTTAGTTTAGATATGTGTTAAGTGTATTAAGATTAAGTTTTATCTAGTGACTAAGTGTATTAAGAGTTTTACTGTTATTGTTGCTAAGTTCAGTTACTTGTTATGTCACAGGTGGTGTATTGTTATTTTGTATTTCAAAGGGTTATTATTGCTAACTTAAAAGTGGAGGTGTTTCGCATCTATATAAACTATAGAGTAATTCCCCTTATCATTCATGGGTTGCATTCGTTAGTTAAGGAATTTACGTTAGGGTACTGTAAGATCATGTGACTTTACGCCACCTACAGTTAGGCTCGTTTATTAATAGATAGATAGTGACATCGCATCATCCACCAATCAGAATTTAAACACATAACCTGGTGCATATTAGTTGTGTAATCTGGCGGGAACCGCTTCAGTCCGTGATTAGAACTTGACCACGGAACAGGTATTCACATATTTGCCATTAGCAGCGACGCTTATGATTAAATACTTTATGCTAAGTGACGGTGTGTATACATGCACTTTTTTCATGTGGCATATATGTTAGTCATTGGTGATAACTCAACACTACGTTTCAAATGAGAAGTACATATACACATGTAAATATGTATACTTATGCATATAGTCTTGTTGCGTTTCATGTTTAGTAATTAAGTACGTCCGCCATTTGAAAAGTCCTTAACAAGGAATGAGTTCTACACTTGCCAAACAACATTTCGTAAAGTTTCTTTCAACCCCGAGCACTTTTTCATTTTCCGTTAAAACTATGAACTCATTTGGATTGAAAGCTGTTTGACATATAGTATTCACAATTTGCTATTGCAAGTTGGTCAGGGTTTTACATTACATAGTAAGAACAAGCACCATGTTTGCTTGGTAGACCCTGATCCCTTTGATATTACAAAAGGCACCGTTTTTATTAAAGCATACAGTATTTAGGGTGTTTAGTTTGCCTGTACAAAGTACGGATGACTGCATGGTGTTTATGTATTTAGGAATAATTGATACAGTATATAACTGTTTTGAGTATTTTGGGATAATATTAAACATTATTAATCTTACAAGTTTGCTTGTTGTAATTCAATGTCCAGAACTGAAACAGGCTCTAAGAGAGAATCTTGGCTTTTTCGGGAGCACATTTGTGCTGTACCGCTACACTTTTTTACACAATTAAAATATTACATATTCATATATAATACAATGTATAAAGCAATAGTAAAAGGGTTGTACCACACGTTATTACAACATTAGATACGGTGACAATATAAGTTACACTTGGCAACTTCTTTCACCGCTTCGCCCAAGTTCTATTTACCTGATGAATATATTCATGTAAAAAATAGTGACTTTTGTAATGGCATATGAGCTTGGAAAATTTGGCCATGAATGAAACTGTAGGGTGTATCAATGTCACGGCAACAATTATTAACCCATTACCTCATAGGCTATTTTTAGACCCAACCTCTTTGAAAAAATTCTACCAAAAGGAGCATATACTAGAGAAAAGGAAAATTTTAGAACTGTGTAGTTTTGAAACCATTGGGATAAATAGAGCATTTGCTCTTATGGAGCAAACGCTCTATTTATCACAATGGTTTCATAAAGTGACTTTTTCAGAGGCGTCAAAAAGCGTCAGTATGAGGGAAAGGGTTAATGCTTGTCTTATCTGGGTCTACTCGATCTGTTTACAAATGTATACATTTAAAAATCCGTGAGATAATATGTTAATCTATTGTCGCGCTAATAAAGTGTCGTATGCAAAACAAACTTATCTACTTACATGTTCTTCCATTCTAATCAACAATGTCGTGTTACTAATTTAACCCTTTCCCTGTTGAAATATTCATGTAGTAAATCATGACATCATGAATATAAATAAGATTACTTTTGATAATGGCATATGAACACGGAAGGATTTGTACCATAGCAGAAACTGTAGAATCAGATCTGTATTATACAATAAGCAAAGAGAGTAGACTCTGGTCAGTTCTGTCCTGGGTCTAATTTGTTTGCAAAGGTGTGAAAACTCGTTTATATGAGGGAAAAGGTTAAAATCACAATAACAATAAACTATTACAAATAACCTTACCATGTCGGTCTTCAAAATGGCCGAGTATTCAACAACAACATCCTGGTGGTTTATGAACACATATGCTAGCAGCTGTATTTGGTCATGCACTTAGTTTGTACACAAATGAGATAAAAAGCATAAGTGGGGGATTTTTGTCCCTGTCCAACTAGGTGGCGCTGCCAACGAGCAGGACCTTTGTTTCAATTTGATTATCCTAACCATTATCCATTGTTGACTGATTACTCTCTGATTACACACGAGAATAAAGAATGATGCAATATAACAAATTTAATGCATTTTAAATATTTTATGTTGCACATTTTAACCCTTTCCTCCATGAATATTCATGTAAGAAATAATGATGTCATGAACATTAATTATAAAAAATTGTCATAATAGCATATGAACACAGGAATATTTGGCACTGACAGAAACTGTAGAATCATATCTATATTAAATCATAAGCAAACAGAGTAGACCCAGACCAGATATATCCTGTAGGAGCTGTCTGGTCAGGGTCTGCTATGATTGCTTATGATTTAATATAGATCTGATTCCACAGTTACTGCCATTCCCCAATGTCCTGTATTAATATATCATTATAAACAATCTATTTAACATTGATGATGCCATTAATTATACTTGTATATTCATAGAGTTAAGGGTTAAAACAAAACAAATCAACATCTAATCGATTTTTCATATCGTGTGTGTTTGCGGGGGGGGGGGGGCATTACAAGACAACGAACGGACATTCAGTATTGTTTGTACATGTATAACAGTCTAGTACTGTCGTAGATGGGTTTCTTTTTGGTATCATGATCTCCAAATTTAATTAGTAAAGACTTCTTTACTGAACACCTACTGCAACCACAAGGAAAAAGGGGTCAAAGACAGGAAATGCACTCGACCAGGGAATAGGGATATCCGCATGACATATATCACAATTAAAAAAATCTTTAGCCTTAATTATATTTTGTTCTTGAAACAAAACAAACAAAAAGATTAGAAATCGGATGATTCGAATCTCTGTTATCTCGAAGTATTTTATGGTCGAGATATCAGAGTCCAACTGTATGTCAGATTTAATACATTGTCGATCGGTATTCAATGTCAGATTTAAAAATACATGTGGATAACAAAAAAGACAGCCGTTCATTTCTTAATCGGCCAATCCCTGTTTTGAAAATAAAGGTGATGCAAAACATAGGCATGCCTTTGTGTTAACACTTCCTGGTCTGTAGCTGAGCACGCTATTAACGCATTCTTGTTAACCCTTTCCCTGTTTTATATACATTCCAAATTTCAATACCTACTGAATATCCATGGACAAAATGAAATACGGAAGGTGGAACATTGTAGCCATTTAAGAAATTAAAGAAACAGAACTATCAAATTCCATTTACAAACAGAGCAGACCCTAATCAGACGGCTCCACCAGGAGTCGTCTGATCTGGATCTACTCTGTTTGCAGATGCGTAAAAGCACGCTTATATGAAGGAAAGGTTTGACCCTTTGTCATGTTAATTGCGACCTGACTGACATTTTGAAGAAAAAAAAGCTTGAATCCAGGAGAGAGGCTGGGGTAACTCCGCATGAATCCAGGAGATAGGCTGGGGTAACTCTGCATGAATCCAGAAGAGAGGCTGGGGTAACTCTGCATGAATCCAGGAGAGAGGCTGGGTAACTCTGCATGAATCCAGGAGAGAGGCTGGGGTAACTCTGCATGAATCCAGGAGAGAGGCTGGGGTAACTCTGCATGAATCCAGGAGAGAGGCTGGGTAACTCTGCATGAATCCAGGAGAGAAGCTGGGGTAACTCTGCATGAATCCAGGAGAGAGGCTGGGGTAACTCTGCATGAATCCAGGAGAGAGGCTGGGTAACTCTGCATGAATCCAGGAGAGAGGCTGGGGTAACTCTGCATGAATCCAGGAGAGAGGCTGGGGTAACTCTGCATGAATCCAGGAGAGAGGCTGGGGTAACTCTGCATGAATCCAGGAGAGAGGCTGGGGTAACTCTGCATCTCATCAAGATTCAAGCTGTATGACACTCGGTTCAATAATTTATAAAGCACTTGAATTTATCGGGCTGAGTAAATCTGAAAACAGATTTGGGTTTAAGCCGTACTGTTCGAAACACAAGTCACTTATATCATTTACAAACTGTGTAGACCCAGATGAAAGGGCTCCTCCTAAGGGTCTGCACTGTCATATTACACTTTTCTTTAGAAACTTCCCTAGATATTAACACTAATATAGAATCTTGTAAATTCTTCCAAAGGGAAATTTGAAAATGTGTAATAATAATAAACACTCTTTTTCAAATTTTCGGTCACTTGACCTTTATCAAGAAACAATTCTGTATTAAATCAACTAAGTGGCCACTATTATCCCTTCTCTTGCTGAATTTTAAAATACATTTCTCCTTCTTTACCCATGCCCTGTTGTATAATTACATATATCTTCACTGTGTACAAGTATTTCGCTGTGCAATCACTGCTGTGGAGTGCACTTGTTGCACACTCAACTTGTAAATAGTGCAGACCCCGATGAGACAGCTCCTGCAGGAGCTGTCTCACCTGGGTCTTCACTATTTACAGGTAGGTATATTCACGTGAATAGCAAGCGAAGGGTTATGATGATAGAAAGATGAGCATCATAATGATCCTCATACTGGAGGCCACTTAGTTGATTTCATACGGAATTGTTTATTGATAAAGGTCAAGTGATCGAAAATTTGAAGAAAAAAAAGTGTTTATTATTATTATGCATATTCACACTAAGCTTGACTATTTTGAATTTTGGAATAATCCCTTTGAATTTGCAGCGTTGTAAGAGTTAAGCAAATATCATTGAATAACGGGACAAGGTTGACATTTGGATTCACTACCACAAACCCCACACAGAACTACGGATGAAGGTTCGTACCTAAATACACATGTACTAAAATCGTCGATTCTCCATCAAACCCCGTAATGTGACCACTCTGTAGAATCTTCTCGAAGACACGATTCTTAACCCTTCCCTTGCTGAATTTTAAAATACATTTCTCCTTCTTTACACATGCCCTGTTGTATAATTACATATATCTTCACTGTGTACAAGTATTTCGCCGTGCAATCACTGCTGTGGAGTGCACTGATTGCACACTCAACTTGTAAATAGTGCAGACCCTGATGAGACAGCTCCTGCAGGAGCTGTCTCATCTGGGTCTTCACTATTTACAGGAAGGTATATTCACGTGAATAGCAAGCGAAGGGTTAAGAGTGGTTACAGTATAAGGTTTGGTGGGGAAAAAGAGTTATTCTTGAAAATGTTTAAATTTACGCATCTGTACATACTTTACATGACAGACAGTCGACACTTTTTGAAATGTATATACCTGTGTGGAAAGATGCAAACACATACCAGACTTGGCTGATTTTTAAATACCAATCATAATTAATAAATAATTGAATTAAATACATCGATTCGGTCACTCATTAAAGAATGGAACTCAATTGCCAAACGAGCCACCTACCCTGAGACCCTGTAAGAATTATTTTCAACACTATATGTGCCCCCTTTCCCTCAAACAATTGCCTAGATAAACATAGTAGAACAGATAAGACGGCTCTTGCAGATGCGGTCTGATCTGGGTCTTCTCTGTTTGCTTATTGAATTTTAAAGTGTATACCAGTGTAATAGAATTCTGTTGATATACTATTATAAAAATCAGTAAAAAATATTCATCGCGTCATTATTTCTTACTTGAATATTGAGCAGGTAAAGAGTTAACACTTTTCTTCATACATACGTATTTTACGCAATTGCAAACAGAGTTGACCCAGATCAGACGGCTCCTACCGTCTGATAAGAGTCTGCTCAGTTTGCTAATGGAATTTGAAAAATATGTTTCTTTATTTTCTGAAATGGCTACAATGTTCTATGTTCCATATTTCGTTGTAACTATTGTTTCCATAAATATTCAGTAGGCATTGACAATTTTGGAATAAACGTAGACCAGAGAAATGGTTAACATGATACTAGTGTACCGTGGTACACGATAAACCCTTTAATACCCATATTATAGTAGGTAAACTCCTCTAATTAAAATTAAAACACTCTTCATTTGTATATGGCGTGGGGATAGTGGGGGTTCGGCAAAAGAACTATGCCCTGTTTGACACGCGTTGATAGTGATTGGTATAGTAAACCGTAAAAACACTGATCAGAGTACCCATTGGGTTTATTACATTTTGGGAAGTTGTTACATTTCAGGTTGACAACCCAAATGTAATAACACTTTCGCATCTCAACAAGTTTTGTAACAATTCTATTACAGTTCCGGTTGTTATTACAATTATTGTTGTAACAAACATGGTCTAGTCAGAAATAATAAAAAAAAATATTGGTGAACAATATCTTGCACTTTTCCGATGTAACGACACTTTTCCGATATATCAAGAAATATTAGTTGGCAAGGGACGTCTTGCTCTAAACGTAGTACTTGTTTGATTTGGTTTTTATCGGGTTTTACGTCGCTTTAGCAGTATTTCAGTCATATCACGACGTACAGCTAATTACAGGTGAAGGAAGACCCCAGAGGTTCTTCTGTGCATGGAACAAATTGCATTATTTCGTGCACAGAACATCCGGGTAGGGCCATGGACCTACCCAAGCCAGCAGGAAGGCTTCCTCGCATGAAAAACCAAATGTCCAGACCGAGATTCGAACGTAGTACTTGTGAGTACACGAAACTTTTCATTGAAACCTAGTACTCAGTATTAGCTATTTGATGTATTTATGTCCTCGGTCTTAACCTATAATTGTTAAATTTGGAGGTTAAGTAAAAATGAAGAAATAAAAGGACGAATACATCAAAAGTTTTGTAAATCGTTAAGTTCTGTCTGCAGGAAAACTCGTTAATGGTCTTGAATAGCAGTTAAACTTTGACAATGAATACCGTATTAATCAAGCATTGAAAAATTAAACTTCTGCATGGCCAGAAATGTATCTTCTCCTCCAAACAAAATCGTAATTTCTTGTCCATCATTTGAAATATGCATATCGTGTGCATCGGGTAGGTCCGTTTTAATCCGTCTGACTTTCTCCACTACATCAGTTGTCTCGGATTCGTTCTCTCTTGGATTAGCTTCAATTACACACATTTGGGCCGCTTCTCTGCATAAAACAAGAGGGGTACTGCCAGCGAAACCAACAGAAACTGCGCTGATTGAATCTTTTGACAAAAACCTGCCTTGTGAGTCAATGTACGTAACTGAGCCATCATCCTCAAGGAGACAAAACACATCTTCGTTGTAGGCGATTGATACCAGTCCGCGTCTTAATGCTGCGTGTGGAATGTGTGGCAATTCTTGCCAGTCATCATCTATAACGTGTATGTGATTTTCATTACAGCCTATGTACAACTTGGTTTGTGAATATGTCAAACATAAAGCTCGACCTTGACATGCAATATTTACCTCATCTTTAACTTCCAAAGATCCGTGGTATGCATTGACTAATACCACACGGTTTGAATTATTCGTTCTTGATAAAACTGCAATAATGTCATATTTAGAGTGGTAGCATATACCCAATGGTCCTATAACGTCCACAGAATCTATTGCGGCAAAATCTGAACGATGTAAACCGATCTGTTGCTTGGCTTTGGAAAGCACGATAATTCTATGATCTTTTATAATTGTGAATAGAATTGGTTTGTATTCATCGACTTCAGTCTCTGTTTCAGTCAAGGTTGTGTTTTGGGGGGTTAGTTTCCCGTCGGTTTTATCACTAGAGCTATGTTGAGATAATACCTCTCCGCCAGCTTGGTTCAGAATGCTGGTACGACGTTTAGATTTTCTTTTTATAGTACCAACCTCTATATAGTGACCAATTTCCACCATCCCGCTCTGGCTACTACTAGCAGACCCGTATTTCCCATCTACTCGAGCATAACCTGATGATACACCAGAGGTGCTTCCATCGCTAGACAAAACATGTTTCTTTTTTAAAACCAACTCTGTGTGTGAAAATGTAGAACTTTTTATCGTACTTGTTTCGCTTTCTGGTGTCACAGTTTCCTCACTTGATGTTGAACTGGAATCGTCCTCGTCGTCGGGAGCGTTAATCAGTTGAATTGTCCCCAACTCGCTTATTGTATGTTCTAACTGAAGAAGGAGGTCGTTTTCTTCAAATGACAGTATCTTAGCTGGCCCTGCATGTGTGCTGAAATTAAGACATACGATATATCCTAATTGTGTAAGTTATTGAGGCAGATAAGCATGAGCAAATAGTTCAGACCCAGATCAAACGGCCGTTTTGACCAGGTCTACACTGTTCGCTACTTTATCAATCTAATTTAAGAGTTATCAAAATGGTTGAAGTTAAGTCGAAATGTTGCCAAATTGAATTACTCAATTTGGAGAAATGGTGGATATAATAGGGAGATATTGGATATCCGAATAATTAAGGTGGTTGGCCTATATTTAACCATTTATTTCATATAAACGCATTTTCATGCATTTGCAAACAGAGTAGACCCAGATCAGCCGTCTCATCAGGGTCTTCTCTTTTTGCTAATATAATTTGATATATCTGTCTCTTTACTTTCTAAGATGGCTGTGTATTTCCACTTTCCATATTTTATTATAGCTATTTTGTCCATGAATAGTCAATAGGTATTGGAATTTGGAATAAATATAAAACAGGAAAAGTTTACATTAAACGTTTAACAAGCTTTATTAGGTTTTAATAATAATTTCAGTAAGTACCAAATGATATTATTATACGTTTGTAAATACAGTTAAACTTCGACATCTCAAACACGTATACCTCTTAACTTCTCGATAACTCCAAGTAAACATGCACCGGTCTGCATTAAGCTGTGAGCCTGAGAAATTTTCAATATTAGGAATAGGGTGGTTCGAACTTGTGTTATATCGAAGTACTTTCCATGGTACATTGAAGTTCGAGATATTGAAGTTCAACTGTAATATAACTTATACTTAGTAATCGAAGAACTGAAAAAGATTTTCCCAAATTATTAAAATTTGATTAAACTCCTTGAATGCTAGCGTTAAACCATGATTACCTATGCAAACAGTTTTGGACCAGATGAGACAACGCATAATGCAGCGTTTCATCAGGATCCTAACTGTTTGACACTTTGACCATATTTGTTTGCAAAGATATTTGATGCAGATGAAAAATTACTAAACGTGCATAGGGTTAAACAAGAATATAATGGGACGTGAAACTAAAAGTGATTTGATTAATAGTGAGCTTTTGTTATTTACCCTTTTTCTCGTTTTCTTATATTCAGCATCTCCATTCCTACGAAAGCTCGCATGTCGCTCAGAGCATTCTGTTCCATTTTCATTAATTTCATTTCAAGTTTTTGCTTAAGATTGGCGATGCGTTCCCATGTCTTTATTTGAGAGTGTAGTAATTTATATCTATCTTCTGATATATTTCTCTCCACTTTCTCCTTTTGAAGATTGGATTCCAGATCCATCTCTAAGACAAAAGACAAATATTGATTAGTTAAGAAAGTAGTGTTTGTTAAATACAAAAGCGTTTTAAAGACTGCATCCCGAATCGTTTCAAACATGTCTGTGGACTACAGTACAACGGATATAATAGCTTAAATAACGATAACAATCGATGAGGACGACTATACCATTGGTAATATTGGAAATTCAAAACAATTATATCAGTTATACACATCTCAAACAACATTTCCGTAAAGTTTCATTCAATTCCGAGCATTTTACAATATTTCGCTATTTTATCCTCGTTGCACCTTTTGAGATGAGGTTCTATCTTCCGGTAAAGTTTGGTAAAATATTGATCATGAGTCTTTGAGAAAATGGTTGGATAAGTTCAATGCGATAAGTAAGAAGAAGAAGAAAATAAAGAAGGAGAGAGAGAAGATGAAGAAGAAGACAGAAGAAGAAACGGTGCAAAAACAATAACTCGCCAAACTTCTTTTGGGCGTTAACTATTGAACATGGAAAGGGTTAAGAGTGGACCACTGAGGGACTCTCAATGCTTAGTCACAGACGTCACTGGCATACGATCGAAAACGACTATACGTGTAGTTTTTGTATGTATCACCTATGCGGCGAGAAAAAACTTTATTTGTTTGCCTTCAGTGATACTCGCACTATTAACCGATTAGTTCGATATGATCAAACTTGATGTTCGAACTTGATGTTCAAATTCGGTGTTCAGTTTGTAATCGAGCTTGGTGTTCACCTTTTATCTCATAAGTATTCATGTTGGCAGCATGAATATTAATCAGATGAACTTTAAAATGGCATTTTGAAAAAAAGAGAGAGAATGTTTTACCATGACACAAGTTGTAGAATAAGATCTATCGTTTATGCCATAAGCAAACAGAGCAGACCATGATCAGACGGCTCCTACAGGAGCCACCTGATCTGGGTCTATTCTGTTTGTAAATGCGTAAAGGTATATCTATTGAGTAAATGGTTAATATTGTCAGTCATGGTGTCCAACTTTTTATTTTAAAAAGAAATAATGTTTCAAACTTTCTGTTCTGTATTACGTGACAAAATAAGTTATATTTGGTAACTTCCTTCATCGCTTCGCCCAATTTCTATATCTTAACCCTTTCCCTCATATAAACGTCTTTTTATGCATTTGCAAACAGAGTAGACCCAGATCAGATGGAGCCGTCTAGTCAGGTTCTGCTCTGTTTGCTAATGTAACTTAAAATATATGTTTCTTTACTTTCTAAAATGGCTACAATTTCCACCTTCTATATTTCATTATAACTATTTTGTTCATGAACATTCAGTAGGTATTGACATTTTGAATAAATATAAAACATGGAAAGGGTTAACTGTTTACCTGATGAATATACAGTAAAACCTCTCTATAACAGCCATTAAATAACATCAAGTGATTTGTATTAAAAGCAGGTGGCTGCTTAAAGCAAGGTGAAAGTAAAACAGAACGCTCCTATAGGAGCGTTCTGTTTTACTTTCACCTTGCTTCAAGCGACCACCTGTCCTAAATACCAAATAATTAACACAATTTGGTGACCGTTATAGAGAGGTTTTACTGTATTCATGTAAAACAAATAATTACTTTTATAACGGCACATGAACATGGGAACCTTAGGCCATGATTGAAACTTGTAGAATCAGGTCTATTTTATTTCCATAAATAAAAAGAGCAGACCCTGATCATACGGGACCTGTCTGATATGGGTATACTCTGTTAGCAAACGCGTAAAATGCTCATCCATCGTATAGGGTGTATCAATGTCACGGCAACAATTATTAATGTTTGTCTTATCTGGGTCTACCCTGATTACAAATACATACATTTGAAAATGCGTATCTATGAGATGATATATTTATCTATTGTCGCGCTAATAAAGTGTCGTATGCAAAACAAACTTATCTACTTACATGTTCTTCCATTCTAATCAACAACGTCGTGTTACTAATTAAACCCTTCCCCTGTTGAAATAGTCATGTCGTAAATAATGACATCATGAATATAAATAAGATTACTTTTTATAATGGCATATGAACACGGAACATTTTGGACCATAGCAGAAACTGCAGAATCAGATCTGTATTATACCATAAGCAAACAGAGTAGACTCTGATCAGTTCTGACATGGGTCTACTCTGTTTACAAAGGTGTTAAAACTCTTTTATACGAGGGAAAGGGTTAAAATAACAAAAACAATAAAATAGTACAAATGAAAATAATCTTACCATGTCGGTCTTCAAAATGGCCGAGTATTCAAAAACAATATAATTTGGGTTTTGCTTGCAGTTGTATTAAGTCATGTACTTAGTGCATGAAATCCGCTTTGTTAGGCACGCTAGCCAAGTGTCGTCTGCAAACAAAACTGGCCGTCTGCTTCAATTCTCAAAATAGGCTTTATTCAATTTCTATTAAACGACAGTCACAATTTCGAATATTTTTTATTCATGAGCAACGCCCTGATGCTTGTTTGATCTGGATTCAATCTGTTTCGGAGGGTTATTATGATTTAACTCATTATCTCTTGGGCTATTTTTAGACCCAACCTTATTTAATTAATCTACCGAAAAGGAGCATTAACTAGAGAAAAGGAAACTTTTAGAATTTTGTAGTTTGAAACCATTGTGATAAATAGAGCATTTGCTCCTATAGGAGCAAATGCTCTATTTATCACAATGGTTTCACAATGTGAATTTTATAGAGGCGCAAAAATGCGTCACTAGGGGGCAATGTGTTAAGATGGTTATGGACTAAAGGGAATGTGATAAATCACTTTGTCTTTTGACACGGAAGGCCGTATCATTTTACGTCTACATTCAAATCTCTGTCAACTCATCTAGCACTCCAATAAGTATAATATGTTGGTCTTTAATCCATTACCTCATAGGCTATTTTTAGATACAACCGCTTTGAATAAATCTACCGAAAATGAGCATTAACTAGAGAAAAAGAAAAGTTTAGCAAATGCTCTATTTATCACCATGGTTTCACAACGTGACTTCTACAGAGTCGTCAAAAGTCGTCAATATGAGGGAATGGGACAAAAGTCGTCAATATGAGGGACTGGGTTAATCCTTTCACCTTTATATATTCATGAAAGAAATAATATGACATATTTATTAGCTTAATGTATATAATGGCATATGAACACAGGATTAGTTTGTATTGGTAGAAACTGTAGAGCCAGATTTATCATAATTTCATAAGCAAACAGAGCAAATTCTAATCAGACAGTCCCTACAAGAGGAATTTGATCAGAGTCTACTCTGTCTGTTATAGTTATTATGCGTGTACATGAAGTAAAGGGTTAAGAGATGACAAATGACAGTTTAACCCATTACATCATAGGCTATTTTTAGATACAACATCTTTAAATAAATCTACCGAAAATGAGCATTTACTAGAGAAAAGGACATTTTTAGAATTTTGTAGTTTGAAACCATTGTGATAAACAGAGCATTTGCTCCTATATGAGCAAATGCTCTATTTATCACAATGGTTTCACAAAGTGACTTTTACAGAGTCGTCACAAGTCGTCAATATGAGGGAATGGGTTAATGCAGGGTGAAACTCATGCAGAATGCCCCCAAGGGAGCTTTCTGCATGACTTTCACCCTGCATTAAGCAGCCACCTGCTTATGAAATAGTTTTATATTTAACAATAGTAACTCTTTATTCCATCAATACGCTTTACTACGTCTTTGCAAACACGGTGGACCCAGATCAGACGGCTCCAGTTGGAGCCGTCTGACCAGGATCTACTTTGTTTGCTAAAGATATTATATAGATATAAATCTACCGTTTCTGTCATGGTCAACTATTCCAGTGGCTATGTGCTATTACAAATATTAATTTAATTCATATTCATGGTCTCATTATTTCTTACATAAGGTTTCATAGAGAAAGGGCTAATCCATTGTATTACTGGCCTGAAATAGGTGTTCCTTGACCCTTTACCTGGTGAATGAATGCATGAATTGAATTCGCTGATTTTATTTTTATAAAGGCATCATGAACAAGGCCATGGCACAAATTGTAGAATCATTATATACAGTAGAACCCTCTAAAGCGACCAATTTAATGAAGAACATGGGTGTCTTTATAAGCAGGTGGTTGCTTAATGCAGGACAAAAGTAATGCAGAAAGCTCCTAGGAGCTTTCTGCATTACTTTTGTCCTGCATTAAGCTACCACCTGCATCTACCACCTCTTTTAGGTGATCGCATTAGAAGGGTTTTACTGTATTATATTATAAGCAGACGCAGTAGAATCAGACCAGACGATTCCTGTAGGAGCAAAGGCGTCAAAAGGCGTGTAAAAGGTAAATGCACGTGCATGTATGGGTCATAGTTCAAGCGTATTCGACAATTCATTTCGAAATACGAGTATTCATTTCGAAATTCGAGTATTCATTTCGAAATACAAGTATTCATTTCGAAGTACGAGTATACATTTCGAAGTACGAGTATTCATTTCGAAATACGAGTATTTGTTTTGAAATATGAGTATTCGCTGTTATTTTCATTTTTAATACATTACAAACACAAAAGAAATCAATATTTATAAATTCTGAAAGTAGGAGATTCTATGGGCGCAAGCGTAGCAATGTGAAAAGAGAAAATTGCAGACTCGGTTTAATTGAGTCTGTTCATGAGCAGTTATTAAATGTGCAACACAAGTCACGCCCCCTAGCACCGGCTTAACCCATTACCTCATAGGCTATTTTTAGATACAACCTCTTTGAATAAATCTACCGGAAAGGAGCAGTAACTAGAGAAAAGAAATGTTTTAGAAGGTTGTAGTTTGAAACCATTGTGATAAATAGAGCATTTGCTCCTACAGGAGCAAATGCTCTATTTATCACAATGGTTTCACAAAGTGACTTTTACAGAGTCGACAAAAGTCGTCGATATGAGGGAATGGGTTAAGAGGTAGTCACTTTTCAAAACTAACAGCATTGAAACTGATGATCCCAGATACCTTACTGCAAAAATGTTGTAATACGTAACCTAAGTTACAATAGAGTCTTGCAAACAGCTTGGATCCAGATAGACACCTAGTAACTCGGTGATTCATTAGGATACAAACAGTTTCGAACTCACTGGTTTTACTTTCTTGAAAGGTTAATCCATTCCCTCATATTGACGACTTTTGACGACTCTGTAAAAGTGACTTTGTGAAACCATTGTGATAAATAGAGCAGTTGCTCCTATATGAGCAAATGCTCTATTTATCACAATGGTTTCAAACTACAAAATTCTAAAGTGTTTCCTTTTCTCTAGTTAATGCTCCTTTTCGGTAGGTTTATTCAAAGAGGTTGTATCTAAAAATAGTCTATGGGGTAATGGGTTAAATGGACGTTTGCCACTGATCATACTTTGAGCAGGTACTATTTTTCTAATTGTGATTTGGAGGAACTATTTCGCCGGAAAACAGGCTCTGTCGGTTAAGATTGCCGTCTGCTTTATATTTCAAATTGGAGTTTACATTAATTTCTTTACAAAAGTATAATCAAAGTTGTTAATAGTTTGGATCATGATGATATGCCGAATTACAGTAAAACCTCTCTATAACGACCACTAAAAAAACCTCTCTATAACGACCACTAAATTGTGTTAATTAGTTGGTATTTAGAGCAGGGGGCTACTTAAAGCAAGGTGAAAGTAAAACAGAACGCTCCCATAGGAGCGTTCTGTTTTACTTTCACCTTGCTTTAAGCAGCCACCTGCCTTTAACACAAAATAATTGATGTAATTTAGTGGTCGTTATAGAGAGGGTTTACTGTACTCGGTATCTCATTTGGGTCGAAACTATTTACAAAGGTTGTCACACATTCGCCAATGGCGGCGACAGAGTAAAAATTAGCGGCGACATAATTACAATTGTTTTAGGCTGAGCCCTCTATTGAATGTAAAGAATATGAGTATGGAACACCGCTTTTCTATAAATGAAATAGATATCACCACAATGAAAAAAGACAGACCCAGGAAATACATGTAGTTGTTTTGTAAATAATGCGCGTTGTTTAATTCCACAAAATGGAGCGTCGATGTTGCTCACGGTATGTTTGATTAATGTATTTTAATCTTTACTTAACCCTTTACTCAATGAATATTCATGCAAGAAATAATGATATCATGAATATTAATTAGCTCAGTTGTTGTTATAACACTATGAACAGAATATTTTTATCATGCTAGAAACTGTAGAATCAGTATCCATGCTTATAAAAACTTTTTAGTTGAGTTTGTTCTCAAACTTTTGATTGGTCATATTTGAGCCTTGGCTCAAATCTGACCAATCAAAAGCTTGAGAACGAACTCGGACTCAACTAAAAGGTTTTATAAGCATGGACCCAGTTCTGTAGTATAGCATAAGCAAACAGAGCAGAACCTGATCAGACCTGTCTGATCTTGGTCTATTCTGTTTGCAATGACGTAGAAAGGTGCATTATGGAGAAAAGCGTTAATGAATATTCATGCAAGAATCCATACATTATCATTTATACAAATAACCATAGAAAGGCGTTCATAAGAATATAAAATAAGGGGATTTATTACCATGCCAAACAACAGAACATCAGGGTCCAAGGTTATAAAACTTCTGAGTCTGAGTCTGAGATCATTCTCAAGTATCTGATTGGTCAGATTCTGAGCAAGCTCAGAATCTGACCAATCAGATGCCTGAGAATGATCTCAGACTCAAGCAAAAAAAATTATAACCTTGGAGCCTGAAATATAACAAATGTGCAAACAGACTAGACCCTGATCAGGCGGTCCTTACAGGAGATGTCTGATCTTGGGGATACTCTGTCAGCAGGGGCGGGGCTATCAAGTAAATATTTACAAAGTTAGATTATGTTATCACAACGTTCACAAAATTTAACGGCATGGACAAGAGGAATGTTGTGGGCTGGGTGGGGTGGGGGTTATGTCATCAATCTACATGTTTTGAAAACCCATGTTTTGAAAACCCATCGCAATTATAAAATAGTAGTATTCATTTTCCAATGTGTTTAAATCTGAGGTTAATTTTATTCGACCTACGTTTGTTTAACCATTTACCTGATGGAGATACCTTTTAACAACTTTACAAACAGAGCAGACTCAGACCAAACGACCCCTGTAGAAACCATCTGATTAGAATCTGCTTTGTTTGCTTATGCAATAATACAGATCTGCATTTTACATTTTGTGCAAGTCTAAATTCTCATTGTTCATTATGCAGTTAACCATTTCCTCCATAAATACGCCTTTTCTCTCATAATTTAGTCATAAATGCTCATTTTCGGTAGATTTTACTCAAAGAGACTGGGTCTATGAGTGAATGGTATATAACATACAGCCAATTAATATCAATAACTTCATTACATTTATTACATGAAGAGGCATTATGTAATGTTGAAAAGAAATTTTAAAAAACAGAAATCTATCTTTTAACCTTAAGCTTGCTGCTGACTGATGAGTAATTACCTCTGCAAACAGTTTGGACCTAGATGAGATGTCAAGAAACTCGGTGCCTCATTATGATCAAAACACTGAATTTTCAAATGGACTATTCCAAAACTGAAACAGGTCAAGCTTATAGTGAATATTTAGGGATTTCTTCTAAAGAAAAGTGTAACAAGACAAACAGTGCATACCCTGATGAGAGGATTCTCCGAGAAACCCTCTCATCAGGGTCTACACTGTTTGCAAAGGACATTAGTGACTCGTGTCCCACACAGTAAGGGAAAATAGGACATACTCTGTCTGTGTTTTTGAAATGAAATGCAAGATAAATCAACTATGACAAATGAAGTCAATGATATTTTCTACGAACAAAAGTTCAGCAGGCTAAGGTTAAAACAAACATACCGATCTGGGTGTCAAAGATCTGGGTGTCAAAGATCTGGGTGTCAAGGATCTGGGTATCAAAGATCTGGGTGTCAAAGATCTGGGTGTCAATGATCTGGGTGTCAAAGATCTGGGTGTCAAAGATCTGGGTGTCAAAGATCTGGGTGTCAAAGAACTCGAATCCTGGCTATTTTAAGAACGTACCTCTTTGAATAAATCTTCCAAAAAGGGGCATTAACTAGAGAAATGGAAACTTTTAGAACCTTGTAATTTGAAACCATTATGATAATTAGGAGCAAATGCTGTATTTATCTTAATGGTTTCATAAAGTGACTTTTACAGAGGCGTCAAAAGGCGTCAATATGAGGGCATGTGTTAAACATATTTATCACATAATCTTGTGCGATTGCCGTAACAGAGTGCCGTAAATCGCGGAAATGCACTAGTGCATTTTATGCAAATTAGCAATCGTCAGCCAACCGTAGCACTTATTTTGGCGTTAACCAATCGTAGCGCTCCTATGCGTCGTCCGTTGTATTACTACGCTGTTTGTAAAGCAATGGCCTATGTCAAAAAAGAATCTTACATTCGTGTTCATTACAAATTGTGTCTTATTATATAGTAAACTCGTTTCATAAAAACAATTTGTAATGAACACTCGTGTAAGATCCTCTATATATTATAAGAATTTAAACTCTCTTTTAACAGTACAGAACAGAATATAATTTTATTCAAGGACTTGAACTGCACAGTTCATCGTCACATCACAATACAATTCAAGCATGCTTGTAGCAATTTGTATAATATATGAGAAAACCACTGTGGCAACCTTTTACCAATTGTTTGGATCCAGACAAGACTCCTAACAACTGATTATGTTTTTTTAAAGGAAAAAGTAAAATTCACCCTAAAACCTGAAGCAGACGTTAATGGAAACAGATGGAAAAAGGATTATCGCTTCTCCCACTGATCGAGACACGGCGTCTCATCCGGGTCCTGACTCTATATTCGAGTTACACGGCGTCTCATCCGGGTCCAGACTCTATATTCGAGTTACACGGCGTCTCATCCGGGTCCTAACTATATTCGAGTTACACGGCGTCTCATCCGGGTTCTGACTCTATATTCGAGTTACACGGCGTCTCATCCGGGTTCAGACTCTATATTCGAGTTACACGGCGTCCGGGTCCGATATGTTAACACTCAGACAGTGGTGTCCCAAAAGCTTGATCTAATTTGACGTGGTCATCATGGCACCTGATCCAGATCTGAACATGGTTTTTACAGCGGGGTGGTACGGGTAAACACTTAAAATATAGTTTAACCCTTAGAATGGGAAAAAAGAATTGGATGTCGTTTGCAACAATGTAGACCCAGATCAGAGGGCTCCTAGAGGAGCCCTTTGATCTGGGTCTGTAAGGTGTGTCATTTAAAAATGTCGAGTTAGCAGGCTAGGGGTTAATGATGAACTAACAAAGACAAGACATAAATGTGGGTATTTTACAGGAAATGGTTACCATGTATGAGTTCCGTGTCCCCGGAGCCTCCACCTCCGCCTTCGCCTCCACCCAAGTCTGTACCGTCTCCAGTATTAGCAGCTGATCGAGTCACACATACCGTAGATGAAAGAAAAGACGAGGTAAGAAACCCAGGGTACATATTTACATGAACCGCTATTTTGTGTCTCAATTTGAGTCTGAAGTTTTGACAAATTGCTTGTTTTGTTTATTTACCCTTTCCATGTTGAGTATTCGCGTAAGAAATAATGACGTCATGGATATTCATTTGCCAATTATCTTTATAATGGCATAATTATGTAGACATGATTTTTGTTTGTTTTGGTAGAAACTGTAGAGTCGTCAGATCTGGTTCTGTTCTGTTTGCAAATGCATGAAAGGCGTTTACAAAATGTATATGAAAGAAGGGGTTAATAAAACAAAATGTTTAAATGTGCTCATCTGATTGGTCAGATGTTGACCAATCAGAACTCAGACTCAGAAGTTTTATAACCTGGCACCACTTTAATATGATAACAATATGTTTTTTGGGTATCGTTAGACACCCGGTCAGTAATTTCGACACTCGATCAATGGTTTCGATACTCGGTCAATAGTTTCTCAAAAGCTTGAACGAAGTAAATAAAACTTCTACCACACCGGACTTTAAACTCTTTCGCTGCCATTTTTTGTCGTCTGCAAACTTTGTCGTCTGCTACAAATTTTATGTTTTGATTTTTGTTTCAAAAACATTTGTCATGGTAACAAACAGTTTGGATCCTGATGAGACGCCGAGTGATTCGGCGTCTCATCTGGATCCAAACGGTTTACATAGTTAACTACAGCTGCAACATTGGCAGCAAAAGAGTTAAACAGGCGTCATTTTACAGCAAGATATTGTCTGTTATATTTCAGCATGATATTGACCTAACAAATGACGATTACCCATCCCCTGGCCCACCTCAAACTGGCTCTGATGACGCCCGTCCGAAAAACAATTGGTTCGCTGATGGCACGTTTGAAGCACGCTTTGAGGACGGACTTGTGTTCGATATAGAGCGTGGTAGCGACGAAGTTGATGACTCTAGCGATTCCAGTGACTCCGACTCAAGTTCATCAGTAGAGGTGAAGACAAAGAAGTTACCAAATGTAACATTTGAAGAGGTGAAGACAAAGAAGTTACCAAATGTAACATTTGAAGAGGTGAAGACAAAGAAGTTACCAAATGTAACATTTGAAGACGTGGACAAACATGCTAATCAGGTAAATTGAACAACATACTTTTTTATATATACAGTAAAACTTCGATTATCCGAACACTAAAATACGTATTATTATCGATCTTTAAGACAGGTGGCAGCTTAATGCATGGTGAAAGTCATGCAGAAAGCTCCTCTAGGAGCTTTCTGCATGACTTTCACCATGCATTAAGCAGCCACCTGCCTAAAAGGGTCTAAATTCTTCTATACCGAAAATTCGAATAATCGAGGTTTTACTGTCTTATATATAACAAAAAACACAGTGAAAGCATATCTAAGTGACCATGTTATGAAGTGTTTTTCGAGGTCTTTAATGCAGAGAGTAGCTAAATGAATGAACAAAAGTCATGTAGAAAACTCCAAAAGGAGCTTCTTGCATGACGTTTGTCCTGTATTAAGCAACGACCTGCTATTCAAGATTCCCAGATACGCCTTTTAATGCATTTGTAAATAGAATAGACCCAGGTCGGACGAATCCTGTAGAAGCCGTCTAATCAGGGTTTGCTCTGTTTGCTTATGAAATGATAAAGATCTTATTCTGCAGTTTATGTCATGGCCAAAATGTATATGTCATTATAAAATTCAGCTAATAAATATTCATGATGTCATTATTACCAACTGAATACGCTTGGTGTTTTTATAGATATAAAACGATTCGCAGGCAAACATTCAAGTGCAAGAAACGACCTATCATAAGTCATTTGAAAGAGTTTAACATGAAAATTAAAAGTACAGTAAAACACTTCTAAACCGGACGTTCAGTTTAGTATAAATATCGGTATTAGAGACATGTGACAGCTTAATGCAGGATGAACATCATGCAGAAAGCTCCTCTGCGAGCTTTTTGCATGACGTTCACACTGCATTAAGCAGCCACTTGCATAAAAAGGCATCAAACCGTCATTACTAAAATGTCCAAGTATCGAAAGTTTACTTTACTTCTACGTCTGCTCAACTAGAATCTGTTTTAGAGTGGTTTTCCTGTATATGTTTTACCTGTACAGAATTCGAACCCTCGTCAGCGAGGCGCTTTGTGGTATTTATCGTGCAGACAGCATGATTTATTATTCGTTATGAATGATTTCAGGCCGAACCAAGCTTGTTAGATTCGTTTGAGAAACTCGTAGCATACTTAACACAGCCAATTTCTGGTAAAAGACACAGAAAACTTCTCACGTCACGAGCACTTATCATCTGGCTAGCGAGTCAACGATTGGATGAAGCTGACTATGGTCGGGCCAGTTTGAACACACCTAGGGGACTTCTGCAAAATATGAAAGAAGATAGGATGACATATGCGACATGTTACGCCATTTTGTGCAGGTATGAGTCAAGTTCATTAATGAACAATAGAACCTGGTCATTTATTTATTGAACGTATGTCTTAAACATCAGGTTTTGTTGCTTAACCCATTCCCTCATATTGACGACTTTTGACGACTCTGTAAAAGTCACTTTGTGAAACCATTGTGATAAAAAGAGCATTTGCTGACCAAATGCTCTATTTATCACAATGATTTCAAACTACACAATTCTATTTTTTTTTCCTTTTCTCTAGTTAATGCTCCTTTTCGGTATATTTATTCAAAGAGGTTGTATCTAAAAATAGCCTATGAGGTAATGGGTTAATACAGGGCAAAAGTAATCTAACAAACTCCTATTGGGGCTTTCTGTATTACGTTTTACCTGCATTAAGCTACCACCTGCATAACTAACCTATAATTAGACCTCATTTTGATATCCGCTTACTGTAGATGTATAAGCAATTATCCTTTGTGAATATTCAGTGCGACTTTGTGAATATTAATTAGCTGAAATTTTATATAATTAACAATAGAATACTACTATGGCAGAAATGGTAGAATTAGATCTATATCATTTCATAAGCAAAATGTGGACCCTGATCAGACGGATCAAATCAGTTTGTAAAGACGTAAAAAAGGATTCTATGAACACACACACGCACACATACATGCGCGCGCACATATATATATATATACACGCACGCACGCACGCACGCACGCGCAGCACACGCGCGTGCGTGCACGCACACACACCATACAAACACACACACACACACACCACCACCACCACCACCACCACCACCACCACCACACCACACCACCACCACCACCACCACCATCACTACAATCGCTACCACTGGAGGGATAGACGACACTTGTTTGAATTTATGATACTAATTGCCTTTCTACTTTAGGGAAGCCAAACTGCAGTGCACTTTGATCAACGGATATGTAAAAGCTGGTGGATACGAGCCTGGCGACGATTCTACCCCAAAAGCAAAGTGGACAGCAGTGTTTGTGGAAGGCGGGTGGCAGCTGGTCCATCCATTTTGGATTTGTAAAGCTTTATATGGTCATAAAATTGGTGGGTGGGTCAAAATTGAGGCAGATGGCACCAGCATATCTGAGAAACAAACTGCATCCAAAGGGGTCATTCAGAGCACATTCAAAGAGTATTATTTCATGCCAAAACCGGAGCAGTTCATTTACAGGTGCTATGCTACTAAATCTTCTTGGCAGCTACTACCACCAGCATTGACAGTGAAAAACAAAGAAGATTTCTTTAAAATGCCTTATTTGTTGCCTCCGTTTTTCGGGCTTGGCTTAGAGTTGCTGAGCGAGAGAAAATGTAAACTAATAACGAAGGATGGGAAAAGTAAAATTGTACTTAGAGGCAATCCTACTAATGCACATATGCTTGTATTGAAATACGAACTGTTTGAGAAAGAAGAAGATCCGGAGACAAAGGGATTCAAGAAACAGGAAAACATGGCTCGGATGGTATTCAATAATAGAATGAAAGAAGTATTCGAATTTGATATACGATTTCAAAGGTCTGGTGAATACAAGCTGGTAATTTATGGCGGACCATATGGATCCCATGCTCTTCGTTTATGCGAGTTTAAAATCATATGTGAGTCTCCTATGAAGAACTGTACATTATTGCCCCTTGACTGTGAGCACATTGGTTGGGGTCCAGGTCCATACTCTTTGGCAGCAGGGTTGATGTTACCCTCAAGGATTAGCGGACAGGTGTACGTACCAGACACCAAGAAGCCCACTGACATCAGCTTCACCCTTGACCCAGATGTCGCTGTTAATAGTAAATATTCCGCCAGCATGCACGGGGAGGTAGGCGGACGCATGAAGAGTCTGTCAGGACGGGAATACATCAACACCAAAGTTATTGACAACAATATGTCTGTCAAAATTCGTCTTCCCTCTGATGGAGAATTCGGTGTCTCAATTAATTATCAAAATACTGGAACCCAGCTTGAAGGGAAGATTGTGTGCAACTACTTGCTTACCACAACCAAAACCAGATACGACAAGGTATTAATTTTTAATAGCTAGTTCACTGCCAAGTATTGTCTTCTGCAAAGTGTGTCGTCTGCTACATTTTTCGTCTTTTTGTTTTCCTCTGTTTTCTTTAACCCTTTACTTCTTGAATATTTATGTGAATATAAGTTGCATTCATTTTTATAATGGCATAATAATATGAACACAGAACATTTGACCATCGCAGAAACAGTCATAAACACCGTTTCACGCATTTGCAGAGTATACCCAGATCAGATCCTATTGGAGTCGTCTGATCAGGATCTGCCCTGTTTGCATTTGACATGATATAAATCCGATTGTCAAAGTAAAAAAATCCCTTGAAAATTTTACATTATAAAAATTGAGCTAATAAATATGTTGTCATAGGCACAGTGCTCATTTGCATTGCCTCGAAGATAATCGAAGAATTTGTTGAGCATCAGCAACATATACCAAAGGAGAGAACACGTTGGTTTTCTATATACGCAAAATGCAATAAAACCTCTCTAAACTGAAATTTGAGTAAAGAAAAAAATAGATATATTAAGGCATGTGATTGCTTCGTGCAGGGTAAAAGTTATTCAGACTTTAATCATACATTAAGTTATCTCCTGATTTAACCCTTTGCTCCATGAACGCCTTTCTTTGCCTTTGCAAACAGAGTAGACCCAGATCAGACGATTCCTGTAGGAGCCGTCTGATCAGGGTTTGCTCTGTTTGCTTATGATATGATATAAACATGATTCTGTAGTTTCTGATATGACCAAAACTCTCCGTGTCCATTATCTATTATAAAAAATAATCTAATTAATATTCATGATGTCATTAATTCTTTCATGGATATTCATGGAGTAAAGTATTAAACACTGCCATTGATGTTTAGTTGAGTGTTAGGGGTGGTCTACTACACCTAGGGTCCAAGGTTATAAAACTTCGAGTCTGAGTCTGGCACCATTCTCAAGTATCTGGGTCCGTGCTTATAAAGCTTTTTAGTTGAGTCTGAGTTCGTTCTCAAGCTTTTGATTGGTCAGATTCGAGTTCTCAAGCTTTTGATTGGTCAGATTTGAGCCAAAGGCTCAAATCTGACCAATCAAAAGCTTGAGAACGAACTCAGACTCAACTAAAAGTTTTATAAGCTTGGACCCTGCTGATTTGTCAGGTATTGAGAATGATTTCAGACTAAAGCAAAAATTTATAACCTCGGGGCCTGGAGTCCTATTCGGAATATTTATAAGGAATTAACAGTCAGTTTTGATCTCACTTATTTCTATTATAGCAGAATCTCTGCAAATCTACCACTGAATGAATCACGGTGTTTTCAGTGAGTTGTTGCTTAATACAGGGTGAAAGGTATACAGAAAGTACCTGTATAAGCTTTCTGCATCTGTCGTCTTGCATTAAACTACCGTATGCCTCTTAGACCCCGAAAAATCGCTTCAGAGAAATATTGCTGTTTATTACAGGCTAATATTAAGAATGCCAAGAGAGATTTGCGCGAGGCCTGTGAATCCGACATGCACTTGCCCAAAAAAGTGGAGGAAGTACGAAAACAAATTCAGAAATGTCGCAAGGAAAAGATAGAGGACCATGATGAGGACATGTGCACCGCAATCGCAAAATACCAATACCTATTCCTGAAGAATGGTGAGCTCTTTATTTTAGTGGCCATTTTGATACTACCTAAATATTGGCTAGTTGCCATCTGCTGAAAGTAATTCTTTATTTGATTTCGTCATATAAGAACAATTTGGCATACACTTTAGGTCATGCTGTGGCAACGGGTTACTGGTCAGAATCCACACGAGCTTGAGTTCATTCTCAAGGATCTGATTGATCAAAGTTTGAGCAAGCTCAAAATCTGACCAATCAGATACTTGAAAATGATCTCAGATATAAACAAAATGTAAATTATCTCTGGACCTGGGCATGCTATTCAATGAGTTTATTTATCTATTGTATGTTGATGTTTTGAGCGCATATATACCCCACATAAACATATTCTGTTGAACGAACATATAGATATGTGTTCAGTTTTCTTCAAGACATCAAAGGCATAATATGCACACTGTTTATTTTAAGAACTTAGATCTACACATTGTCTTCTATTCCATAACCTCCCAGAGTACATGCACTACATTGTATATAATAATATTACATGTAACCCGGGGGAACGAACAGCCCGCGTGACGAACACGAGCCGAGACATTCTGTTTCCGGTATTGACAATATGGATGTCTCACACACTGGCATTGAACAGAACAGATCAGTAACCGGACCTCGTGCCCGGCTTACATGTTACTGTCATTTAGTCACGTGTCAAAGTCGGATATATGTTTGACTGTGCAAAACTGTCGCATAACTTGGCTTTGGGGGTTTAACAATGTTTAGGTGGGCTATAAAAGATGTAAGCATCTGATGTATAGTACACTAGTTTGTACATTTCCACTGGGGACCAACTGCGTATTATCATCAAAATGTTTTGCTACGATAATTTATATGAGCATTATAATAGATTTGTTTTCCTACGAAGGAAACATAGGAAAACATTTCCCAATTGAAACACTGGCTTCGTAGGAAAACAAATCTATCATAATACTCATATAAATTGTCGTAGCAAAACATTTGATAATAATACGTAGTTGGCCCCCAGTGTACGCTTGCTGTGTATCTTGAAAGTGATACGTAGTTGGCCCCCAGTGTACGCTTGCTGTGTATCTTGAAAGTGAAGATCAGTGTACACTAGAACCTGTACTAAGCAGCCATTAATTTATTGAACATTGGAGTTTAAAAAGCAGGTGAATGCTTAATGCAGGGCAAAGGTAATGCAGAAAGCTCCTATAGGAGCTTTCTGCATTACGTTCGACCTGCGTTAAGCTACGTGTTGTCTTACAGACCCATAATTAGACCTATTTTTATGGCCACTTAAGACTGGTCTACTGCTATAAACCCATATTTCAGAACTCCGTGATGCAGTAATGCGAGACCGAGTTGATGTAGCAAAGAAGACACTGAAGAAAATCAACAAGTATATGTACAAAGCTGCACTGAAGCCTGATATAGAGAAAGTAGAAAACATGGTAACAGGACATGGAGGCACTTTAGAAGTAATCTGAATATGAAGGACACGCGGCTGAAGTTTTATGAAACTGTTGACGAATCGTGATTACGCTAGGAAACAGTTTAGGATCTGAGACGAAGAGTAGACGGTGCTGCTGAGTGTTGGTTTGAAAAGAACGGCGAAATATCAAACACTCTGAGAGCTGAAGTTGAAGACAAAAATAATATATGTTTGTTCGACTAATCATTAATTAACTTCACATGTCCAGGTACGATACATACATTAAAACAGATTCAAGAATAGCTCCTTTATTTCTCCATCAACCCCTATGTTGTGACCATTCTTTAGAACCGTCTCTTTGAGACAATTCTTGAGTGGTCACATAGGGTTTGGTGGTGAAATGACGCTTTTAATATTTGCGTACGCACATTTATCTGTTGCTCTGTAAGTATTGGTACTTTTTGTTTGAGAAATAGGACATTTTGAAAGCTCAATACTCATGTTTTTCACTGCTACGAATATCCTATGTTGCCACTGTTCTTGTTGTATTCGTTTAGTGTATTCCCTTTGCAAAGCATCAAGTATGCCTATTCTTTTGGTGTAATATGTCCAAGATATGCGACTTTTTGCAGATAATTCAAAATGTTCATATAACATGGTGCTATGTGCCAAATATGAAAGCTGAGAACCTTCCAGATTCAGAGGAGAAGATTTTCAAAGTTTTCACAATATGTTTCGATAGAAAACTGGTCACCCCTGGGGCGGGGCCAATTTTGACCCCATGGGCATAATTTGTGTAACTTTTGTAGAGGACCTGAACATGAAGCTATGTGCTAAATATGAAATATTTTTAAGTTTTCACTATATGTTTCTATTGAAAAGTAGCCATCCCCGGGGCGGGGAAAATTTTGACCCTAGGGGCATAATTTATATAACTTTTATAGAGGACCTGAACATGATGCTATGTGCCAAATATGAAAGCTCAGAACCTTCCAGATTCAGAGGAGAAGATTTTCAAAGTGTTCATTAGAGGACCTACAGGTAATGCTATGTGCCAAAGACAAAAGCTGAGAACACTGTAGATTCATCAGAGAAGATTTTAAAAGGTTCAAATTGTTGACAGACGACGCCCGACACATGATGCACGACGACGGACGACAGACATCAGGCGATCACAAAAGCTAACCCTGAGCACATTGTGCTCTGGTGAGCTAATAATCCTTTTGAATCATTGTGAACAGTAGTTCTTGCCACTAATTTCATAAAAGGGAACACTAGCCCGTTCCTGGCACCCATGTTTTACCAAATGAAAGTATTACGTAGTTTGGTAGAAGATCAAAATAATTATTGAGAACAAGCACCGCCCCAGGTTCCATATGTTTATACTTTATAACTGTCTCTTAGGAAATAAGTTTTAAATCGGATATGTAGTTTCTGATTTTTCAACACTTCGCTGTAAAGTCATATATATCGATGGTCCTGGTGACTATATGTTTATCGTATAAAAATAGTTTAAGGAAGTTGGTAGCTGACAAACCGAGGAAAATTTCTGTTTTGAAATCAGACTTGCAGCTCTTGAGATTTTTGAAAACCTCACTGTAAAGCCTATTATGAACAATAGTGTTCGGAGGAACACGTTTGTCACCTTAAGGCATAAGTGTGACAAGAAAAAAGTGACAAACAGACAGGCATACGGACGGACAGACGACGAAGAAGTGATCCATAACCCTTTACTCTATGAACAAGGGCATGTTGTATTGCTATGCAAGACATGAGTCCCCCACCGGACTGAAAAAAAAACACCTCCACTCTCCCCACCCCACCCACCCATGGTGTGGTTGACCATGGTATATACATGACCACCTGAATGGTATTAGTACCTACTTTCATACATTGGATCAGTAAATAAAAAGTTATTGTCCCGACAAGAAAATATGAAAAAGGGGAGTAACTCCAAAAATATTGATGCTAGAGTTATTGCCCTTGTGCATGACACTACACCTCATCATGCTTGTTCCATATGAGAAGTTTCAAATCAATTGAACCAGTACATAAAGAGTTATTAACTGGACAAGAAAATATGAAAAGGGGAATAACTCCAAAAATATAGATGCTAGAGTTATGGCCCTTGTGCATGACATTACCCCTCATCATGCTTGTTCCATATGTGAAGTTTCAAATCAATTGAACCAGTAGATAAAGAGTTATTGTCCGGACAAAAAATATGAAAAAGGGGAATAACTCCAAAAATATTGATGCTAGAGTTATGGCCCTTGTGCATGACACTACTCCTGATCATGCTTCTTCAATGTGTGAAGTTATAATGAATTTGGTCTAATTTTGTAGGAGATATTGCCCGGACACAAAGCGTGACAGACGGACTGTCAAGAAAATATGAAAAAGGGGAAGAACTCCAAAAATATCGATGCTAGAGTTATAACCCTTAAGTATGACACTACCCCTCATCATGATTGTTCCATATGTGAAGTTTCACATCAATTGAACCAGTAGATAAAGAGTTATTATCCGGACAAAAAAATATGAAAAAGGGGAATAACTCCAAAAATATTGATGCTAGAGTTATGGCCCTTGTGCATGACACTAGCCCTCATCATGCTTCTTCAATGTTTGAAGTTATAATGAATTTGGCATAACTTTGTAGGAGATATGGCCCGGACACGAAGCGTGACAGACGGACTGACAAGAAAATATGAAAAAGGGGAATAACTCCAAAAATATTGATGCTAGAGTTATGGCCCTTGTGTATGACACTGCCCCTCATCATGATTGTTCCATATGTGAAGTTTCAAATCAATTGAACCAGTAAATAAAGAGTTATTGTCCGGACAAAAAAATATGTAAAAGGGGCATAACTCCAAAAATATTGATGCTAGAATTATGGCCCTTGTGCATGACACTAGCCCTCATCATGCTTCTTCAATGTGTGAAGTTATAATGAATTTGGCTTAACTTTGTAGGAGATATGGCCCGGACAAGAAGCGTGACAGACGGACGGACGGACGGACGGACGGACAGACGGACAGACGGACGGACGGACGGACGGAATCGAGCAAACCTATAGTCCCCCAACCGGTAACCGGTGGGGGACTAATAACCATGTAAGAAATATAATGAAATCATGAACATTGATTTTATTAGTTTTTATAATGGCACATGGACACGGGAAATTTTGGGCATGACAGAAACTAGACTTCTATCTATATTACTTCAAAAGCACAAAGAGCAGCCCCTGATCAGACGGATCCTATAGGAGCCGTCTGAGCTTGGTCTACTATGTTTGCAATGACGTAAAATGCATATTTATGGAGTAAAGGGTTAGGAATCACACAGTGATACAAAATCTAGTTCCATCCATTGGGGAACGTTTTTGTTGTAAAAAAGCAAAATAATTCTGAAATAATAGAAGCTGCTTTTTGAGTAGCTGTGGCCACACAATGGACAACACACAACGACAGATACGCCAGGTGAATTGAAAACGACTCAGTATTTTGTTGTTGTTGTTGCTTAAATCTGGGCCCAAGGTTATAATTTTTTTGAGTCTGAGATCATTCTCAAGTATCTGATTGGACAGATTGTGAGCAAGCTCGGAATCTTACCAATCAGATGTTTGAGAATGATCTGACTCGAGCAAAACGTTTTATAACCTCCGGGCCTGATTAACGGTAGAGGATGAATTTGACACATACGACTATGACCTGTATATATAATATAAATCATTAATAGTCGCATTTAATAGGACGAAATGCTTATTATACTGTTAACGTGGAAAACATCTAAGGGACATAATTCTGTCAAATAATATTAAAAGTTCACATCAGTTCTGTGTTCATCTGTGCAGTTTCTAAACCAATCCAAACAACGGAATATGATTAGTTCGACTTTACACTATACATAACACAGTTAAACCTCTCTAAACCGGAATTCTATTAGAGAAAAAAAGTCGATACTTTTACTTTTATGCAAGTGGCTGCTTAATGCAAGGTGAGTCATGCAGAAAGCTTCTGGGGGAGCTTCTGCATGACTTTCACCCTGCATTAAGCTTCTACCTGTCCGATATTTATACTAAATTTAACACCCGATTTAGAGGGGTTCTACTGTATATACATTTCGTAGGTGCTTTAACCCTTTCCCTCATATAAACGTGTTTTCACGCATTTGCAAACAGAGTAGACCCAGATCAGACGGCTCCTAGAGGAGCCGTCTGATCAGGGTCTGCTCTGTTTGCTAATGGACTTTGATAGCTATGTTCCTTTACTTTCTAAAATGGCTACAATATTCCACCTTCCATTGTAACTATTTTCTTCATGAATATTCAATAGGTATTGAAAATTGGACTAAATATAGAACAGGGAAAGGGTTATAGTGATGGTCTCTCCTTGCAACGCGTGTTTTAAAAATGACTAAAATACATAAATCATGTGTGTATATACTGAAAAGGAATATATCGCAAGAACCCCATTCGAATAAACGCTGATGACAAAACTTCCGTGTGTTTGATATCGAAGACCCTGTTATTCGCCATTGTATTGTATATTCGGATCGTAACTGTTCGACATAGGCCGATAATATTTTTGTTAACCCTTCTCTTGCTGAATTTTAAAATACATTTCTTCTTCTTTACCCATGCCCTGTTGTATAATTACATATATCTTCACTGTGTACACGTATTTCGCTGTGCAAATCACTGCTGTGGAGTGCACTGGTTGCACAATCAACTTGTAAATAGTGCAGACCCTGATGAGATAGCTCCTGCAGGAGCTGTCTCATCTGGGTCTTCACTATTTACTGGTAGGTATATTGACGTGAATAGCAAGCGAAGGGTTAAACAACAAAACATGAGTATCGAAGAAAATGGTGCATTTTGTACCACAGGGGCATTTTATATATTTAAACTGACAATCGTCATACATGTAATAATGACTGAACATAACAAAGACACAAGGCAATCCAAATAGCTCATCTCGGTACGTTGTGCCAGGTGAGCTACAAAACACATAGGACCATAAATTATCTTAATGTGCATCTGCATATCAAGGTTGACCATCTGCGAAAGTGAAACAATTCAGATCAGATGTGCCCGAGATCACGCCACAATATTTTGGTGATTTTATATGTACAGTAAAACCCCTCTAAATCAGACAGTAAATATCAGTCTTAGAGACAGAAGGCAGCTTAATGCAGGGTGAAAGTCATGTAGAACGTTCCTCTGGGAGTTTTCCACATGACTTTCATCCTGCATTTGGCAGCAAATTGCCTAAAAGTGTATTAATTCTTCTCTACTATAATTCCAATTTAGAGGGGTTCTACTGTACTTATGAACAATTGCAACACTAGAGGAACATGGGCAACACATTTTTATTTCCCCATATTATTTGAAAACCGGTATCAACGTAAATCCTATACAATTCAAAGACAACAATATAGAAGTACAGCAGAGATTCCTTTATTTCAAACAGTATTTACAAGCATAAATGATTAAAATCACATCACCAATGAAACATAAGCTGATACTAATATTGTCCACAGTCATAGTGAGCCACAAGGCAGGACAAGACTCTCAATAGGATACCGATAACTCATGAAAATCTTTGCAATGAGTTGAGATGTTGAATAGCTCTGCTTCCTGTCTGGCTGTGAAACTCTAATACTAATTTTACCTTTAGTACTGTTAAAGAGGAAGTCCCTACAATGATCGCATATTTTAAATAATATCTTAAAACTTTGTATTTATTATGCTTTATCATTATTATGAAGATTCCCAATTTGAACTTATATCGAAAAATGCCCCTGTGATACAAATAAACCGATTTCATCAATACTGATAATTTTTGTTCTACAACACAATATTATCGGCCTTTTCCGTTAAATTCTTCCGCGTTTTGCCGATGATCACCCGATCCCTCCATTGTTTACGTTATAGCTTTCTCGGAAGTGGTCGGAGAATCGCGAATAGGGCGAACAGTTACGAAACTAAAACCCAACCCGAATAAAACTGAAACTTCGGGTAGTAAAACCGGGATCGGCGATATCAAACACATGGATGTTTTGTCATTATAAACGGTAATTGGGTGGGGCTTTTTGCGATATACTACTTTTCAGCATGTAAATAAATGAGTTTTGTATATTTCAAGTGTTTATGAAACGCGTCAAATGTAGGGACATCCCCTTTAAACCGTTCCATTTTGAATTCAGCTTTCAAAAGTTTTATACTAACTTGCAATACAACAAAACATGCACCAATATGAAGATTAATCATTAATTACCACCATCCTCAAATTGATCTATTAAATTCTGTAAGTAGATCCTTTGAAAGCAAAAGCCATCTGCCCACGGTACACTATGACTGTACATATGATCCATAAAACCTCTACAGCGGCCACTTTAAGTCTTAATTTCTGGGTTTTGAAGGCAGATGGGTACTTAATGCAATATGAAAGGTATATAGGGCATTCCACATTCCACTTTAACCAGCCATCTACATTCAAATATGCCCATGTATACTCATTCAGCCTTTACCTCATTAACACTTTCCCTGTTTAATATTCATGTAAGGAATAATGACATCATGAATATTCATTTGCTGAATATTTCTGATGACATATGTACACTGAATGATTCTACACTTTCTGATATGGCCAAAACTTTCTGATCCTATGTGTTATAACAGTTAATCTAATAAATATTCATGACGTCATTATTTCTTACATAAATATTCATCAGGTAAAGGGTCACGAGGCCATTGAGAGGTTCTATCTATTATAAATGAATGTGTGAAAGGAGTCAAATCTCGACTCCACAAAAAAAATCTGTTCTTGTAAACTTCCATGTGAGTTTCCATAATAGATTAGGTCTACATACAAAAATCTCCTGTGTAGACTGGTAACCTATCATTCGGTTTGTTCCTGACCAGGATTGGCATAGTTTTTGCATGCATTCTATTCTATGTAGGTTAAGTAATCATCGTCTGCAAAATTTATTGCAAGCTTCAATTCTCAAAAATATTTTTCCATTTTATTTTTCTTCTAATGAAGCGTTAGCATGCAAGGAATTTCAATCACAGCTTCTTGTTGTCTTTGGGTCAAACATGTAATAAGATATTTGTTTGTGTAACATACAATTGCAAAAATAATTACTTTGAATAGAAAACGTAAACCAATAAATTGATGCTCAACAAAAATTAGAATACAGTAAACCCCTTGATAGAACTATTAAAATGAAGTCTTATTCTGGGTCAGTGTGACAGGTGGTAGCTTAATACAGGATGAAACTAAGCTCCTATGGGAGCATTACATTTGTTCTGCAATAAGCAGCCACCTGCTTTTAACCCTTGTTCAAAGTGGAATTGCCGATCATTGTTTTACAACTAAATCCACTCAATATCTTTTATAAGTTGCCAGGATTTGAACTGACAAACAGTGCAGAGACTGATCAGAGGGCTTCTCTTAGAGCCCTCTGATCTGGATCTACACTGTTTACATAATCCAGTAGACTGGCTTACCACACTCAAAGTGTTAACACGCCCATGTTTATCAAGCAGCGACTGTCTAGAGGTGCTACTGTCTAATACATGTATACCAAAACCTGGCCAGGAATGTACAGTAAAACCTCTCTATAACGGCCACTAAATTACATCAAGTATTTTGTGTTAAAGGCAGGTGGCTGCTGAAAGCAAGGTGAAAGTAAAACAGAATGCTCCTATAGGAGCGTTCTGTTTTACTTTCACCTTGCTTTAAGTAGCCACCTGCCCTAAATACCAACTAATAAACACAATTCAGCGGCCGTTGTAGAGAGGTTTTACTGTATAAATTGTTTTGTCTTGGCAGACTGGTGGCTTTAAGACTACCTATACATAGGAAACAGACGGGAGGTAAGATTAATAAGGGTGACAGAGGTTCAGCTACCAGACTGCCAAGGGTGATACCTTGTATCAAACAATCGGTGTATTATCTCATATTCGTCTGACATTGGTTATAGTGTGTGTACAGAAAGCAATTATATTCATGAAATAATCAGGTGTCAAAGAGTCTGAAAATGGTTTAACACATATTCTTAAACTATTTTTGTCATCCAAAATCCTGTAGCAAATATAAGCCATTCATACTGAACAAACTATCTTTGATCTATCAATGATGGGCCATTCCACTGCGAGTATTCAGCATACAAAGCAGTCTTCAAATTTCCATGCAGTACTTCAAAGTTGATTCACCTACTAGAATAAAACCCCTCTAAACTGGACGTTCATTTTAGTATTAATATGCAAATGTTTAAGATAGGTAGCTACTTAATGCATGGTGAGAGTCATGCAGAAAGCTCCCAGAGGAGCATTTTCAACTTGCAATAAGCAGCAACCTGTCTAAAAGGATTTAACTCTTCTTTAAGGATTCCAGTTTAGAGAGGTTTTACTGTATATAACAACAAATGGAGTGGCCTGTTCTTCACTAAAAATTAAATGTCAAGCCATTTTCAGACTCAAAGGAAATCAAAGATTAACTATAATCTAACACATACGGAAGAAACACCCAAAACCAAGGAATATATTGTAGGGAGAATAAAGAGCTATATACAGCAAAGTAAAAGTCACAACAAACAGATCTATCTACACGAGTCAATGAAGAAAAACTGTTAATGGATATACCTATCTTCACCAGTTTGTGAAAAAGTTTAGATTTAATAGTGTCATTACTATTATCTGAAACAATCTGTCAATGCTACAGGCAATTTGTGATTTCCTTTGTAAACAATTTGGATTCATATATGTGATGTCAAGGATCCAAACTGTTTGACTTTCCAATTACATTCGTAAGAAATGAAAGACTGCTTCAAATTCTGAATGAAAAGACAGAGTCAAAATAAGTTCTACTAATTTAAACATTTTAAGAGCACGTCCTTTATATCTCCACCAAACCCTACACTGTGACCACTCTTTAGAATCGTCTCTTCGAGACAATTCTAAAGAGTGGTCACAGTATAGGGTTCGATGGAGAAATGACAATTTTAGTATCTGGGTACACACTTTTATCTGTAACTCTGAAAAGATATGGACGAAGGAATGCCTAGTATGCCAAGTGTTGAGATTCAAAATTGAGCATAGCCCCTTGTCAAACTGTGGCCCAAGTGATGGTGATGAAATTGTGCCAGTTTCAGAGCTCGCTTCATATATGTTGAAGCCACACCCCTTTGCTTCATGAATATGCATATTGGAATTGAGGACTTCATGAATAATGACCCTTTCTCTGTTCTATGTTTATTTCAAATTTCAACACCTACTGAATATTCATGGACAGAATAGTTATAATGAAATGTGGACGGTGGAACATTACAGCCATTTTAGAAAGTAAGAAAATAGATCTTTCAAATTCAATTAGCAAACAGAGCAGACCCTGATCAGACAGCTCCTATTGGAGCCATCTGATCTCGGTCTACTCTGTTTGCAAATGTGTGAAAACACATTTCTATGAGAAAAGGGTGAATTGATTTTTTATTATGTTCAGTTTGAGCTTCATTATACAAATGTTTATGTGCCAGATCTACATAATTAGTTGAGCAAACAGAGAAGACACTGATCAGACCCTGTTCTTACAGGAGCTGTCTGATCTTGGTCTACTCTATTTGCAAAAAGCTGAAATGTGTGACTATGTATATGAAGTAAATGGTTAATTTTGCAATACTGCAAAGTAAAAAAGTAAAATTTCCTCAATTTATTCCCTCTCTCAATCAGATAATCTACACTGCAATTTTAACCTTTTACTCCATGAAAATTCATGTAAGAAATAATGGTATCATGAATATTAATTAAATTCTGTTATTCATAGTGCCATTAAATACTCATGGAGTAAAGGATTGAAACTGAATTATAATTTAATTTACTTCAGTTGGTTGGGGCTTTTCTTCAGTCTTTACAGCTGCACTTAAAATTGCATTCAGAGGAAATTCTAGGATATTGGTTTACTTATATTCCTTTTAATGATGTAATAGATAACAAGCTGAGCCAGGTGAAATGTTGTATAACAATAAAATATGGAGATATGTAAATCCGGACAGATTTGTTTAAAAAGAAAGAATATTGTAAATAAAACAAATAAATATACAAAAATCAAGGACAAAATGTCAAATATCTAATGAGAAACTAAGGCACACTATGTCATAATTCTATACAAATGCAGAAATACTAAAGTTAATAAATGTTAAAAAATGACCATCAAAAGTCAGTATTAACACATAACAGAGTGCACCTGTCAAATGATTTGCTAGGCCTCAAAATAAAACAAAATGGCTGGCGGTATGCTAAAAGTGGTTATCTGGACATTTGAAAATGGTAAAGACCCATATCAGTTGCCAGATTAAAATGAGAGCCCAAGGTCTATGATGTACCAAATATAAAATAAAATATTGTCAAATATTGTAATAAACTGTGCAGATCCTGATCAGCTTCAGTGCTGAGACATGGGCTGATATGAGTTAATGCTTTAACTCTTTACCTCATAGGCTATTTTTGGATACAATTTCTTTGAATAAATCTACCAAAAAGGAGCATTAACTAGAGAAAAGATTTTTTTTTACAATTTTGTAGTTTGAAACCATTGAGATAAATAGAGCATTTGTTCCTATAAGAGCAAATGCTCTATTTATCACAATGGTTTCACAAAGTGGCTTTAACAGTCAAATGCTCTATTTATCACAATGGTTTCACAAAGTGACTTTAACAGAGTCGTCAAAAGTCGTCAATATGAGGGAAAGAGTTAACTATTTACCTCAAAGATACATCTTTTAATGTATTTGCAAACAGAGTAGACCCAGATCAGATGTCTCCTATAGGAGCTATCTAATCAGGGTCTGCCGTTTCATAAAATAATATAGATATAATTCTAAAATTTCTTCCATGACCAAAAATGCCTATGTTCATTGGCCATTATAAAAATTCGGTTAACAAATAGTCATGAAGTAATGAATTATAACATAAATATTCATGAGGTAAAGGAAAAAACATTTTTAACCTTTGCCGTAAAATCAACAAAATGAATATGAGATTTTTCTTGATACGCCATCTCTGAAAATAAACATAACAATAAGAATTCTACCACTAAGCTAAAACAAATAAAAGTAAATGCTTAAACAATACTACACATTAAAGAATCACATGCTGTAAAATATTCTTTGATCGAGTTATGAGAAACGTTAAAACATGAGAGATTCCAATGTGTATGACTGCAATAATCACCCTGTTATGAGTCTGGACAAACAATAGTATAGAGAAAATATGTCAAGAGATTCACACACAGAAAGTGTTAAGAACATGTGTTTAACCCTTTACTCTATAAATACACCTTTCTATGCATTTGCAAACAGAGTAGACCCAGATCAGACAGCTCCTATAGGAGCAGTCTGATCAGGGTCTGCTCTGTTTGTGACACAATACAGATATAATTCTAAATGTTTTGCAAAAAAATCTTGTGTACATGTGCTATTGTAACAACCAATTTAATATTGATAATGTCATTATTTCTTACATAAATATTCATGAAGTCTGAAGGGTTCACATTTATGAGCTAACCCATTTATTTGATGAATATGCATAGAAGACTACACAAATAATCTAATTCATATATTAAAACTACAAAATTTGGAAATTCATTGCCATGGCAAAACAGTGGGTAATAAGATCTGTAACATATTAAGCAAACCCTAACCAGACAGATCCAATAGGAGCTGTCTAATATGGGTCTACAGTGTTTACAAAGGCATAACAAAGTGGAATTCTCAAGAAAAGGGTTAAAACACAATATTTATCAGGCTTGTGATCAAAATGTATATGGAGTATATCATTTAACATTAGTATATATAAAGAGCAACAAAGGGCCAGGGGTGAAGCAAAAACATACCCTAGTTAAGGTAAAAGTAGTATAGGTCAACAACAAACAGTAAAGTCTCTCTAGAACAACCACAAACAGAGAAGTCTAATTCAGGGTGTTAAAACCCATTCCCTCATAGGCTATTTTTAGATCCAACCTATTTCGAATAAATCTACCGAAAAGGAGCATTAACTAGAGAAAAGGAAATTTTAGAATTTTGAAGTTTGAAACCATTGTGATAAATGAGCATTTGATCCTATAGGAACAAATGCTCTATTTATCACAATGGTTTCAAGAAGTGACTATTACAGAGGCGTAGAAAGGCGTATTTATGGAGGAAAGGGTTAATGAGCTTTCTGCAAGACTTTCACCCTGCATTAAGCTGCCACCTGTCTCCAAGACCAATATTTATACTAAATTTAATGTCCGGTTTTACTGTATTCAACAAGGAAAGGGTTGAGTGGTTGTTATAAAGAGCTTCTACTGTATACTCATAGACAACAAGTGTAAAGCTGAGAAATATTTTCCTATTTCAATTTTAAAACCATGTGTCAAATCTGTGGTAACCTTTGACATAAACTTGGATCCAGATAAAGACATCTAGTTACTCAAGTCTCACCAAGAGCATAACTGCTTACAATACGACCATATACAGTAGAACTCCTCTTATGCGAACACTTAATGAATAAACATGGGTGTCTTTATAAGAAGGTGGTTGCTTAATGCAGGGCAAAAGTAGAAGGCTCTAAGAGCTTTCTGCATTACTTTTGTCCTGCATTAAGCTACCACCTGTATCTAGCACCCAGAATTATACCTCTTTTAGGTGGTCACATTAGCGGGGTTTTACTGTATTTGAAAGAAAATAGAAGAAAATCTTATTATGAGAAATGAATCCTGCACCATATTGTTTGGCAGGTAACAATTACTCCAATGTTTAACACATTTAGACTCATCGGATGTAACTTGTAACTGTGTCTAAAATACAATGAAATGTTGTTGAAGAGTAGATACACATTGTACTTCGTAGTGTTAACATAAAATATACAGTAAAACCCCGCTAATACGACCACCAAAAAGGGGCATAATTCTGGGTGGCAGAGGCAGGTGGTAGCTTAATGCAGGACGAAATTTATGCAGAAAGCTCCTATAGGAGCTTTCTGCATAACTTTCGTCCTGCATTAAGCAACCACCTGCTGTAAACGACATCAGTGGCTGTTTATTAAGTGGTCGCATTAGCGGGGTTTCACTGTATATACATTCTTTGCTTTAATGTATTCCGTCCAATTAAGGCATAATTCAACCAACAACAGCAGCTTTTATAAATTCTGTTAAAGCAAATAATCACTGTCCGAGCTAAAAAGCCAAAAGAATCACCATAAAACAACATCAATTGAGCAGAGTTTTGTCTTTTGTTCACAATTACAAAAGGTCATACATTCAGTGGAACCTAGGTCTTTAAGACAGGTGGTAGCTTAATGCAGGTTGAAAGTAATGTGCATTACTTTTGCCATGCATTAGGCAACCACCTGTTTTTTTTAAAACTCCTATGTTCAAAACATTAATGGCCTCTTAAGACAGGTTCTACTGTACACAAAAAAACATCTTAAAACCCTTTGAACAAGGGATATGAGTGTAGTGGCAATTGTAAACAGAGTAGGCCCAGATCAGAGGGCTCCTGGGTCTACACAATTTGTCATTCAAAATCCTCCCACAAATTATACACTTTCAAACTGAATGGTCTCATATCGCTTGACAGTGTTGAGCCATTCCACTCTGAAAATTCAGCATTCAAATTGACAATAGGCTATTCAAGCTACACACAGAGCATAACAAATATACAGTAAAACCTTCATACAGTGACATGCTAACAATATTTAAATATGAGTGTTTAAGACAGGTGAGCACTTTACACAGGTCGAAAGTAAAGCAGAAAGCTCAAGAAGGAGCTTTCTCCATTTCCTTCACCATAGCGATGCCTTTTCAAACACATTAGACACAGATCAGATAGCTCCTGTAGAAGCCTTCTGATCAGGGTCTGCTCTATTTTCTTATATAATATGAGTTTGGTGTTAGCTTCTGCCATGGCCAAAATTCTAATTTATAAGCCATAAAAAATATCTAATTAATATTCATATGTAATTAATTCTTACATGAATATTCCAGAGGTAGGTTAAGAAGCCACCTGACTCTAAATACCCTTTCACTTATTCCCTACATAGTCATTATAAAGAGGTTCTACTTTTAACATCAAAAGCAAGCAATACACAGAAGAGTTAAGCACATTTAGGATGGGGAAAAAATAGCATACATGTCATACAAGCTCTTCTTCATCCAAAGACAATGGGTCACAATAAGGTGAGCTACTGTTTCGTTTATGAACTCAATCATCTGAGTGAGTGGAAAGTCCAGACAAACCCTTGCAAACATTAACTGTAAACATGCATCATAAGTTAAAACTACATTCATAACAACAGTCACTCTACCCCGTGAATTACCCTTGGTAACCGTCAAAAACTGAGATTCTATATACAACATTGCTAGCACTTATAATAGGGAGGTGGATATAAACTTGTTTGCCCTACCAGTATCCAGAGCTAAGGAAAAAAAGGAGTATTGATCTATCTAAATTTCTTAATTTTCAGCCAAACCCGATCTTATTGATACTAATTGGAATCGCCGTGATGCAAGTCTAATGAGTATGAAAAAGAAAGGCTTTGGTAGAGGAATACAAAAGCTATTTACAGTAAAAACTCTCTAAACCAGAGTTCTAGTAGAGAATAATTTAGAAACTTTTAGGCAGGTGGCTACTTAATGCAGGGTGAAAGACATGCAGAAAGCTCCTCCTCTAGAGGCTTTCTGCATGACTTTCACCGTACATTAAGCAGCCACCTGTCTCGAAGACTTGATATTTATACATCGAATGTCTGGTTTAGATGGGTTGCTACATACAGTAAAACCTCTCTATAATGACCACTAAATTGTGTTAGTTGGCATTTAGGGCAGGTGGTTGCTTAGAGCAAGGTGAAAGTAAAACAACACTCCTATAGGAACGTTCTGTTTTACTTTCACCTTGCTTTAAGCATCCACCAGTCTTTAACAAAAAATACTAAATGTAATTCAGTGGTCATTATAGAGAGGTTTTACTGTACTTCTCTGCAGCTCTGCTGTGTTCATGCAAGGTTAAAACTAATTGTAGTAAAGTTCATTGAAATGTTTAAAATCCATTAATTATTCATTCTCATCAAAATTACTTTTTATAATATACCGTACTTCTAACGAATCATAGCTGATGTCATTTTCTATATATGTCAAAGACAAGTTTAACCCTTTGTTCTTTGAATAAATTATGTCATGAAAATCAATTAGGTCATCATAAATGACATATGAACACAGAACATTTGGATATGACAGAAAACAGAGATTCATATCTGTATAATTCTATATGAAAAGAGAGCAGACCCTGATCAGACAGCTCCTACATCTGATCTGTGTCTACTCTGCTTGAAAAGTCACAGAAAGCTGTATTTACAGAATTAAGGGTTAATACAGGTTTTGCTGTACACATAAACATCTATAACCTTTTTACTGTATACTGACAGCAGAAATATATAGAGAGCAGAAAATGATATCAATAAGAGTAGCACATGTTTGGCTGACTAAATTAATGGCAAAGGCCTCTTAAATGAATCAGTCATACATAAAATTCACAGTATAAAATGCAGCACTGTTAGGTATTTCATAAAATTTATAGCATAAATTCAGCACTGTTAAGTATTTCATAAAAGTCGCAGCATAAATTCAGCACTACCAGGTATTACTAGCACAGGAAAATGTAGCATAAAAATCAAGTCAAATACACTAAAACCCCTCTACACCGGAATTCTAGTAGAGAAGAATTTCCATACTTTTAGGCAGGTGGCTGCTTAATGCAAGGTTAAAAGTCATGCAGAAAGTTTCTAGAGAAGCTTTCTGCGTGACGTTCACTCTGCATTAAGCTGCCACCTGGCTCTAAGACCGATATTTATACTAAATTGAATGTCCAGTTTGGAGGGGTTTTACTGTACTCAATTAAAACAATGTTCAGACGTATGAATAAGGTGCATAAATCAAATATTGTTTTATACAAGAAAAGCTTTTTTTCCCCCACCAAATCCATATTGTGACCACTCTTTAAAATCATAGCAAACACAAGAGAAAATTTTAAAATTTGACAACATAGGATTTGATGAGAAATGACAATTTTAGTATTGGCAATATGCCCCTTTAACTACAGGTCCGATACTTAAAGAAAATATAACAATAAAAATACCACATTCAAGTTCATTGGATATTCATTTAATATCTTAAAGAAGCACTTTTTTAATCTTAAGAAAGGATAGGTAAATAATAATATACTACAATTTTAGCACTAAGCACTGGTAAAGTAATTCAATTCAACGGATGCGGCATTCATTATGTGTACTGATTAATATCAGAAATAATGTAATGGTTTTCTAACTGAAACAAAAATTAATTTCAACAATACAACCTCCTTGATGCTATGAAATATGGACTAGTTTACAGGGGGAACCAGAGAACACAAAGATAGTTCCCAAGTACCCTAATTGCCCATTTCAGGTAGTCCATTGATCCATGATGCTATAACATCCGCTTTGGTATCAAATTTAAAAATCAACCAGTATTCCCACTACCTTATATATCATGGTTCATTTGACTGGGAAAAATTTGAAGGAGTTATTTTGAATCCTAAACGTTTCATTGGTTCTGTAAGAATTAATGTTAACTCTTCTCAATTTTGCAAACAGAGTAGATCAAGACCAGATAGCGCCTGTAGGAACTATCCAACCTGGGTCTGCTGTTTGCTTATGAAATAGAAAAAAGATCTGACTACAGTTTCTGCAAAAGGCCTGAACGTCTTTTGTTCATTGGCCATTATAAAAGGTCAGTTAATTAATATTCATGAAGTCATGAATTCTTATATAAATATTTATGAGGTAAAGAAATCTAGACCAATGAAACAATGCATTTCATGTAAGGTATCTAATTGGCTTAGAAAAGAATCAATATTGACGCAACTCTTTTGAGTTCTTATTACTCTTATAACATAAGATACACCAGCCCTGAGAAAAACAACAGTAGATCAAAACAATATATATAAATATACATTGAACCATTAACGGACCTCTTAACAACATAAGACATGATATAATGAAAAAAAATCCCTCTGACATAATAATACAAGCCTCAACATGGTTTTTTAAGATATTTTTGAGGTTTAGAAACTGTTGACAGAGATCACTTGCCAAGTCATGAATACACCATCTGTTCAGAGAATACAATGATAGACATTTATCAGCATTTGCTCCTTATCAGACATTTATCAGCATTTGCTCCTTATCAGACATTTATCAGCATTTGTTCTTTATAGTTTGCTCCTTCAAACAGTATAGATTCTAATCAAACACCATGTTTCTGACATCATGTAGCAGCTGACTGGGATCTACACTGTCGGCAAGACACTTTTACCCAATAAATAGCTTTTACCCCATACATAACTTAATCCTTTACTCCATAAATACACCTTCTACCCCTTTGCAAACAGAGTAGACCCTTATCAGATGGCCCCTATAGGAGCCATCTGATCAGGGTCTGTTGTTTGCTTATGAAATAATATAGATATCATTCTGGTTTGGGCCAAGGCCCAAAATTCCTGTGTTCATGTGTCATTATAAAAATTAAATTAATTAATATTCATGATGGCATTATTTCTTACATGAATATTCATGGAGTAAACGGTTAACTTAAATTGTAGCTCCTATGTAATGAAGCAAACGTACATATTACCTAAACCCTTTACCTAAAGAATAGTTACAAAATAAATAACTTTATGAATATTAATTAGCAGCACTTTTATAATTGTATACAAAGGGAATTTCTGGCGATAGCAGAAAGTGTTAAATTAGTGCTGTTTTATTCCAGAAGTAAACAGAGCAGATCCTGATCAGACACCTTCTACAAGAGCTTTCTGATCTGGTTCTACCCTGTTTGAAAATGCGCAAGTATGTGTCTATATCTAGTAAACCTTTACTATAGCTTTTCATGTGTGTGTGTCAATCTGTATCAGATGTGAGTGACAAGCATTCCATTTTAAACATAGACATGACTGCATAATTATGTTCTATAAAAAATAATCCAAAGAATTGCATTTCACAAGCCCAATACATAAATATCTTATGCATTTCACACATTCCTTCATGTCCATGTTATGATGTGCAATTTGTCCATAATTATCCCTTTAACTCAAAGATGCACCTTTTAGCGCTTTTACAAACAGAGAAGACAGGAGCAATCTGATCAGGATCTGCTCTGGATGCTTATGGAATTACATAAATCTGATACTACATTTTTCTGCTATGGCGAAATTTATTTTGTTGACATGCCATTATAAAAGTTACTGTAATTAATATTCACACATTCATTATTGTTACATGAATATTCATGAGATAAAGGGTCAACAAGCTCCCTTTGATATAGGCATAGTGCTACACGGAACACACATGCAAGTTTTGTTTGCAGCACTCATAATAAAGTTCTTAACCCTTATAATGTTGAAAAAATGTCTGCTAAACTTCAAATTTACTGCAATTTTTAATTACATTAAAATTGTGATTATTTGAACACCAAAATATGGATCGTTATCGATCTGTAACACAGGTGGCAGCTTAATGCAGGGTGAAAGTCATGCAGAAAACTCCTCTAGGAGCTTTCTGCATGACTTTCACCTGCATTTAGCAGCCACCTGCCTAAAAAGGCATCAAACCTTCATTCACAAAATATTGTAATATCGAGTTTTTAATGTACATACACTTCTAATTTGTTCAAACATTTTTTTAGAGACTACTGACTGAAAGTCGAACAGTATGGATTTTGATGAGATGCCGCGAGTTACTCAGCTTTTCATCTAAATCCAAACTGTTTGCAGAGGCCAGTAATGTAGCACTAAGCATGATAAGGGTTAATTACATTCACAAGGTAGTTATTGCTACTTTCTAAATGATATCTACTTTGAGCAAATGACAAAACATCACTTCAGGGCAGCGAAAATATGTATCACTGCACAGAATATAGATTTCTTGCGGCTCCAATTTTAAAAAAATTTCAATAAAAAACCCTCCTTCTGGACAGTAAGCTACAAAAGGATGCTTTCCTTATAAGGGTCTACCCTGTTTTCCATTTCGAATTCTTTTCACCAAATTTTACTCTTTCAGAATGAATGATCTTAAACAGTTTCATTCTATAACCATTTCTACTCAGATATCATATTGAGGGTTACGTGCAAGACTACATGCATTAACCTTTATGAGCATTTAAATTTCAAACCATTACTCCATGAATATTCAGGTAAGAAATAATGACATCATGAATATTGTTTTATAACAGCACATGGACACAGGAATTTTTGGCCACAGCAGAAACTGAAGAATCATATCTATCTTATATCATAAGCAAACAGAGCAGATCCTGCAAAAGCTGTCTGATCTGGGTCTACAGAGATGTCTTTGATTAGAGTAGACCCAGGTCAGATGGCTCATGATCAAGGTCTGCCTTGTTTGCTTATGGAATAATATAGATCTAATTCTACAGGTTCTGCAGTGGCTAAAACTTTCTGTGTTCTCATTCTATTATAAAATTATTGAAGACGTCTTTCTTTCATACATGAACAAGGGCATGTTGTATTGCTATGCAAGACATGAGTCCCCCACCGGACTGAAAAAAACCTCCACTCTCCCCACCCCACCCACCCATGGTGTGGTTGACCATGGTATATATACATGACCATCTGAATGGTATTAGTACCTACTTTCATACATTGAATCAGTAAATAAAAAGTTATTGTCCCGACAAGAAAATATGAAAAAGGGGAGTAACTCCAAAAATATTGATGCTAGAGTTATTGCCCTTGTGCATGACACTACATCTCATCACGCTTGTTCCATATGAGAAGTTTCAAATCAATTGAACCAGTACATAAAGAGTTACTAACTGGACAAGAAAATATGAAAAGGGGAATAACTCCAACAATATAGATGCTAGAGTTATGGCCCTTGTGCATGACACTATCCCTCATCATGCGTGTTCCATATGTGAAGTTTCAAATCAATTGAACCAGTAGAGAAAGAGTTATTGTCCGGACAAAAAAATATGAAAAAGGGGAATAACTCCAAAAATATTGATGCTATAATTATGGCCCTTGTGCATGACACTACTCCTGATCATGCTTCTTCAATGTGTGAAGTTATAATGAATTTGGCCTAACTTTGTAGGAGATATTGCCCGGACACGAAGTGTGACAGACGGACTGACAAGAAAATATGAAAAAGGGGAATAACTCCAAAAATATTGATGCTAGAGTTATGGCCCTTGTGTATGACACTACCCCTCATCATGATTGTTCCATATGTGAAGTTTCAAATCAATTGAACCAATAGATAAAGAGTTATTGTCCGGACAAAAAAATATGTAAAAGGGGAATAACTCCAAAAATATTGATGCTAGAGTTATGACCCTTGTGCATGACACTAGCCCTCATCATGCTTCTTCAATGTGTGAAGTTATAATTAATTTGGCTTAACTTTGTAGGAGATATGGCCCGGACAAGAAGCGTGACAGACGGACGGACAGACGGACGGACAGACGGACGGACGGACGGACAGACGGACAGACGGAATCGAGCAAACCTATAGTCCCCCAACCGGTAACCGGTGGGGGACTAATAACCATCAGATAAAGACTGCTACAGTAAAACCCCGCTAATGCGACCACTTAATGAATAAACATGGATGCCTTTATAAGCAGGTGGTTGCTTAATGCAGTACAAAAGTAATGCAGAAAGCTCCTCTAGGAGCTTTCTACATTACTTTTGTCCTGCATTAAACTACCACCTGCATATAACACCAAGAATTATACCTCTTTTAGGTGGTTGCATTAGCGGAACTTTACTGTATTTCATTTCTATCTAAACATACAATCAGAGTGTCAAACAGTCTAGATCCTGATGAGATGCCCAATTAGTCAGCGTTTCATCTGGATGCAAACTGTTTGCAAAGGTCATCTCCAGTTCAACCAATCGATTGTCATTACACCAGTTTTGTGCTCGACCCTTTGTATAATCAAGCAGATATGTATTTTACAATATTTTTTACATCTCTTCTGTTGTCTGTATACTATCTTGGAGCTATGAGCGCCATGCAGATTACATGTGGTCTCGAACTTTCAGGTGGGCTTCTGCATGGCATTCAGTACATTGCCAAAGTATGAAAGTGCCGTTTAAAAGGAATTTAAAGGGGGAAGATTCTTTGGTATGTTTTACTTTTCTTGATTTGTTCTCTTGATTGCTACCAGTCTCGTAATTGTCATTTTATCCAGAGTCATGGTAAAATCGTTCGTTAAAATATACGGTAGGTTAAGTAAATACTGAAAAATATTTTGCTACGTACCATATATAATTACTTTTTTCTTTCAATAAATAATTTTGGCCTTTTGTCTTTTCTTTCTGGGCTTATTTTTTTTTGTCTCTCTCTCTTTTTTGCTAAAATTTGTACCTGTTTAGCTTTTTTTGTTGTTTTTTTATCTGTTTTCTTACTGTTACCTATCAAATAGTTGGTTACTTGTTTTTTTTCTATCAGCACTGGATTCATGAGGCTGCGTCAAATCCTCAAAATAAAAGACTTGATATTTCTATTTTGTCCAGCTCCTCATATTTTTGTCACACTGTCATTGCTGCTGAAGTTGGGGTTGGAGATATTCCTACCCTGGTTTTCTTTCCCTACTTCAACATCTTGCAAGTCAAACTTTGGAACCTTGTGGGCTGGGCCCCACTCTGGGCTGGGTTTCAGTAGAAACTTGACTTTCTGTAAACAGAAATAACTAGAATGTTGATCTATAGCCAGGTGCATAAAAGAAACATGATTCAATAGAATTATTCCATGGATTGCTTCAAGAAACATGTGTCCCATGCTATAAGACATGAGCAACAATTAAAGGCACATGCCATGGCAGTTAACCCTTTACTCCATGAATATTTATGAAAGAAATAATGGCATCATGAATAACAATTAGATGAAATTTTAGAATAGCAAATGAACACAGGAATGTTTGGCCATGGCAGAAACTGTAGAATCATATCAATAATAAATCATCTTCAAACAGAGCAGACCCTGATTAGATGGCTCCTACAGGAGCCGTCTGATCTGACTCTACCCTGTTTGCAGATGGATGAAAAGGTGTATTTATGAAGTAAAGGTTTAAAGAAGTAGTGCCTTAACCTTTATTTCATAAGCATTTAATAACAAATACATCATGAATATTAACTAGCTGAATTTTCATAATGGCTTTATGAACAAGGGCATAGTTTACCACGGCAGAAACCATAGAATCACATCTATATTATTCCATAAGCAAACAGAGCAGACCCTGAATAGACGGCTTCTATGGGAGCCATCGGATATGTGTCTTCTCAGTTTGCAAAGGTGTGAAAAGGCGTATTTATATGAAGAGAAAGGTTAATACAATGTATTTTTTTTTTAAAGTTAACTGATGCTATGTGCAATTTAAAGTAAAACTAGAAAATTGCTTTTCAACGTCTTCCACAAATATGAGCTGAGTAAACAGTTTCATCCCTAAGAGACAATTAAACATGAAATGTGTTTGACCTTTGACATTCTGCGGACAATATGGTGAGAATTTTTGCAAACAAATCACTATTCCTAGCATCTCATTGATATCCAAACAATTTACCACTGACTAAATTTTGTGGAGATATTCAATAAACCCCATATTTAGACTAAGAATCTAAACAGACAATTTTGTACGAAACAAATTTGATCAGCAGGTTAAAACTTTTTCCAGCATGAAAACTAACCTTACTTTCCCAGTGATACTGTGAATTAGTACAGAATGAATTCTGTTTGATGTCAGACTAAAGCATCTAAAAGATGATTATCAATAGTAACAAAATGATAAATAAATGATGCTGTAAGCAGAGCTGTAGATATATTGATCTCAATCTCTTGTATCCCAGTCAAACTCAATTGTGTTGGTAATCATTAGAATCACCATTAAGATCGGGTTTGACAAAAACTATCATCAGATTTTACCTAGATTTCTTTAACCCTTTTCTAGATAGATATGCATTTAGGTGTCTTTGCAAACAGAGTAGACCCAGATTAGACAGCTTCTCATCAAGGTCTGCACTGTTTGCTTATGGAATAATATACTGTAAAACCCCGCTAATGCGACCACCTAAAATAGGTATAATTCTGGGTGCTAGGTGCAGGTGGTAGCTTAATGCAGGACAAAAGTAATGCAGAAAGCTCCTAGAGGAGCTTTCTGCATTACTTTTGCCCTGCATTTAGCAACCACCTGCTTATAAAGACACCTATGTTTATTCATTAAGAGGTCGCATTAGAGGCGTTCTACTGTAGATCCGATTCTACAGCTTCGGTGATGGCCAAATTTCCTGGTTTCATATGTCATTTCAAAATTCATCTAATTAATATTCAAAATGTCTTTATTTCCAAAATGAATATTCATCAGGTAATGGGTAAAAATTCCCACGTCCCCCCATCTAGCTCTCTAGTATTTTACCTCTAATATTGATATATCCTCCTTCACTTGCCGGATCTTCCATATCATTGAACAGGCAAGCCATGCCAATGGGAAGATAGCAAGGATCCAGCCCAATCCATCAGCCCAGGCTGGGTAGTGGTATGTATCATATTTAATGGGGCTATACTGAATAAGGTTGAACACAAACACAGCCTGCAGAAGAAAAAAATAATAAAGAACTTCAGTGAGCAAGCTCGCATACCGTACACCGCCACATTGTCAGAGAAAAAAAGTGGTTCCCATGAGAGATTCCTCTGAAAAATCTAACTCATCCAAGCTGTTTTTCATGAAAATTCTTTAAGCAAATTTGAGATGAAATGGTCAAGAAATGAAAATGCTAGGTGAGCAACAATGTATTATGATACACGGACGGACTGACGGACAGACTGACAGGTAAAAAACTATATACCCGGTGCAACTTCGTTGTGAGTGGTATAAATATTCATCAGTTAAAGATTTAAACAGGTTTTATTGTAAATGACTAATGATTTCACAATGTGACACACTTACAATAAGGGTGGCCGGGGACAGGTATTGCCAGAAAAGGACAAAGAACCATCTCCATCTCCTCATAGATCCTATCATCAGTTCTACATCTTGAAGATAACGATCAGTTCCTAAAAGGCAAATAATATTATTCACAAAACAGTCATTTACATATCCAAATCACCAGATCTATGACTTAAAATATAAAATCACAATTTACTTAACACCCTGATTGCCAAATATTCAAATTGGAATGGCCCATCAGCTTAAATTTGCCAGAATATTTTGAATAACAAACAAAAAGAAGACTTGCAGAACTACGCCTTCAAATAAAAATCCTACTGGTTTATAAAACATTATTTGGATAAGTGTATTTTCAAATTTGGGGGCCCCATGGTCGAGTGGTTATGACAGAGTGGTTATGACAATCACTTAGCACTTATCAACTGAGGTCCGAATCATGGCCTGGGCGTTTGAATTTTTCATGCGAGGAAGCCTTCTGGCTGGCTTCTAGTAGGTCAATGTTTCTACCCAGATGTTCTGTCCATGCAACAGTGCAATTTATTCCTTGCATGGAAAAAACTTTGGGGTCTTTCTCCAACTGTAGTGAGCGGGACGTGGCGATATGACTGAAACTGTTAAAGCGAGGTAAAACCAGATACAAATAAACACAAACTTCTAACATTGGGCTTGAATAAGTAACTACCAGGTAATAACATTATAACTCATCAAGATAACTTAATCATCTCCGCACTTACCATATATCCATCCAAATATAATACTTTCTGTTGCTGCCATAACAAACACTGACCAGCTAGATACATAGGTGTCCATCAGTTGCAATAGATATATACCACCCTGAAAGAAGACAAAAATGAATCAAAACCTGTTCTTAACCCCTTACTCCATGAATATTCATGTAAGAAATAATGACATAATGAATATTAATTAGATTGATTGTTCTCTCATCACATGGACACAGGAAGTTTTGGCCAAGACAGAAACTGTAGTATCATATCTATATTATGTCATAAGAAACAGAGTCGACCAAGATCAGACGGCTCATACAGGAGCCTGTTTGCCGGGTGTTGAAAAGCATAATTATTTAGAGTAAAGGGTTAAAACCTGTTCTTAAGCAACTGATAAAACAATTACTATGTGTACCTTTCAGGTCATATCTTAATGCAGGACAAAAGTAAAGCAGAAAGCTAAAAATGTTTTCTGTATAATAGTATTCATTAGTCAGGTATGACTCAATGAAATATGATGATACACAAATTACTCCGACACTCAGTCTATCGTAAATAACATTATATCTCAAAATCATGTTGAAATAAATACTGCTGACTAAAAAATAGCAACTAAACTCTATAGAAAAGTTTGTGAAAACCTATGCAAACTGTTTGGATCCAGATAAGATGTCAAGGTTTTTAGGCATCTCAACTGCCATTCAGATTCTATTTATAATCATCATTACCCTTTCCCTCACATACCGTAAATGTTTTTTCACGTCTTAAACTGACAATCACTTAACACCTCAGCGCTGAGGTCCAAATCCCGGCCTAACTGGGAATTTAAGTGTTTTGAAAGAGAGTAAAGCAGAGCTGTAGATAAGACAAGTGTTTTTAGTGTTTAGGTTAAACATCTATAATTAGGTGAAACATCTATATTTCCTTGTCAAACCCTTATTCAACAGGTTATCCATCACGTCTCTAGTGGGGTCAAGTCTTATGAGTACCAACAAGATAGGGTTTGGCTGAGAATTAACCCTTTCCCTGTTCCATATTCATGTAAGAATCAGATCTATATCATAACACAAGCAAACAGAATAGACCCTGATCAGATGGCTCCTATAAGAGCCGTCTGATCTTGGTCTACTCTTGTTTGCAAATGCACAAAAAGGCGTTTATGATTGAAACGGTTTAAGATTGATAAAAACTCCTCTACATTAACAGTTTGGCAGTAAAGGTCATCAGAACAACTATCCTGGCTTTCACCTCAACTGCCTTACCTCACAGGTGACTGCAATTCCTCCAAGAAAGCCAATAATACAGACTGTCAGTACGACCCAAGTCTTCTTCTGTCGGAGGGATGGCATGGTATCCTGTACAGCTGTCATGCATGTCTCTAGTAAGGCAAACTGTAAAGGAGTGTTACAAAACTAATTAATTTGTCACACATGAACCTCAAGTATAATTTCATTTAACCTTTTATCATGAATATTCATGCAAGTAATAATGTAATCATGAATATTCATTAACCGATTTGTTAAAAAGGTATATGAACACAGAATTTGTTTGGCCATGACAGAAACTGTAGATTCAGATACATTTAATTCCATAAGCAAACAGAGCAGAACCTGATCAGACAGCTCCTACAGGAGTTGTCTGATCTGGATCTACTTTGTTTGCAAAGGTGTCAAAGGCATCTTTATCAGGTAGATGGTTACAACAGACATAGTGATTCATGTAATATAACATCAATCAAACTTTTTCTATGTACAGAAAAACGCCTCTAATGTGACTACCATAAGAAGTCTAATTCTGGATAAAACAAAGAGCTGTCACAGTCACGTGACAAATGCCCCCAAAAATTGTACCCTGTGACCTTGACCTTTGACCAATGGACCATGGAGTTGACACATCGTTTTTGTGTGGTGAACATTTGTGCCAGGTTACTTTGAAATCCATTCACAGATAAACAAGTAATTGTACCCTGTGACCTTGACCTTTGACATATGGACCAGGGAGCTAAACGCGACATGTCGTCTTTGTCTGGTGAACAACTGTGCCAAGTTATATTGAAATCCATTGATAGATAAAGAAGTTACAGACCGGACACGAAATTTGTGACAAAGTAATTGTACCCTGTGACCTTGACCTTTGACCCATGGACTAGGGAGTTGAAAGCGACACATCATGTTTGTCTGGTGATCATTTGTGCCAAATCATATTGAAATCCATTGATATATAAAGAAGTTACAGACCGGACACGAAATTTGTGACAAAGTAGTTACAGACCGGACACGAAATTTGTGACAAAGTAATTGTACCCGGTGACCTTGACCCATAGACCAGGGAGTTGAAAGCGACACATCATGTTTGTCTGGTGAACATTTATGCCAAATCATATTGAAATCCATTGATATATAAAGAAGTTACAGATCGGACACGAAATTTGTGACAAAGTAATTGTACCCTGTGACTTTGACCTTTGACCCATGGACCTAGGAGTAGAAAGCGACACATCGTCTTTGTGTGGTGAACACTTGTGCCAAGTTATATTGAAATTCATTGATAGAAAAAGAAGTTACAGACCAGACACGAAATTTGTTACAAAGTTATTTTACCCTGTGACCTTGACCTTTGACCCATGGACCAGGGAGTTGAAAGCGACACATCATGTTTGTCTGGTGAACATTTATGCCAAATCATATTGAAATCCATTGATATATAAAGAAGTTACAGACCGGACACGAAATTTGTGACAAAGTAATTGTACCCTGTGACCTTGACCTTTGACACATGGACCTAGGAGTAGAAAGCGACACATCGTCTTTGTGTGGTGAACACTTGTGCCAAGTTATATTGAAATTCATTGATAGAAAAAGAAGTTACAGACCAGACACGAAATTTGTTACAAAGTTATTTTACCCTGTGACCTTGACCTTTGACCCATGGACCTGGAAGTTGAACGCGACACATTGTCTGTGTGTGGTGAACATTTGTGCCAAGTTATATTGAAATCCATTGATAGATAAAGAAGTTACAGACCGAACACGAAATTTGTTATAAAGTAATTGTACCCTGTGACCTTGACCTTTGGCCCATGGACCTGGGAGTTGAACGCGACACACCGTCTTTGTGTGGTGATCATTTGTGCCAGGTTATTTTGAAATCCATTCACAGATAAAGAAGTTATAGAAGGGACACGAATTTGGGACGGATGGAAGGACAGACGGACGGACGGACGGAAGGACGGACAATGCGATTACTATATGCCCGCCTTTGGGGGCATAAAAAGGTGGTAGCTTAATGCAGGATGAAAGTTATGCAGAAAGCTCCTGCAGGAGCTTTTTTTGCATTACTTTAGCATTGCATTAAGCAATCACCTGCTTATAGTCATATATGTTTATTTATAAAGTGGTTGCTTAAGAGAGGTTTTACAGTATATTCAATAGTATGTCGAGGTCATGTAACGGTATGGTCACACTCTATCTAGTTCATATAACAGTATGGTCACTTTCTATTCCTGTTTCCATTGCCTTACCTCACTACCCATTCCAAGGGTGATCATCATGACAAAGAACAGAATGGCCCACAACGGAGATATTGGAAGTCGTGTGACCACGTCAGGGTATACAATAAATGCCAGACCAGCACCTGAAAAGATTAAATACAGAGTAAAACCTGCATTACAAGACCATTTACTGATTAACCCTTTCCTTCACTAACCTTTTCACGCATTTGCAAACAGAGTAGAAGCCGTTTGATCAGGGTTTGCTCTGTTTGATTTTGACCCGATATAAATCTGATTCTACAGTTTTTGTCAAAGCCAAAAATTCACTTGAATAGTTTACATTATAAAAATTCAGCTAATAAATATACATGTTGTCATTATTTCTTACATGAATACTGCGCAGGGAAAGGGTTAAACACAAGTCTAACAAGAGATGTTTGTAAAACATGTATACCCCCCCGACCCCCTGACCCTTGATCTAGTGACTTCAACTATAGATGTCATCTAGCGGTCATGACAAATCACCACAGCAACTTTGAAGATCCTAAGCCAAACCACTGATCATTTATTGATCTGAAAACATTTTACATATTAAGGTCATGGTGACCTTGACCTTTGACCTAGTGACCTCAACAACTATAGGGGTCATCTAGTGGTCACGACCAACTACCACAGCAAGTTTAAAGATCCCGAACCAAACCATTGAGCAGTTATTAACTGGAAACCATTTCATCAGTTAAGGTCATGATGACCTTGATTTTTGACCAAGTGACCTCAAAATCAATAGGAGTCATCTAGTTGTCATGACCAACCACCACAGCAAGTTTGATAATCCTAAGCCAAACCCTTGAGCAGTTATTGATCGCAAACCATTTCACCAGTTAAGGTCATGGTGACCTTGACCTTTGACCTAGTGACCTCAAAAATAATAGGGGTTATTAACTGGTCATGACCAACCACCACAGCAAGTTTGAAGATCCTAAGCCAAACCCTTGAGCAGTTATTGATCGCAAACCATTTCACCAGTTAAGGTCATGGTGACCTTGACCTTTAACCTAGTGACCTAAAAAACAATAGGGTTCATCTAGTTGTCATGACCAACCACCTAAACAAATTTGAAGATCCTAAGCCAAACCCTTGAGCAGTTATTGATCAGAAACCATTTTACAAGTTAAGGTCATGGTGACCTTGACCTTTGACCTAGTGACCTCAAATACAATAGGGGTCATCCAGTTGTCATGACCAACTACCGCAGCAAGTTTGATAATTCTAAGCCAAACCCTTGAGCAGTTATTGATTTGAAACCATTTGACCAGTTAAGAGCATGGTGACCTTTGCCTTTGACCTAGTGACCTAAAAAAATATAGGGGTCATCTAATGGTCATTACCAACCACCACAGCAAATTTGAAGATCCTAGGCCAAATCATTGAGCAGTTATTGATCACAAACCATTTCATCCTTTAAGGTCATGGTGACCTTGACCTTTGACCTATTGACCTCAAAATCAATAGGGGTCATCCAGTGGTCATGACCAACTACCACAGCAAGTTTGAAGATTCTAAGCTAAACCCTTGAGCAGTTATTGATCGGAAACCATTTAACCATTTAAGGTCATGGTGACCTTGACCTTTGACCTAGTGACCTCAAAATCAATAGGGGCCATCTAGTTGTCATGACCAACCACCACTGCAATTTTGAAGATCCCAAGCCAAACCCTTGAGCAGTTATTGATCGGAAACTATTTCACCATTTTAGGTCATGGTGACCTTGACCTTTGACCTAGTGACCTCAAAAACAATAGGGGTCATCTACTTGTCATGACCAACCACCACAGCAAGTTTGAAGATTCTAGGCCAAGTCGTTTATTAGTTATCGTTCGGAAACCATCGATCTACCGACCGACCGACCGACCGACCGACCGACCGACATGTGCAAAGCAATATACCCCCATTTTTTCAAAAGGGGGGTATAATAAAGCAGTTGGTTTTCTTAGCACTTTACCTGATGAATATTCATGCAAGGAATAATGACATCATGACTATTATTTAGATGAGATTTAATATTATAATGGCATATATATGAGCGCATGAAAATTTTGCCCTTGCATAAGCAAACAGGGGCATCTGATCTGGGGCTACTTTGTTTGTAAAGGTGTTAAAAAGCATTTGTATGAAGGAAAGGGGTAATAAATGAGAATGGGTTTCCATTTAAGCAGGTGGCTGCTTAATGCAAGACGAAAGTAATGCAGAAAGCTCTTATGGGAGTATAATCTGGGTCTACCTCGTTATTCAAAGATGTGGAAAGGAGGTCTCTATCAGGTAAACAGTTAATGTAGGGCAAAAGTTAGAGACCTCGGATCAGGCTCTACTCTATTTGTTTCAAACTATTTCCCAAAGGTCATATCAGCAAAAGAATACTTCTTCTCAATAAGAAAATTAGATTCATTCAAAATAGATAATTGGACAACATTTCACCAAGTCAACAGCTGTCTATCCACTATCAAACAATGCAGCGTTTGATCAGAAACCTCATATCAGACACCCTATTTTCAATATGGCAACTGATCAGAATCTATACTGTTAGCAATGTTCTTTTGCCTCTATTTCCCAGTGACAGGACAAAATTTATCAAAATTATTGAACTAAATGTAAAGATACCTTGATCCACAACATCTTCAATGTCCATTTTGAGCTCTGAGGCGAGGTAACCAATGATGGCAAAAATCACAAAGCCAGCAAACAAACTTGTAGCTATATTTCCAAAGGCTACAATCAGGGTATCTCTGAAAGTAAGCAGAATACAGTGAACTCTAGTGGACCACATTCGATATAACGGAATATTCATTATAATGACATGAATTTTGGAAACAAAACTATTTGAACATAAATAACTTGACCCTTCTCTTGCTGAATTTTAAAATACATTTCTCCTTCTTTACCCATGCCCTGTTGTATAAGTACATATATCTTCACTGCGTACAAGTACTTCGCTGTGCAATCACCGCTGTGGATTACACTGGTTGCACAATCAACTTGTAAATAGTGCAGACCCTGATGAGACAGCTCCTGCAGGAGCTGTCTCATCTGGGTCTTCACTATTTACAGGTAGGTATAATATTGACGTGAATAGCAAGCGAAGGGTTATTGTTCATTACAATGACATTTTCAATACAATGACACTTTCAGTAAAGAACAAAAATGGTTGTTGTAAAAATAATTCATATAGATCTATTGGATGTCTATTAAATGGGAACTTACTGTATTCAGTTCTAACACAGATTTTGATGCTATTTGGTATAAAGAGTCAAAACCAAATCTTAGCACCATCTTCCAAAGAGACGTCCTTTGGTGCCAACACAAACAGAGTAGACCCAGATCGGATGGTTCCTGTATGAGCTGTCTGATCAAGGTCTGCTCTGTTTACTTGTAACAGTTCTTACTGATTCACACTGCTCTTTGACAATGATTTGCATTTCTGGAAAGAAAATCTATCATACAAAGGCTTTGTGTGACTCTAAATGAAGGTTGCAACTTACTTGAGGCAGTTGTTGTGGAATTTGTTGTAGCTGGACAAAGTGATAAGACCTCCCCATGCTGGACTGAGGGCAAAGAAAATCTGGGCTGCTGCATCTGACCATACCTATACAGAATGACACCATATGGCTCTTAACACTTTATTTCAAATATACATACTTTTGCAAACAGAGCAGACCCTGTTCATGCTGCTTCTATAGATGCTGTCTAATCAATGCTGGTAGCTTAAATAATGTCATAGATCTGATTCTACATTGCAAAACATGCCTCGTTTTATGTGCCATAATAGGCATCAGCTTACATGAAGGCAATGACAGATTAATTGTAAACTTACAATTTACAGCAATGCACCTTAATAAAGAAAACAGAAAATTTCAATTACTTTATATAATGGCAAAGGAATTCTTGGTCACAGTAGAAACTGTAGAATCACATACATGTATATATTATTTCATAAGCAAATAGAGCAGACTCTGATCAGAAAGCTCCCAAAGGAGCCGTCTGATCTGGGTCTACTCTGTTTGCAATGGCATAGATTAACTAAGAAAGGCATATTATTTATGGAGTAAAGTACACCCAGAGAAACAGATGAGGAGAGTATTTGGGAATTTCACCCAAACAAAACAGTTTCAGCCACGGCCAAAACTTCCTGTGCCCATGTGCTATTATAACAATTGACCTAATCAATATTCATTAGGTCATAATTTCTTATATTAATATTTATGGAGTAAAGGGTTAAACAACATACCTTAGCATTGCCAAGCTTCTCAAACCGTGGTGTTATGTAATACATGATTCCACTTGAGGCACCTGGGAGAGTGACGCCACGGATAAACAGGATGATTAAAACAACATATGGAAACAACGCAGTGAAATACACCACCTGCAATAGAAAACAAACATCTTGATTAACAAACTCTATACACAGTAAGGAATGTTGCCTGCAAAACCTGTTGCCTTCCACCATTCTAAAACTTATTATCCCTTTCCTTCATATGAAGACCTTTTCACATCTTTGCAAACAGAGAAGATCCAGATCTGACGACTCCTATAGAAGTCGTCTGATCAGGGTCTGCCCTGTTTGCTTATGGTATCATAGAGATATGATTCTAGTTTCTGCCCAAGCCAAAACATCCTGTATACATCTGCCATCATAGAAATTCAGCTAATAAATGTTCATGATGTCAATTTTCCTTTAATGAATATTACAAAGAGAAAGCGTTAACTCGTTGCTACATGGATATTTATGTAAGAAAATATTGACATCATCAATACTGCTTAAGTTAATTTTTATGACACATGAACACAGAAATTTTCGCCAAGACTGAAGCTGTAGGATCATATCTATATTATTTCATAAGCATACAGAGTAGATTCTGATCAGGGTCCATGCTTATAAAACTTTTAGTTGAGGCTGAGTTCGTTCTCAAGTTTTTGATTGGTCAGATTTGAGCCTCTGGCTCAAATCTGACCAATCAAAAGCTTGAGAACTCAAATCTGACCAATCAAAAGCTTGAGAACGATCTAAGACTCAACTAAAAGTTTTATAAGCATGGACCCAGACTGCTCCTACAGGATTCTACTTTGTTTGCAAAGGCACAGAAAGGCATATTTATTGAGGAAAAGGGTTAACTGACTTTATTTTCACATTAACGAATTCTGTCTGCAAAACATATTGCCTGCCACCATTCTACAACTTATTTCATCTTCCATTTCTCAGACACCAAATGTACAATCAATAGTGACAAAGAGTTTGGATCCTGACAATATGCCAAGTAACTTTGCATATCATCTGGATCTAAAGTGTTTGCATAAGTCATCACCAATTAATTCACTACTAGCATGCAAAAATCATCTCTTTGAATACTGGAATATTCCACAGAGTCTATTCAGTTGGAATGGATAAAGGTTTGATCAAGGACAGCGCATATCCTGATCAGAGGACTCCTGTAAGAAGCCCTCTGATCTAGGTCTACACTGTTTTGTAAAATACCTATATACTCATTTCCTGCATTCATCGGGTCAAAAACATTTCATTTATATGATTTTACTCTTACTAATATATTCAATTTTCTAAAAGTACACTTTTCTTCCTTTTCTTTTCAAAACCCTGACCACATGAAACAGTTTGAAACAAAATGAGATGTTGAGACATGTCACTGTACATCTCCTTTGTACCAAAAGTATTTGTAAAGCTTACAAACACTTTGCACGTAACGAAAAAAAAATATACTTATTGATCAAAGCTGCAGTTAGAGATGAAATACGCCTTTTTACATGCTTGAAACAGAGTAGACCCAGATCAGATAGCTGCTGTAGGAGCCGTCTGATCAGGGTCTGCATCATTTGCTTATGGTATACTAAAGAACCTATTCTACAGTTTCTGACCAAAAGCTCCAATGTTCATGTGCAATTATAAAAACTCGTCAGGTAATATTCATGATGTCATCTATTTTTTACATGAATATTCATGGAGTAAAGGGTTAACAACTACTATTCAACCCAACTAGACAAGTTTACTCATTGCTCTTGGTCAATCCCATAATCATCATCATCACCATCATCATCAACAACATCATCATAATCATTTACATGTCTCTGTGGTTATATCCATACCTTTCCTGTGGACTTGACACCTTTACTGAGTGCCAGGAATGTCATTGTCCAAGCAGTCAACAGGGCTAACACGATAGGCCATTGCGGGGCACCCATGAATTCTATCCCTTCTGACATGTGAAGCACGCCACGCCTGAACAGAGAACATAGAGACATAACAGTGCTGACAAAACAGAGACAAATGTCAAATTAAAATCAGGATTGAATGACTTTAGTACAGTGAAACTGAATCAAGTCAAACACTTCAACAAATGATTCAAAGTTTAATTATTAACCCATTCTCTCATATTGACACCTTTTGACGCCTCTGTAAAAGTCACTTTTAGAAAACATCCTGATAAATAGAGCATTTGCTCCAAAGAAGCAAATGCTCTATTTATCACAATGGTTTCAGAACTACACAATTCTAAAAAAATTCCTTTTCTCCAGTAAATACTCCTTTTTGGTAGATTTATTCATTGAGGTGGGATCTAAAAATAGCCTATGGGGGGAATGGGTTAACCCTTTCCTCCATAAATACGCCTTTCTACGCCTCTGTAAAAGTCACTTTTTGAAACCATTGTGATAAATAGAGCATTTGCTCCTATTTATCACAATGGTTTCAGAACTACAAAATTCTAAAAAAAAATCCTTTTCTCTAGTTAATGCTCCTTTATAGTAGATTTATTCAAAGAGGTTGGATCTAAAAATCAGATCTATACAATGCTGTAAGCAAACAGAGGAGACCCTGGTAATACGGCTCCTAAAGGAGTCATTCAATATTGGTCAATCTTGGTTTGAAAAGGCATGAAAAGGTGTTCTATGAAATAAAGCATTAACATTTTCCCTCATATAAACGCCTTTTCACACAATTGCAAACAGAGTAGACCCAGAACAGATGGCTCCTATTGCTTTTGACATGATACAGATCTTATTCTACAGATATAGTAAAGGGAAAACATTCCCTTGGAAAGTTTACATAATAAAAATTGAGCGAATAAATTTTCATGTTGTCATTATTTCTTACATGAATACTCGACAGGGAAAGGGTTGAGGCAAGTTTAATGCAGAGTTCAGAATCTGATGAGATGCAATTACTCAGCATCTGATCTGGATCTAGACTGTTTGCCTAGGTTACCAAATATCGGTCTTTAGCGTGAAAAGAGTGAAACAGAAACCCTTGTATATAAGAATCCTTTCAATGGTAAGTACAAATGAGGACTTACTCAAAATAGTCCTGTGCTGGGGCATGTTTGGTGATGTTTTTAGCCAGTATGTCGTACCCGTTGGCCACAGCCTCTGTCTCATTATAGCAGACATCCTTGTAGTACACTGCATTTGGCATGCTACTAGTACAAGCATCTGCCTCTTTATATGAATAACAATCTGAAAAGAGGAGACATACAAAGCTATATCTAAAGATTCCAACGTCCCACATACTTTAAGTATTAATACATATAAACCTTCCACTGACAGCATAAACCATTTATTTGTTACCAGTCCATGCAAGCTATCTTTACACCAACTTTGTCACTTTAAGTCTTTGTTAACTTTTTGTTATTAAGTGGACACTGTACTTCTACTTTAGCCAATGTGATTTGACATTTAACAAGGACGCCACATGTGCAATCCCAAGCATTGTCTCTAGACCTGGTAACTGTACACCAAGTTTGATTACAAGATGCCTTTCCTTACTACAGCAATTCAAAGCATTGTCACCAAGCAATGTAACTGTTCGCCAAATTTGGTCACAATATGTATATGCTAACTAAAATTATGGAGCAGAAACCATTTACAACATGTCACTAAATGTCTTCCTTTTACTGAGCTTGACCCAAGACACTCATCCCCTCTATGAATGCAATCTTAAGCTTTGTCAACAGGTTATCTGTACAGCAACTTATGGAAAACATGTCCCAAGTTTCTGAGCAAAAATAGGTTTCCTTTTTTTTTAACAACAGTGACACTTACCCTGTAGAACCAACAGATGCAATCTCAATCTATTTCTTTATTCAAACTTGTCATTACAGTAGAACCTGTCTTAAGCTGTCATCAAAAAGAGGTCTAAGTATGGGTCTGCAGGGCAGGTGGTAGCTTAATGCATGTCAAAATGCAGAAAGCTTTCTGAATTAATTTTGCCCTACATTAAGTAACCACCTGTTTTTTGGAGGAGAAATAAAGGAGCTCTTTAGCTTTAACCATTTCCCTGATAGAAACGCCTTTTCTTCTAGCCTTTGCATACAGAGTAGACTTTGCTCATGGAATTAAATAAGGTCTGATTCTAAATTTTCTGCCATGGCCAAAAAATCCTTATTCTTACATCAATATAACCTTGCTAGTATAAACCCTGCAATTAATATAAACACGTTTTCACACATTTGCAAACAGAGTACCCCAGATCAGATGGCTCCTAAATGCGCCGTCTGATAAGGGTCTGCTCTGTTTGCTAATGAAATTTGATAGATCTGTTTCTTTACTTTCTAATATGGCTACAATTTTCCACTTTCCATATTTCGTTATAACTAATTTGTCCATGAATATTCAGTAGGTATCAAAATTTGGAATAAACACAGAACAGGGAAAGCCTTTCAAAGGTTAATTAGAATCACTGGGCCCATTTTAACCCATTCCCATATAGGCTATTTTTAGATCCAACCTCTTTGAACAAATCTACCGAAAAGGAGCATTAACTAGAGGAAAGGAAAATTTCAGAATTGTGTAGTGTTGAAACCATTGTGATAAATAGAGCATTTGCTCCATGGGAGCAAATGCTCTATTTATCACAATAGTTTCACAAAGTGACTTTTACAGAAGCGTCTAAAGGTGTCTATATGCGGGAAAGGGTTAATGAGTACCAACATCATTTTCATGATAGATTTTTGATTTTGATCAGGACTCCTATCTACTGCTGTGTAATTCATTGTGGTCTACTGGTGCGCATGTGACATGGACTTACATTCGGAGGCCCAGGGCTCCCTGCATCTCTCCCAGATGAGTTCTGCCCTAAATGACATGACGAGGTAAAGGATGCACCAGCCAATGATGACAGTGTAATACAGCGAGACCACAGCAGAGATAAAGATCATTCCATATCCAAGACCTGCAAACATACAATGAAACATACAAGGATAGATTACAAAATGGCAGATGATATTTGACCCAGTGACATCATTGTTTACCACAGTTCATTACACATGAAAGAGAATCTTTAGAAAAAGGATTATGAATGACAAACAGTGCAGACCCTGATCAGGTTACTGCTCTAAGAGCCCTCTGATCTGACCTACACTGATAATAGACCCCTTTTAATGACTTTGCAAATAAAATAAACCCATATCAGAGAGCTCCTATAGGAGCTCTCTGACCTGCGTCTGTTCTGTTTGCTTATGGAATTATATTGATCTGTTCAAATGCCATTATAAAACTTCTGCAAATAGTATAGTCATTATTTCTTACATGAATATGCATGACTTAAACCTATACTCTATAAATACACCTTTTTACGCCTTTCCAAACAGAGTAGACCCAGATCAGACAGCTCATATAGGAGCTGTCTGATCAGGGTCTACTCTATTTGCTTATCATATAATATAGATATGGTTTTAGAGTTTCTATCATGTTAAAAATTCCAGAATTAATGAGTTATTATAACAATTAATCTAATCAATATTCATGATGTAATTATTTCTTACAAGTATATTCATGGAGTAAAGGGTTAAAGTGATTGTGTGACTTTATGTAGGTCACTACCAAATGCTGTGTGGGTGGTGTCTTAAAGGCCATGTTAACATGGTCATTTGTTCAGCAATGTTGCTGTTGTGTTGTTAACATGATTTATCACATTCACTCACAGGCCGACTAATATGGAGGTCCTTGTCGCTGTTTGACCTTCAGTCACCTTAGATCTTGACCATAAACAATTCTTTACATACTAGTGCGCTAATTCGAGTTTACCTATGTAAACATTTTGGATCAAACTGAGAAGCAGTGAAACTCAACCTCTCGCCCGGATTCAAACAGTTTGATATTCATTGATTGATATTCATTGATCAAAGCTTTTGAAAAACAATGGAGAATGTTTAACAGGTGTCACTAATGTCCTTTGCAAACAGTGTAGACCCAGAGGAGCCCTCTCATCATGTAACACTTTTCTTTAGATAAATCCCTAAAAAATCACCATAAGCATGACCAGTTTGAATTTTGGAATAGTCCATTAGGAAATTCAGTGTTGTAAGGGTTAACTAACCCTGCACGTGACAGACATCTTTTGACACTGTTGCAGAGTAGACCAAGATAAGTTCCTCTGGCCACGGTCTGCAGTGTTTGCTTATATAAAATAATATAAATCTGATCCTACAGTTTCTGTCACAGTAACAAATCCCTATGTTCATACATGTAATATCAATAAGAATGTTCTGTTAATTTATATTCTTAACCCTTTCCCTGTTCTATGTTGATTTCAAATTTCAATACCTACTGAATATTCATGGACAAAATAGTTATAATGGAATCTGGAAGGTGGAACATTGTGGCTATTTTAGAAAGTAAAGAAACAGATCTATCAAATTCTATTAGCAAACAGAGCAGACCCTGATCAGACGGCTCCTCTAGGAGCCGTCTGATCTGGGTCTTCTTTGTTTGCAAATGCGTGAAAACATGTTTATATGAGGGAAAGGGTTAAATGAATATTGATCAGGTAACAGAGTTAATTAGCTTGTTGACAATAATTCTAGCTTAGAACAACCAGGCAGTACAAATATGATTGACCTACCAAACATTGCTTGTTGGAAGTATTTGCCTTTCAAAAAATACAGATTGGGCTACTGGTAAAGATCAAATACACGAAGAAGCGCTATTCCTTCTTACAAGGGAGGAACAACCCTTAAATGCAAAGCGGAAGAGAAGATTCTAAAGGGTGGTCACAGTATAAGGTTTTGTGGAGAAATCACGACTATTTTGGTACGCACTTTTATCTGTACATAGCTCTGTATATCTATTTATATTTGTCATATAATTCTTGTAGCTGATGGAATCCGACAGGGTAATATTTGAAACCTAACCAGAGTGATAACTACTGTCACAGCCCTATACATTGTAATTATAATACGATATTTGTTTCAAGTAAAATTGCATAAAAATGCAAAACTGACATATTTCTACATCTTGAAGTGATTAAAATATTCCATTTCATTTCAGTGTCATTACTAGAAATATACCCTGTCATACTGATATACAAATTGACATTCAAATTTTCAAAGAAATGTAGTGTATTTGCATACTTCTGTTGAAACTGACAAACTAGAAAATTTAGATCAACTGCATTCACTCTCATGTTACGTCTATTTATCAAAAAAAGCTCCAGCTAATTGATGTATTTACCAATTTTATGAAAACCTTTTATCCATTTCTCCACTCATTAGATTTGTCTGCCTCTCCAAGTCATTTCTAATAAGTACCAACAAGACAGGGTTTGGCTGTCAAGAAATGTTGCTGGGTCAGTATACGTAACTACAGATCTGATCAACATCTGAAGCAATTTTCATCATATACAGTAGAACCTGTTAATGAACATAGGAATCTTAAAAAGCAGGTGGTTGCTTAATGCAGAGCAAAGTTAATCCCTATAGGAGCTTTCTGCATCACTTTTGACCTGCATTAACCCATTCCCTCAGAGGCTAATTTTAGATCCAACCTCTTTGAATAAATCTACTGAAAAGGATCATTTACTAGAGTAAATTTTTTAGGACTGAGTAATTTAGAAACCATTGTGATAAATAGAGCATTTGCTCCTATGGAGCAAATGCTATATTTATCACAATGGTTTCAAAAAGTGTCTTTTACATAGGCGTCAATAAGAGGGAATGGGTTAAACTACTATCTGCCTCACACATCTGTAATTAGGCCTTGTTTTGATAGCCGGTTTAGACAGGTTCTACTGTAAGACCTTGATCAGATGATACAGTTGGTTGTATGGGTCTACATTGTTTGCAAAACATTAAAGATTCCTTTACTCAGCAGAGTTGCAGATAAGACCAGTATGTTAAACATTTCAAAACACAATAATTTGTTCATTTCTCCACCAAACCGTAAGTTCTCAACTTGTGACTACTCATTAGAATCATCTCAAAGGGGCGACTGTAATGAGTGGTCAAATAACTTGGTGGTCAAAAGCTTGAGAACAAACTAACTGGAGCTCTGACTTCTCTGGTCTCCATATCCATGTTACTGTAACTACAAGGACAGAATAAAACAAACGTTTAAATAAGCAAATTCACTGACAAGTCTTTGTTGTGGGGATTTTGACATAATATTTAGTTCACAGTTAAATGTCATTTCCTTCTCAAAGGAAAACTGTCAACTTATTAATCTAATGCAAGAATTTGAGCATGTCCATCTATCATTTATGACATTTTGCATGAATTTGATATATATTTTTTTCCCCCTGGTATGTTGACAATATCTTGAATATAATCACAATGATATATGGTATGCATAAATAATCAGATTCTACATATCATGTTATGCACATCCATGTATTCTTTATGAATGATGTCTGTTTATTTATTCCAGTGAATTTGCTACATTTATATTACCGGAATCCATTTATATAGTCAAACCTGTTTTAAGTGACAATTTACCGTCATTATTTCTTATAGGATATTTCATGAAGAAAAGGCGCGTTGCCAAAAAATTTTGTCTACATACTTTGTAGTCTGCTTCAATTTTGATTTATTTTTCTTCATTTTTATTTAAAAACACAGAGTTTCTCTGTATTTCATCTGGATTCAAATTGTTGCATTGGCAATCACAAATTCACCCCTAACGTTCAACAATAACAGGTATGAAAAGTATTGTAAACAGCTTACCATGAAAAAGTGGACAAAACCTTCCAAAAACCACAGCAGGTCCTAATCCGGCAAACTGACCAAAGGACAACTCCATAAACATGAGGGGCAGCCCCAGCAGAAACAGCATCAGCACAAAGGGAAATACAAAGGCCCCTGAAAAAATGAAAAATACAATAGAGAATACTACCTCAATATCTAAATGTTTCAACACTTAACTCCATAACTCCATAAACAAGCCTTTCTACATTTCTGTACGTACGGAGAGACGGATGGACGGACAAGGGTAGAACTTAATGCCCCCGTCGCCTAAAGGCAGGGGCATAAAAAAGATGAAGTTTCTAAGATTAATCATTTCAGTGCAAGAAACGAGTCACTTATGTCCTTTGCAAACAGTGTAGACCCAGATGAGCGGATTCCTAGAGGAACCCTCTTATCAGAGCCTGCACTGTTTGTCATGCTACTTTTCTTTAATAACATCCCTAAATATCCACGGTCAGCTTGACCTGGCTGAATTTTGGAATGGTCCATGTAAAAATTCTGGCTTAAAGAGAGTCATTGTAACCTTTTACTTAATGAATATTCATGTGTTACAAGCCAGCATTTGTACCTTCAATATGCAGCCAATGACTTACATGTATATATGTATATATATGGTACATTAATTAATTGAACTTCAATAGCAAAAAATGTAGAATCCAGTCTATATTCTTCCATAAGCAAAACAGAATAGACCCTGATCAAGTCTACCATGTTTTCAAAGGCGTAAAAATGTGTATATATACATGTATTGTGTAAAGGATTAATATTACTTTGTACCAGTACACATAATGCATGGTATATATCAAATATCAGTACATAACACTATCTTCTAACATTATCTTCCACACTAGCTTCATTTGTACATGTATATTGATATTCTTTTCTACCACTTGATAAGTCTCACATTAAAATGAACAGACTGCTTGACTTTTCTCATAACTGCAGTCAATACTGCTAACTCTTTGCATATGATTGGCAAATAATGCAATCAGTTTGGATCTACAGTAAAACCTCTCTATAACGGCCACTAAATTACATTAAGTATTTTGTGTAAAAGGCAGGTGGCTGCTTAAAGCAATGTGAAAGTAAAACAGAACGCTCCTATAGGAGCGTTCTGTTTTACTTTCACCTTGCTTTAAGCAGCCACCTGCCCTAAATATCAACTAATTAATACAATTAAGTGGCTGTTATAGAGAGGTTTTACTGTAGTTTTGATGATGAACAGCTTGTTATCTTATCAAAATCCACTATGACATTATCATTTGTTTTCCTTTTAACCCTTTACTCAATGAATATTCATGCAAGAAATAATGACATTCGTGAATATTGATAAGATTAATTGTTTTAATAGCATACGGAAACATGACCTTTTGGCCATTGCAGAAACTGTATAGATTCATACAGATCAGACCCTGATCAGACGGCTGCTACAGGAGCTGACTGATCCGGGTCTCTTCTGCTTTCTAATATATAGAAATGTATATCTATGGAGAAAAGAGTTAACCCTTTCTTTCCCTCATATAACTGCCTTTTCATGCTTTTGCAAACACAGAAGACCCAGATCAGACAGCCCCTACATTGTACAGAGCAATCTGATCATGCTCCGTTCGCTTATGATATTATAATAGATCTGACTTTACGATTTCTACAAATACCAAAAAATCCTGTATACATATGCTATTATATAAATTCAGCTAATAACTTATTTCTTACATGAATATTTAACAGGGAAAGCATTAACTAACTAAATATATTAGAAAGAATTTGCAGCAGATGAAACGATTGAACAATTACATGTCTGAAAACCAGGTCATGTCATGAATGAGTAAATACCTAAATAAATTTAAACTCATGAAATAGCAAAGTGCAGATCTTGATCAAAATACAGTAGAACCTGTCTTAAGCAGCCATCAAACTTATATACAATTATGGATCTGTAAGGCAGGTGGTAGTTTAATGCAGATCAAAAGTAATGCAGAAAGCTCCTGCTTTCTGCAGTACTTTTCCCCTGTATTAAGCAACCACTTGCTTTTAAGACTTCTGTGTTCAATAAATGAATGGCCACTTAAGACAGATTCTACTGTACTCCTGAAGGAGCAATTTGATCTTAGTCTGCCCTAGTGGCCTTAATTTGTCCTGACATATATTTTAAGGTAAATAATACAATACTTCATTCCTTTCAAGAGTTAACAATAGAAAACTATTATTTGTACAGACACATGGCAGACAGAATGGACATATTACATTAGACACCATAGAAGTAGGTCACATTTCCCGTCAATGATTTCTTTTCAAGACCCTATAAATCTATTAATACAGAAGAGTCTCCCTAGACTAGAGCGACCACTTGGTCACATGGGGGTCTTTGAAAGCAGGTGGTTGCTTAACCCTTTCCTCCATAGGCTATTTTTAGACCCAACCTCTTTGAATGAATCTACCCAAAAGGAGCATTTACTAGAGAAAAGGAATTTTTTAGACTTTTGTAGTTTGAAACCATTGTGATAAATAGAGCATTTGTTCCTAGAGGAGCAAATGCTCTATTTATCACAATGGTTTCAAGAAGTGGTTATTACAGAGGTGTAGAAAGGCGTATTTATGGAGGAAAGGGTTAATACAGAATGACAGTTATGCAGAATGCGCTCCTATGGCAGAGTTTGTTATAACTATTGTCCTGCATTAAACTACCACCTGCCTAATAGACCAATTATTAGACCTTTTTGAGTCATGGTTTTACTGTGAATGAATAGCTCTTGGCAACAGCCAATGTTTAACCCTTATCTACTATCATGCTGTTAGGCTCAACCTGACTTGATTCCACCAATAGCTTGGATCCAGATGAAATGCTGAATACCTCGGAATCTCATCTACCGGTAGATCCAAGGTAACTGACATTCAGTCAAAATACTTTCTCAAAAGCTTCAACAAATCCGAAGTAAGTAAATATTACTCAAGATCGGAGTACAAGCAGGCATAATTTTTCAGCATGATGACTGTTTGGATATCGCTTTTTGGGGTCAATATGACTAAATTTTGCAGAACATATACATATCAGCAGGATCCAAAATTAACCAAACCTCTTCTGTAAAAGCTTTTTTTTAACCTTTGGTATGCTAATGGTGACTTTATGGTCAACTTTTGTAGATCTTTCAATGGTTTCTGAGAAAAGGTTTACTAACGCCGACTCCCGACACTGACGAGAGGGTCATGATTAATATCTCCACTTTTTGAAAAAGTGGAGCTAAAAAAAAACTTTTTTTTCATTTCAGTTTAGATGCAGAGTTACATTACAACTCATCTGGATACAAATGATTTGCTGAAGTCATCACAAGTTTACAACTAACATTAAACCTCAAAAAGGTTGAATTTCCACGTCAAGCTTACAGTGAATATTTAGGGATTTATTTTTTAAAAAAAGTGTAATATGATAAACAGTGCAGACCCTGATGAAAGCTCCTCTAGGAGCCCTCTCATCTGGGTCTCCACTGTTTGCGAGAAAATTAGTGACTCTGTTCCCGTATTGTAAGGGTTAACTTGAAACAAGACTGACACAGTAGCAAAGAGTGAAGACTCCTCCAATAGGAGCAGTTGATCTTAGACTGCACTATTTGCTTAACCCTTTCCTCCATAAATACGCCTTTCTACACCTCTGTAAATGAAGGAATGGGTTCCAATTACTCCATGGATATTCATGTATGAAATAATGATATCATGAATATTAATTAGAATTATATATTATATATTATGATTTCATAATGGCACATGAACACATTTATTTTGGACCATGGAAGAAACTATAGAGAACTTATAATCTATATTCCATATATAAGCAAACAGAGTAGAGCCTGATCAGACGACTCCTACAGGAGCTATCTGATCTGGGTCCACTCTGTTTACAAAGGCGTAGAAAGGTGCAACGATATTTATGGAGTAAAGTGTTGAATTTCTCTGCTCTAATTCTTATCATAAATAGGGTAGTTCAAAACTCTCTCGTATCTTACAGGGATATATGGCCCAGACAAGACTGAACAGACACGCATGTATGCATGCACCCAATCCATAACACCATAAATATGTTGAATTCATTGCAACTGCAAACTGTAGTACTGTTGTACTTTCTGTTATTCTCTTTTTCCCTTTACTCTATGAATATTCATGACAGAAATCATGAATGTATAAATATTGATCAGCTGATTTTTTATAATAGCTTCATGAACAACTGTAGAAATGGATGTCATATTTAATAAGCAAACAGAGCAGACTCTGGTCAGAATGCTCCAACAGCAGCCATCTGATCTAGGTCTACTGTTTGCTAAAGTGCTAAAAGGTGACAGTTAAAACAAGGAAAAGTTGTACAAATACGTGACAACTGCAAGTATTTTGAAGGTTATACACAGTCTTTACAAACAAGTTATATTCAAAACACCGAAGGGCATGCCATAGTGACATATCATTACCCTTTGAATACTTTATTTTCAAAGTTCAGCTTTTCAAGTCCATTCATTGCAAAAGGATATCATTTTCAAAAAAGATTCTGAATGAGACGGTGCAAACCATTGCCGTTATAAAATGCAGCCAATTAATATTCATAGTTATTATTTCTTACGTAAATATTGAGCAGGTAAAGGGTTAAAAGACACATTGGTTAAGGATATATTATCGGTTAACGCCAAGCCCATACTATTCTGTATTGCATCATCAAGTCATATTTTGTGGTCTTGCCAAGTAGAACACATTTAATCGCGCAAGAGGTTCCCTGGTCCCACAATAACAATTAATTGTATTTGTATTTCCCTGAAAAGACTTATTAATGTGGAACTACTAAATGGTTTCAAAATCCTTATCAGTGACAGACTATGAATGGAACTTGGGTATACACCAGCCACGTGTCACAGCACAACCTTATGAATGAAAAATTATGATGGTAGAATAATAGACTATCAGTGGTAAGTGGCAGAGTCAATCCAGTTTCAGAAATATGAATTTACTGGAGGATTTTAAATGATAAATAGTGCAGACCCAGATCAGAAGGATTCTCTAGAAGTCTTCTTATCTGGGTCTACACTGTTTATAAATGTCATTAAATTGGTTTCCTGTAATCAAAGGGTTAACCCTGAGCATGGTACAGATGGAGCTGAGATCCAAACTGGAACAGTTTGATCTACATGAGATAAGGTGTAACTTTTATATATACATACAGATCCCAACTCACTGACACTTTCATTGCAATAGAAGGAAAACTCTGAGAACTAGAGATGAGAATTTTCAACTACAGTAAAACCACTCTAAACAGGACGTTTAGTTAAGTATAAATATCGGTCTTAGAGACGGGTGGCAGCTTAATGCAGGGTGAAAGTCATGCAGAAAGCTCCTCTAGGAGCTTTCTGCATGACTTTCACCCTGCATTAAGCAGCCACCTACAAAAAAGGAAAATTCTGCTCTACTAGAATTTCAGTTTAGAGAGGTATTACGATATTTCTAATAAACTCCTCCAAAAAGGTGTAAAGATAACCAGTCGAATATTCATTTTGAGGTAAATATCTGAAATATTTCTTTTGCCACTGGTGACCTTTCAGTTTGGATATAAATAATCTGTGAAACAAACAGTGTAGAACCTGATCAGAGGGCTTTCACTGAAGAGCCTAGGGCTCTTTCTGGAGAGCCCTAATTCTGGGTCTTCACTATTTGCCTATGTCCGTTTTTGGGAACACAGGGCAAACATGGGCTAAGAGGACAATTTACTCTTCACGTGAGAAATCAGGTGATTATTCCATCAACTGTTACCGGTACTTTATTGTTATATTAGTATGCAATATAATTTGCAAAACATGAAGTGTTCGGAAATTATTGATCCAAACCATTTGAAGATTAACCCTTTGCTCTATAGGTATGCCTTTCTACACCTTTGCAAACAGAGTAGATCCAAATCAGACAACTCCTGTGATCAGGGTCTGCTCTGTTTGCCCATGATATAATGAAGATATGAGTCTATATTTCCAGGCATGGCCAAAAATTACTGTGTCCATGTGCTATTATAACAGTTATCTAATGATGTCAATATATCTTACATGAATATCCATAGAGTAAAGGGTTAAAAAAAAGGATCCAAAGTCAATCATTTGATCATCAATGTGCAATTTACTGTTAAGTATTTGTTTATCAACAAACATATCATATTTGGCCACCTCACAAGAAAACCCTGCATATACACATTGAATCCATTCATCTGAACCGCCAGTTACCAATAAACTTGAATAAAGACTGACAAAAACCCAAAGTTCAAGTCACGGACGACTATATTGATTGTTCTGAATAATATGTCTCTTTGCATGTAAATTGTCACCTACTGGCTATTGCAATTCTGAAAGTCAATTTTTCTGTCATTTCTCTCCTCCAAGTCAGAGTAAGAAATTTAAATAGTTCTATCCTGATGACAAACAGAGTTACTTGCCATCTCATCTGGATCAACAGTTTGCATAGGTAACCATATATGCGTGACCAACATTCAAAGAGTTAAAGTACACTGGTGCCGTTTAACTAAATCAGGTGACAATCATACAAGATATACGACTCCAAAAAAACATGTATACGCCAAAAATCAGAACACGTGAGCAATATTTGACACCACTACAATCATAATTGTACCATCATATTGAAAACAGCATGTTTTGGGGTTTTTGTTTTTGTTAGACTGGCATTATAACCCTTCATTTGATGAAAACATATCTATGTATTGCAAATAGAGCAGACAAAAATCAAAATCTGCTCTATTTACCTGTTGTATAATATAGATCCTGCAGACTTGAACCTGATCGGATGCCTCTAGCAGGAGCTGTGTCAGCTGTTTGAAATGGCTCTACTCTGTTTGAAAAGGCATGAAACGGCATCTTTACCAGGTAAAGGGCAATTCAGATGGTGTACAGGATTAATCTGATGAATATTCATGCATAATTAACAAGAGAGCCAATATAGGAGCCGTCTGATCAGGGTATACTCTGTTTGCTTATGATACTTATTAATAAGATTCTGCAGTTTCTGCCTTGGCCTAAAGTTCCTGTCTCCATGTGCTATTAACCCATTCCCTCATACTGACGCCTTTTGACGCTTCTGTAAAAGTCACTTTGTGAAACCATTGTGATAAATAGAGCATTTGCTCCACGGGAGCAAATGCTCTATTTATCACAATGATTTCAAAACTTCACAATTCTGAAAATTTCCTTTTCTCTAGTTAATGCTCCTTTTTGGTAGATTTAATGAAAGAAGTTAGGTCTAAAAATAGCCTAAGTGGGATGGGTTAAGGCAAATTAATCTAATCAATATTCATGACATCATTATATCTTACATGAGTATTCATGGAGAAACCTCTTCAGACTAGTGGTGCATTTTGAGAATCTATGCAAGCATTTTAGATCCAGATGAGAGGATTCAATAGAGGCTCTACAGATAACCAAGTATTAATATCGTCATTTCTCCATCAAACCCTATACTGTGACAACTCTTCAGTTTGTCTCTTTGAGATGATTCTAAAGAGTGGTCACAGTATAGGGTTTGATGGAGAAATAAAGGAGCTATTTGCGAAAATGTTTAACTACCAGCATTTTATCTGGATCCTCTGTCCAAACTGTCTGATTATCCATTTAAGAGAATAAAATGGAAAAATAGCTTTCAAAATTGCAGCAGACAACAATTATTTAGCATACAGGACTAATTTCCTAACATATACATTGCATTTTGATTTTTGAACATGAGGATTCCAAATCAAATGTTTTATTTACCAGTCAGGCATCTTCCGTCTTACTTTCCCGAATATATGTTATGCAACAGTGAATTGGTATAATTCTAGACATACCTACACAATGACTTGCAAATTTGTATTTATGCATATCAAAATGAAACTAAAAAGTTCCAGATGAAAAATTTTTAATCTCCATTTATGGAAATACTACCGTGTTACATTAGTAAGTACTGATTAGAAACAAATCAAGAATTCAGTACATAACATTAGTGAGCAGCCACTTTTCAGAACATTGAGAATTTTCTCATTTTCAACATTACGTAACTTTCTCTTGCAAAAAATGTTGTCTGCTGTAATTCGTAAGAACACATTTCCTTCATTTCTTCTAACAAAAAAGTATCTAAGGGTGCATTGCAACAGTTTTGACTCTAATAATAATTAAGACGCCAAGTTACTTGTATGCCTAAACTGGATCCAAACTGTTTGCAAAGGTCATCACAAATTGGTCAATCATGCTGAAAGAGTTAATGCTCCGATAAATGCCCCTTAACCCTTTACTCCATGAATATTCATGTAAGAAATGATGATGTCATTAATATAATTCAGATTAATTTGTTATAATAGCACACGGACACAAAATTTTTTGGCCTCTGCAGTAACTGTAGAATCATATCTATATTATATTATAACTCTGATCACACAGCTCCTATATATAGGAGCCGTCTAATCTGGGTCTACTCTGTTTGCAAGGGCGTAGAAAGGCGTATTTATGGACTAAAGGGTTAATTCTTTCTCTGTTCTATGTTTATTCCAAATTTTAATACCTATTGAATTTTCATGAAAATATAGTTAAAATGAAATATGGATGTTGGAACAATGCAGCCATTTAAGAAACTAAAGAAACAGATCTATCAAATTCCATAAGCAAACTAAGTAGGCCCTGATCAGATGGGTCCTATAGGAACAACAAATTGGACCTTGATCAGACCATTTGGCAATATTTGTGAAAACCTCCTAGTTAGTATCTCCTGACATGATTACATACGATCTAGTCTGTAAAATCATGCTGTATTCAAGATCATTTACTCTTTAACACTAGCCGCAAACTTTTGATAATCCTCACAAACAGTTAGAACCCAGATCTGAATCGGCGTCTCATCAGTCTGTTTGTCACGGATTGTATTTTTTACAAGAGACAGTGGAAGAATTGCAGCAAGCAATGTTTTTCAAACAATAATTACTTGGCTTGCAAAGACCTAAAATGATTACATTTTATAAAAACAGCCCAATTTCATTCAGTAAATTCATAAATTCATGGTTCATCAATAAGCACATGAGTTTAGTATTGTTGTATGTCCATTAGCATTGACGTCAACTCATTTATCTTTGTGTTACAATCAATGGCCGTCGAATGACGACAGCACGACCAACAGCTATACTTCTTCATCTTTGTGGCAAAATATCAATCATATGCCTAATAGTTTTTTTTTCTTGTTCAGTTAACCCTTTCCTGTTCAGTATTCTTGTTAAGAAATGATGACATCATGAATATTTATAAGCTGAAGCTTTATAATGAAAACTTTTCAAGGAATATTTTTTGCTTCGACAAATCTGTAGAATCAGATCTATATCATGTCAAAAGCAATCATAACAGGCCCTGATCAGATGGCTCCCATAGGAGTCTAAAAGGGTCTTAATTTTTCTATTCTAAACTTTCAAAGTATCGAGGTTTTATTGTATATATATATATATTAATAGTATATAGTCTATATACCCGATTCTACCGTTTCTGCCATGGTCAAAAATCCCTTGCACATAAATTATGCATATGTAAAAACATCAGCAAATCAATATTCATACAGTAATATTTCTTACATGAATATTCATTAGGTAAAGAGTTCAAGGGTTAGGATATGGGAAATCATGAACATCAGGGAAATGTAATTGACTTTTCTTACCGCCTCCATTACTGTATGCCAGATAAGGAAAGCGCCACACATTCCCAAGCCCTACGGAGTACCCGAGCAATGACATAAGGAAGTCAAATCGCCCCGCCCAGTTGCCTCTATCCGGTACATCAGTGATGTTCCCGACCAAATCATCGTCCAGCGGTGTAAGAATGGCTGTACTGGACACATCCTGCACAAGACTATCGTTGGGGTTCTGAAATATATGATATAAATGTCAAACTTATTAACCCTTTACTCCATGAATGATTATATAAGAAATGATGACATCATGAATATTCCTTCGGTTAGCTGAGTTTTTATAATGGCATAATAATGTACATGGGATATTTTGGTAGTGGCAGAAACTGTAGTCAGGCTTCTATTGGAGCTGTCTGATCTGGATCAAATGTGTTTGCAAATGCGTCCAAAAAAAGGTTTGTATGAGGTAAATGGTTAACTATAGAGTCCTTGCAGTGTGAAAATTTTAACCCTTCGCTTGCTATTCACATCAATATACCTAAATAGTGAAGACCCAGATGAGACAGCTCCTGCAGGAGCTGTCTCATCAGGGTCTGCGCTATTTACAAGTTGATTGTGCAACCAGTGCACTCTTGTACACAGTGAAGATATATGTAATTATACAACAGGACATGGGTAAAGAAGGAGAAATGTATTTTAAAATTCAGCAAGAGAAGGGTTAATTTGTTATACAATCACGACTTTGATTAGGACTCCTCTTGGAATCCTCTTATTTGAGTCTACACTGTTTGCAAATGCCAGTACACTCGTTTCCTGCATTACATTCAAAGGGTTAACACAGCCTCAAAACACAGTATGTTTAGATTACATATATACCAAAATCTCGTATACATTTAACCCTTTCCCTGTTTGTTTAATCCAAATATTCATGGACAAAATATTAAGTGATAATGAAATGTGGAGGATAGAACATTAAAGTCATTTTAGAAAGTTAAGCAACATATCTTTCAAAGTCCATGAGCAAACAGAGCAGACCCTGATCGGACGGCTCCTATAGGAGCTGTCTGATCTGGGTCTGCTCTGTTTGCAAATGCATGAACGCTTTTATATGAAATGAAGTAAAGGATTAAATTTACATACTGGGTATGATTTCAGAAACCAAACACTGGCTGAAGAATCTGATATGCACAGCCCCATTCATAGATACAGACCCATTCATAGGTCTACATGTATGCAAACAGACAAAGATCAGACTGCTCCTGTAAGAGGACACTGATCAGGGCTTGTTCTGTTTGCTTATGAATTAATAAAGGTATGATTTATGGTCATTACCACCATTATAAAAATTCAGCCTACTAATATGCACAGTAATTATTTCTTAAATGGATATTCATCTGGTAAAGAGTTACCAGTACATAATGCATTTGAAATGAAATTCCAACATTCTCATTAACCCTTTCCTCCATGAATATTTATGTAAGAAAGAATGACATCATGAATATTAACCCTCTCCCTGTCCAGTATTCATGTAAGAAATAATGCCAACATGAATATTTATTAGCTCAATTTTTCTAATGTAAACTTTTCAAGGGAAGTTTTTACTTTGACAAAAGCTGTAGAACCAGATCTACATTATGTCAAAAGCAAACAGGGCAGACCCTTATCAGACAGCTCCTATAGGAGCCATCTAATCTGGATCTACTGTTTGCAAATGCGTGAAAAGGCATTTATATGAAGGAAAGGTTTAATTTGTTATAATAGCACATGGACACATGAATTGTTTGAGCTATGGTAGAAACTATAGTGTCATATCTATATTATGGCATAGCAAACAGAGCACACCCTGATCAGACTGCCATACAAATGTCCATCATTTTTGTTCTAGATAATTATACCATAAGCTTTATTCTTTTTGCATACAAAAATATTAACTTTTTATTAAAAGTATACTTATGAACATAGGAAATTTTTGCTTTGGTAATAAGATCAGTATAACTAAATAATCAAACAGGGCAGACTGATCAGACAGCTGACCTACAGGAGCCATCTTATCTGGATGTACTCTTCCTCTTCTTCTGCAAAGGTGAGACAGTACATCTCTAACCTTTTCTCTTTTCACCCCTTTGCAAACAGAGTAGACCCAGATCAGATGGGTCCTATTGGAGTCTAATCAGGGTATACTTTCGTTATGGTGTAAGAGATTAAACTCAGTATCTGCCATGGCAAAATTTGCCATTTTAAAAAGCAATCTTATTAATATCAATGATGACAACATTTCTTTAAATGAATATGCAAGGGGTTCAAAGTTACAGGTTCAGACAATGGCTTATAATATCAAAACCAGTCAATTTTCTAAGTTTTTTTAAAAAAACAAAAAAAAAAAACACCTCTACAAATACCTAACAATCATGTTGAAACAGGCTAGAATTACCCCTTTGAAGGCTAGAAACAAGATAGTTGTATTAAACATCAGAGTAGACCCATGTCAGAGGGCTGCTGCAATATATGTCTAACCAGGGTCTGCACTATTTGTCATTCAAATTTAATTAAGCCTTTCATATTATGTATGGACTGTACAGTTAAACACTGATGAGCCTCTTCACTTTGAGTAAAAAAAACTTTAAAATGGTGTATCCCTTAGACCCTTACAGTGCAGGACACAAGACACTATTGCCTTTTGCAAACAGTGTAGACCCAGATGAGAGGTTTCCTAGAGGAGCCCTCTCATCAGAGTCTGCACTGTTTGTCATGTAACACTTTTCTTTAGAAAAATCCCTAAATATTAACTATAAGGTTGACCTATTTGAATTTTGGAATAGTCCATTTGAAAATTCAGCAATGTAAGGGTTTAAAACTTCCGACATTTGGATCACGTTAACTATCCATGCTTACCACATGGGGAAAATAAGGCTTTGCAGGCTGAGTAAAGTGTAGTCTGCAAACAATAGTCTCGACAGCGTTACATAATTCTCAAAATTAAACTTTCATCCATTTATTTCAAAAGTATGATTTAAAACTGTAAAGCTCAATGGGATATCAATATACTGAATATCTCATCATTCTGGATCTAGACTGTTTTAAAAGGTTTATCATGACCTAGTCGGAATGTGCTCACAGGTAATAGAAAACTTGTCTGACGTCAAAACACATACAATTGTTAACCCTTTGAATGCTGGACACAAACATGTGCTGGCATTTGCAAACTGTAGACCCCATCACCCAGATCAGGGTCTACACTGTTTGTCATTCAAAATTCTCAGGCAAATTACTCCCATTTTATATATTGAATGGACTCTACAGTTAAATAATGATGGGCTATTCCACTTTGAAGTTCAGCTTTCAAAGGGTTAAATTCATATAAATTACATATTTCAATAGCAAACAAATGATGAAATTTACACTTAGCACTAAAAGCAATTTGCCATTCGGCATTGGTAAAAAGTTCAAAACTGTCGCATGCTACAAAAACCAATTCAAAACATGAACATATTTTCAAACAGGTCTGGGTTTAATACAAGGAAATAATGTGAGCATCCGCTGATGTTGAAATTTACAACTTCCTCAATGGGAGGTGAACACTACACTGTTGCTTTTACGTATATTTGTTTATACAGTAAAACCTCTCTATAACGACCATTAAATTACATCAAGTATTTTGTGTTAAAGGCAAGTGGATGTTTAAAGCAAGGTGAAAGTAAAACAGAACGCTCCTATAGGAGCGTTCTGTTTTACTTTCACCTTGCTTTAAGCAACCATCTGCCCAAAATACCAAGTAATTAACACAATTTAGTGGCCGTCAATAGAGAGGTTTTACTGTAGTGCAAAAATGAGAACCATTGCCAAAAGTGATGCAGACAACAATTTTTCAGACAATATTTCCTTAGCATCAGTGCACTGACATTTCCTTAGCATCAGTGCACTGACATTTCCTTAGCATCAGTGCACTGATTACATTCAGTAATTCAAAAATTACATTCATTCAGAAAACCCATTAGCATTCATCTAGAAAAACTATCGTCATAGTAAACTCTTTCAACATTGAATTTTCAAATCTTTTAAAGAACTACCATATTACAAAGTTCAAATAGGTCACAGTTACTGTGATTATGCAGGGCAATTCTAAAAGAAAAGTGTAGCATGACAATCAGTGCAGAGTGCAGACCCTGGTCAGACGGCTCCTCTAGAGCCCTCTCAATTGGGTCTACACTGTTTGCAAAAGGACACTTGTGATTCGTTTCCAGTACTGAAAGGGTTGATGACAGAGGCATATACCAGTAATAAACTTGATCCATTAGACATTTAGTACTTTTAATTTTGGAAAAAAACATGTCCTGCTTTAATTTTCAAAATACGGTATACATTTTCTTTATTAATTTTCCTTGAACCTTTTCCTTCCTATAAACGCTTTTTCACAAAAATTAAACGCAGATTAGACGGTCACCCAGATCAGACCGCTCCTGTAAGAGCCATCTGATCAGGATCTGCTGTTTGCTCATGAAATAATATAGATGAACCTGCAAGGTCTTCTCTGTTTGCTTATGACATGATATTGATCCGAGTTTGCAGTTTTTGTCAGAGCAAAACATTCCCTTGATAATTTAACAATTTGAAATTTCAGCTAATAGATATAAATGATGTCATTATTTCTTACATGAATATTGAACAGGTTAAGGATTATATGACAAAGTCAAAGTGTAAAAACTATTTTGATCCCAGTAATTAAAATGCCTAAATTATATTCATCTTCTCATCTGGAGACCATTCATCTTTAACCCTTTCACCGCCGAAGTCGCAAATGCACCACGACAAATAGTGCAGTCCAGATCAGACGCGACGGGCGGCGTCTGATCAGGGACTTCACTATTTGTCTCAGTCTCTATTTCTATATATGTGCTTTATTCTTTTGAAATTTGCATTTATTTATCTCATTTCCTTATTGTACCAAATGATTTAACAAAATTTGGATTGCAGACGACAATAAGAAATTTGGCGCCGAAAGGGTTAAGTGTCCAAAAAGTCCCTGCAGCACAGGTATGGACCCCTTGCATGTTGAACTTTAAAGGAGGAATTGCCCATCTGTGTTTAACCCTTTCCCTAATAGGCTATTTTTAGATCCAACCTCTTTGTATAAATCTACCGAAAAGGAGCATTAACTAGAGAAAAGGAAAATTTTAGAATTTTGTAGTTTGAAACCATTGTGATAAATAGAGCATTTGCTCCTATAGGAGCAAATGCTCTATTTATCAGAATGGTTTCACAAAGTGACTTTTACAGAGTCATCAAAAGTCGTGAATATGAGGGAATGGATTAACTATACAGTTTACTCAGTATGAAAAGTCTTTAAGTTTAACTTTGCTAGAGAAAGTTGAATGACAATTAGTACAGACCTTGATCAGAGGGCTTTTAACCCTTTCGTCCATAAATACGCCTTTCTACACCTTTGCAAACAGAGTAGTCCCAGATCAGACAGCTCCTATAGGAGTCGTCTGATCAGGGTCTGCTCTGTTTGCTTATGATATAGATAATTATGATTCTAAAGTTTCTGCTATGGCAAACAATTCATGTGTCCATGTGATATTCTAACAAATAATCTAATTAATATTCATGATGTCATTATTTCATTAATAAATATTCATGGAGTAAAGGGCTAAGGAACTGTTTGCACATGTCAGTACACGGTTTCCAACAAAGGGTTAAAAAGCTATGGTTATGGCCAGTACAGATTTTATGTATGTCCTAACTATTAATTACAACTATTATTAATGGCCATTTGTGTAAAATAAAAACTAGCCATCTTTGTAGGCTGAATACTTTCTATAGCATCAAAGAAAAGAAAACTGCTGTAAAAGGAAATCAGAAAGGTCATCACACTGGGATTTTTTTTATATATATACATGTATAGCAATTGTAATTACCGATAAATCTTAGACAAATAATGACGGAGCAGTTTGATCAAGGCCTAAGTTTGTCTCTCCGAAATCTTAGAGTAATTTGGGTACAAAAAGTTAGCCTGTACAGAATCATCACTATTTGTCTGCAGTTTTCTGGCATGCTGCTTGCATTACCAGCCTGGCATAATGTAGAACTTGATGTTGATTGAGTAAGTGGCCTTGGACTTTCCTTCTGAGACCCTTTTGTCTGGCATTATCATGTAACAGTCACAAACGAGGACGTCAATACTCATCAGTCTATGAAAATTCTTCCTCTTTTTTTTACCAAAAGAAAATCACTCTATCAATATGCAGCAGCACAATAGGTTATGGTCCTTAAAAGTTCCAGAAATCAAATGTATTTCAGAGTTAAATTCCTCAATTCCACCAACCCCATTGGCATTATTAGAATTGTCTCTTTAACCCTTTCCCTGTTCAATATTATTCCAAAGTTCAATACTTACTGAATATTCATGGACAAAACAGTTCTAATGAAATATGGAAGGCAGAACATTGTACCCATTTTACAAAGTAAAGGAACAGATCTTTCAAAATCCACTAGCAAACAGAGCAGACCCTGATCAGGGTCTACTCTGTTTGCAAATGCGTGAACACATGTTTATATGAAGGAAAGGGTTAAATGGATTCTAACCAGTACATTAATCTTCATTTATAACAAACATGGTTATAGCAAATAATCAGTTATAAGGAACAAAATTAATGTGAACTAGAGTTTGTTTTTGAGAAAAACACATGTCTCCCCGCCCCGCACCCATAAGAGGAATGAATTCACCCCCTGGCACCCTCTACCCTGGCACCCATAAGAGGAACAAGAGCACCGCGAGACGGGGCAATATACGCCCGAAGGCTGTTCTATAAAATTATGTTGAAAAATAAAGGAGGAGTTAGTTGCACAAGAAATTGCTACCCGAAACTATCAAAGGGCAATAACTCCAGAATGAAAAATGATATGAGAGTTATCTCACTGATATGCACAACTACACATCAATATCTATCATTCCTGAAAGTTTGAAGAAATTATGTTGAAAAATAAAGGAGGAGTTAGTTGCACAAGAAATTGCTACCCGAAACTATCAAAGGGCAATAACTCCAGAATGAAAAATGATATGAGAGTTATCTCACTGATATGCACAACTACACATCAGTATCTATCATTCCTGAAAGTTTGAAGAAATTATGTTGAAAAATAAAGGAGGAGTTAGTTGCACAAGAAATTGCTACTCGAAACTATCAAAGGGCAATAACTCCAGAATGAAAAATGATATGAGAGTTATCTCACTGATATGCACAACTACACATCAGTATCTATCATTCCTGAAAGTTTGAAGAAATTATGTTGAAAAATAAAGGAGGAGTTAGTTGCACAAGAAATTGCTACCCGAAACTATCAAAGGGCAATAACTCCAGAATGAAAAATGATATGAGAGTTATCTCACTGATATGCACAACTACACATCAGTATCTATCATTCCTGAAAGTTTGAAGAAATTATGTTGAAAAATAAAGGAGGAGTTAGTTGCACAAGAAATTGCTACCCGAAACTATCAAAGGGCAATAACTCCAGAATGAAAAATGATATGAGAGTTATCTCACTGATATGCACAACTACACATCAGTATCTATCATTCCTGAAAGTTTGAAGAAATTATGTTGAAAAATAAAGGAGGAGTTAGTTGCACAAGAAATTGCTACCCGAAACTATCAAAGGGCAATAACTCCAGAATGAAAAATGATATGAGAGTTATCTCACCACTGATATGCACAACTACACATCAGTATCTATCATTCCTGAAAGTTTGAAGAAATTATGTTGAAAAATAAAGGAGGAGTTAGTTGCACAAGAAATTGCTAACCGACGGACGGACAGACGGACGGACGGACGACATGCGCCATACCATAATACGTCCCTTCGGGCGTATAATAAATTCATATGTCAAAATAGTATAGGAGGAGTTAGCTGCACAATACTTTTTTGCTATTACTCTATATAAGGGAAAACTCCAAAGGGTCATAACTTCTGTCAAAATTGTTGCAGCCAAAATTCCAAACCACATGACCATCCTCACATATAGCTGGTTCATATGTAAAAGTTTGAAGTAAATCCCTCAAATAGTGTAGGAGGAGTTAGCTGCACAAGATTTTTTTCGCTATATATTCTATATAAGGAAAAACTGCAAAGGGCCATAACTTCTGTCAAAATTGTTGCAGCCAAAATTCCAAACCACATGACCATCCTCACCTATAGCTGGTTCATATGTAAAAGTTTGAAGGAAATCCCTCTAATACTGTAGGAGGAATTAGCTGCACAAGAATTTTAACAGACAGACAGACAGACGGACGGTAGGATGGACGGACGGACGGACGGACGGACAGACAGAAAGCACAACATCAATATGTCTCCCTCCCCTAAAGGGGGGGGAGACATAATTACCAGTTATAAGAAACAACTTTTCAGGTCCCAGTCTTACCCCTTCTTATTCAAAATGATACCAGAGAAATCGGCTATGTCCCAAACTGCAATTTCTGTTGAAATACAAGTGTTCATAGCAAACTATTAAAACTTTTACCAAAGATTATCAATGATCAAAATTTTGTTCTATGCATGAAGTGTTGCCATAACTGGTTTTTCTTTGCAATCACGAAATTACCAATACCCTGTTAGATTAAAGCATAGGCCATACAATACAGCAAATGTTCTAATAAATTTGAGCATAATACAAAATTGATTTTACAACCAAAATGATTAACCTCTTTTTTTCTTCTCCGGTTCAATTCTTACATGAGTTCAACGTTTACAACACACTGTGACAACACAGAACACTTTCTGTGACTGGAAGTCACAAATTAGAACATTTATAAATTTTCATTGACTGCAGTTAAACCTTTCCGTGCAGGAAACAAATCACTAATCTCCTTTGCAAACAATGTAGACACAGATGAGTTGGATCCTCTAGGAGCCCTCTCATCAGGGTCTGCACTATTTGTCATGTTACTCTTCTAATCTTAAATTATATCCTGAATATTCAAAGTAAGCTTACCTTTTACAAAGTTTACCTTTTCACGCATTTGCAAACAGAGTAGACCCATCTCAGACAGCTTCTGTCAGAGTCGAGCCGTCTGATCTGGGACTGCTGTTTGCTTATGGACTCAGGAGTAATATAGATATAATTGTGCAGTTTCTGCCAAAGCCGAAAAATCCTGTGTTCATATACCATAATAAAAATTCAGGGGGGGATTCGAGAGCTTTTAATGCATCAGCGTGCTTCTATAGCTCAAGCATAAGACATTACCTCATCTACTGTTGGATAAATGCCAGTCTTTTCTTCATCCTCCTTCTTCCAGGCAACTGTGTATTTCTTCCTGTCATCTCCACTTTTATATTTCTCTGTTCCTCTCTGAATATAGAGATTGAATATGTATCAGCTGGGTATTGAGAATAACAAATTTGTACATTGCAAACTGGGCAGAAAATATAGGCAGAGGTCCAGATGAGACACACTCCATAGGCTATTTTTAGATCCAACCACTTTGAATAAATCTACCCAAAAGGAGCATTTACTTTAGAAATGTAAAATTTTAGAATGTTGGAAGTTTGAAACCATTGTGATAAATTTATCACAATGGTTTCAAGAAGTGATTATTACAGATGTGTAGAAAGGCGTATTTATGGATGAAAGGGTTAAAACATTTTCAAATATAACTCCTTTATTTCTCCACCAAACCCTTATGTTGCAATCATTCTTTAAAATCGTCTCCAAGATGACCACTCTTTAGAATCGTCTCGTCTAAAGAGTGTTCACACCATAGGGTTTGGTGGAGAAATGACAATTTTAGAATTTGAGTATGCACGTTTATCTGTAGCTCTGAGATAAGACACTGCAAACATGGAACTGCAGTGAGTCAGAGGGAGGGTGAACCAGTGAGTCACTCTGAGTGACTACAAAATACATTGGACACCAACAGTTTCAAAAAGCAATAAAACAACAAGTTTCTGCACAGCCGCTATAAAGATAATACATACAAGGTCTATCATTTCTATCATTCTGGACCATTTCTCCTTCTAGACATACAAATCACACAAGTAGTTACAGTTGAACATTCAGGGTTACAGACTTCATTAACTCTGCAGATTTTTCACCAATACAGCTTTTCCACATAATTTCCCTTTAGAGTTTTCCACTATTTTACACAAATTCCTTCAAACTGGAGATAACAAGAATTGAAGCTCATTAGTTTGGCAATTGAATAAGCCATTTGTGTGCTAGGGGCATATTTGTGATTAGCTATACAAACCGTTTAGATCTAGATGAGATGCTGAGTAACTTGACAGCACATGGCATTAACCCTTTACCTGTTTAATATTCATGTAAAAAATAATCATATGAATATTTATTAACATAACTTTTATCATGGTTCATTAACACATGATCTTTTTACCTTGGCAAAAACTGTAGAATCACACCTATAATATTCCATAAGCAAACGGAGCAGATCCTGATCAGACAGCATCTGATCTGGGTCTACTCCGTTTCTAAAGGCATGAAAAGGCGGTTATATGAGGGAAAGGGTTAAAACTGTTTGACACTCAAATAGCATCATTTAGTGGATTAAAAGAAATGCTAATTTTCAGAAATGCAGCAGTCAGCAGTTTTGATTATTCATGTACCGTAAGTTAAGTTTTTTTTAAATGGAACATGAACACAGGACATTGGGCCATGACAGAAACTGCAGAATCAGATCTATATTACATGTACATGTGTATGTATATTGTAAGCAAACAGAGCAGACCTAGATTAATTTCTAAGATGGCTACTGTAGGAGCCATCTAATCTTGGTCTACTCTGTTTGCAAAAGTTTATATACAGAGTAAAGGATTATTTTGCACGCAAAGAGTTAAGAAAGTGCACAACAATTCTCATTAACAACCACTGAAATCCTGCCACTATTCACATACCTCTTTGAAAGTGGGATCTAGAATTTTACAAACAATGTAGACCTACTGGCAGATCAGACAGCTTCTGTACAAACCCTCTGCCCAGGGTCTGCACTATTTGTCATTCAAAACACTCCAGCAATCTTAATCCCCGTCATACTGAATGGACTTCCACTTTGACAATTTAGCATAAGTGAAGATACGAGGCAACTAATGTTACAACCATCTGGCAAAGGAATCTCAAGAGGCTGTTTCCAGACACAGCATCAGTATGTAACCCTTTCCCTCATGAATATTCATGCAAGATATAAATGAATGTATCAATATAACCTACATACAAACATACTGGCAAGGCCATTTTTGTGTTTTTGCATCTCATCTGGATCCAAAGGTCTTGACACTTTGATTACTGTATAAATTTCTGTATTTCTCCACCAAACCCATTGTTGTGATCACTTTTTAGAATTGCCTCGAAGAGACATAGATGTATTTCAATCATGTTTGTAAATGGAATGTGCTTAGCTAGCTTTTTTTAACCCTTTACCCCATGAATATTTATCAGAGCTCCAGATAAGGTGCGTAAATCAAAACATTTTCAAGAATATCTCCTTTATTTCTCCACCAAACCCTATACTGTGACACTCTTTAGAATCGTCTCAAAGAGACGATTCCAAAGAGTGGTCACAGTATAGGGTTTGGTTGAGAAATGACGATTTTAGTATTTGGATACGCACCCTTATCTGTAGCTCTGTTATGTATACCAAATATAAATTCAGTAACTTTAAAACTGAAAGGAGTTTGCGACACCAAATACCCATGTTCAAATGTAGACGGATTGACTGTCTGACCGCTGGGGAAATAAAAACTCGATACATTGATTTGGGCGTGATATCGGTGACATGTCAATATCGAAGGCAAATGTTGAAGCTACCTAACACTACATGTAACCTTTAATCAGGTTTGTTGCTTCTTTGTGGCTTATGCAAAAGAACTACTTGAAATATCAAGAATAGGAACAATAACATTTAGCCTCAAAATACTATAATATACATAAATTTAAAACATACCTCCAGGTGTTTAGACCTTTAAGCATACTACAGGTGAATACGTATAAAGCTTTATGTAGAGTTTTGCTCCAAATAAAACAGTAACAGTAACTCTAGGTCTCCCAAAAATACAAAGCATTTGATTCTCTAATCATGCCTTTAAGAAGGAAATAGAAATTTTAAAACTCATGTTGATGGTTTATGTCACCAACATGTTCTACCCACAATGTTTGCTTGTAAAGTTATAAAGCTGCAAGGTGTGTAACAACTAATAGATGAAAATAAAGATAGCGAGAAATAAAATTTAATATGGCATTCAAAACAGCCCATGCTGTTTGTGGTTTTGCTACTTAAAATAACAACTAATAATAACTTTAACGTTCAATAAATTTCATCATCTGACTTCACTCACCAAGTTACATAACATGAAACCAGTTTTGTGAGAATAAGAGCTTACTTAATATCCACTATGAATATTAATTATGTGACTTTATGGGTGGATCAAATGTAGCCACTGAATTATAGACATGGTAAATAGTGCAGACTCATATGAGACAGATCCTCAAGGAGCTGTCTCACATGGGTCTACACTAAATGCAAATGAACACTGTCTCTAAATGCAAATGAACACTGTCTCATATGGGTCTACACTATGACTACGTATTTGCAAATGTACATCAACAAATCCAAAAATAATTTTCTCCAAAGCTTACGTGTTTTTTCATGACATTGACAAACGTTCATTCACCCCCGGCCTCACTCTATCAGATAACCTGACAATTTGCAGTACAAAAGATGGCGTGGTTCAATAAAACAAATCAATTCTATCAGCTGTTGAATATTCATGGAAGAAATGACATTATTGTAAAGAAAAGACTCGTAATTTTGAGGGTAAATATTTGTAAAATACAAGGGTCATTTCAATAGAAATAGGGTGTCAGGGAAAAGCTGGATTCTACAGTTCCTGTCATAGCCTACAATTCCTGTGTCCATAACTTTTATGCTATTAAATCAATTAATCTAATTCATATTCATGATGTCATTTCTTACCTGAATATTCATGGAATAAAGGGTTAATACACATTTCATTGATACTTTTAAGGATGCTCATACACATGTTTTCGTAATGCTTAAATACAACACAATTTCATTTATTAACCCATTCCCTCATAGGTTAACTAGAGAAAAGGAAAAGTTTAGAATTTTGTAGTTTGAAACCATTGTGATAAACAGATTTCAGCGGGTGACTTTTGCGGAGGCGTCAAAAGGCGTCAATATGAAGGAATGGGTTAAGCGAACTTACATTTGATTAGATGCAAGAATCTTAACAAGTAGGTGGTTGCTTATCACAATGTTCCAACTGTAATGCAGAAATCTATTGAAGCTTTCTGCATTACTTTTGACCAGCATTAATTAAGTTACCACCTGCCATACAGACCCATAATTAGGTCTAGAGCTGTGTTATGCTTGCTGAGCCATTTCCCTGTTCAATATTAATGTAAGATATAACATCATGAATATTTATGAGATGAAATTTTTATAATAGCACTATGTACACATGAATTTACTGTTATGGTGGAAACTGTAGACTCAGATCTATTATAATTTCATAAGCAAACAGAGCAGACCCTGATCATAGGAGCCATCTTATCTGGGCTACTGTTTGCCAAGGCATGAAAAGGCGTTTGTATGAGGGAAAACGTTAATCCTATACTCCATAGGCTATTTTTAGACCCAACCTCTTTGAATGAATCTACCCAAAAGGAGCATTTACTAGAGAAAAGTAAACTTTTAGAATTTTGTAATGATAAATAGAGCATTTGCTCCAATAGGAGTAGAAAGGCATATTTATGGAGGACAGGGTTAAGACAGGTTCTACAGTAGTGGATCAGTATGATGATGAAGAAAACTACAAAAAGAAACATTATGCCACATCTTGTAGGTAATGCATGGGCAGGATTGAGTGAAATATCTTCAAATCTAAGACAAAACACGATACCAATCCCACTCAAACTATCCAGCATCAAGACATTAATCAACCATTTTGACAATGATAACAAAGGTTTATTTTTTCCTCTTTCAGACATTATGACAATGTAACATCTGTGCATGCAATTTCTCTTAGAGCACATGGTTCATGAAACATCGACTAGTCTTTCACTGCAGGAAGATTCGACACACACTTACAATTAGTCCATTAGTACTGCTGAACTGATTCACTGTCCCACCATCTTCGCTCATTGTTTTCCTGATCAAATGTAAACAAATTGCGCACTAATAATGTTCTTCAAAGATATTAGACTTGTCTGACCAAGCAGTTAATCCATGCTTTGTATCTGGAGCGCCTTTCTCAGCACATTCCTCCCACCTCTATCCTAATGTGAAGGTATCACTACACTAAGCAGCACATCTGGTGCCAATTTTCCAATACATCTTTGTTTTGGTTCTAATTTTAGACCTCTGAAGCAACAAGCATCTCAACTTTTAGCCTGCTGAGAAAAAATTCAAATTGTGTCCTACTTCCTATTTTTAACACTTAACACCACAACTTCCTACTTAACCCTCTACTCTATGAATATTTGTGGAAGAAATAATGACAATATAGTGAATATTGAATACATCAGTTTTTATAATGGCTCAGAAAATGCTTGCCAGGGCAGCTAGCTAGAACTGTATCATTTCATAAGCAAACAGAGTAGACCCCAATCAAATGGCTCCTCCTATAGGAGCGTTCTGTTTTACTTTCATCTTGCTTGAAGCAGCCACCTGCCTTTAACACAAATACTTGATGTAATTAGTGGTCGTTATAGAGAGGTTTTACTGTATAAACATTTTATTTTGCAGTGTCAACCTAGATAATGGTCTGGCTGCTCTGTGTGTTTACTGAATAATATAAGACTGATTCTTTTCCTCTTGAAGAAATGTATTGGTTTTCTCATGCCATGATAAATATTTCAACTTATTACTTTTCATATCAACATTATTTATTTGTAAAAGTTAAGGGTAATAAGATCTGTAGAACAAAGAGAAGTAGACATATAAAGATATCATGAAATAAAACTTAATGGCTTACTACTGCGTAGAATCCTTAAGTATCCATAACCCTTTCAGTGCAGTAAACCAGTCACTAATGTCCTTTGCAAACAGTGTACACCCAGATGAGAGGGCTCCTAGAGGAGCTCTCTCATCAGGGTCTGCACTGTTTGTCATGTTACACTTCTCTTTTAAAAAAAACAACAACTATTAATCATGTAAGCTTGACCTGTTTGAATATTGGAATAGTTCATTTGAAAATTCAGCTTTGAAAGGTTTAAACATCAAACATTGTTAATGCACCAGGCATTGCATCTACATTCTACCCTTTAGTCTGCTAACTAAAATTTTACCAGCTCAAAACGTCACCTGCTTCATATTACATACGGTATACGGTAGCTAGTGTCTTTCTCTTTAAACCTCTGAATGCTAAATGGTCAATCATTGTTTGACCCTTTCTTCAATAAATATGTTTTTCTACGCCTTTGCAAACAGAGATGACCCAGATCAGACGGCTCCTAGTGGAGCCGTCTGATCAGGGTCTGCTCATGATATAATATAGATATGATTGTACATTTTCTGCCATGGCCAAAACTGCATGTGTCCAGGTACTATTATAATAGTTAATCTAATTAATATTCATGACATATTTTTTTCTAACATGAATATTCATGGAGGAAAGGTTTAAAGGTAGATTGCATTCAGTGGGAAAGGATTTAATTTGCAAGGAGAATTTAAATGACATAGCGCAGACTCTGAACAGAGGTCCTCTGATCTGGGTCTACACTGTTTGCAAATGCCAGTATCTCTGTTTCCCGCATTCTAAGTGTTAACACGCAATCAGGTTTCAAACACTTTGAGTTCAAAGACAATTTACTCTGCATCTCATCCGAGTCCAAATTTGCCCAGGGCAGGCTCAAGGTTGATAATATTTTCCTGTTCTATTCTACTCATAAACACTCCTTTTTATACTACTCCTAAATCGAAAAAGTGAATGCAGATGGAATGGCCATAAACTTGCCTCAGTATGCAATATTGCATCATCCTCACTAAGCATGGACTGCATGCACCAACTTGAGTTCACAAAATGGCTACGTGACAGCATTCTGTTTGTTCACTCATACACAATGATGCATGAAATACAATATACAGGAGTTATAACTTTCAATTTGTTAAAGACATTATAGTACACTTTCTCTTTTTCAAACCAATTTCAATTCATGAGTAAATTTTATATATCATATGATATTGCAAGACTTGGTATAAACTTTGCAATTGGGCCTGAGACTTGACCCTTTCCCTGTTGTATATTCATTTCAGAAATAATGACATCATGTACATGTATATCAATTTATTACCCGATTTTTTATAGTGGCATATGTTTAGGTTTTGGTAGTAACTGTAGAGTTAGATCTATTATAATTGCATAAGCAAACTGAGCAGATCCTGATCAGACCGCTCCTCCAGGAGCCATTTGATCTGGATCTATTCTGTTTGCAAAGACATGAATGGTGTTTATATGAAGGAAAGTTAACGGATATAATTATATAAAGGCACAAATACACCTACGTAAGAAGCTGAGCTTCTGGCATAAGCAATTTTGCAGCTCTTCTGCTCCCAGGCATTTCCAAGAACTATTTTTGCATGCTACATTCTATAATAATGCTACCAGAATAAGCTGTTTTTCATACTCGACTGTTTCAAACCTGCCGCAGTGCAAGGTATGTCCAGCTGAACTCAACATACGGACATGGAATAGGAAGAACTAAGCTATATTTGGTCTAAAGGCTAGCAAATAGCCTTTTTTTCATCAACCCATTACACTATAGTACTGCATCATTCCTATTACCTGAATTACCTAAAGTATTCCGACAGACAAACTACTGCATATAGTGCAGACCCAGGTTGTAAATGTAAACAGTTGGCCATGCTTTTATTCATTTTGATAACATATTTCTGTTATATTCTAACAGAGGAGATTTTAGGAAATTTAAGTTAAATTAACCTTTATAATTATTTCTCTGCAAAACTATGTCTTGCTGCAATTCATAGGCTAATATAATGAGTAGGACTTGGAACTAATATATTTCAATAGATCAGTATCTATATATACATGTATACTTACAGTTCTGATTTTAAGTTAACACTGGTACTTAAACCTTGACAGATATGCCCCAATTAACTAATACTAATTCTAGTCTGATAATCAAAATTTTGACTTAATCAGAGCTACTGATACCCAAATACTAAAATCGTCATTTCTCTATCAAACCCTATACTGTGACCACTCTTTAGAATCGTCTCTTCGAGTATAGGGTTTAGTGGAGAAATAAAGGAGCTATTCTTGAAAATGTTTTTAAAGTGTACGCATCTTATCCGGACCTCTGTTTAACAATTTGCCAAACAACAATCTAAGTCAGGCTAGTTTTTCTCTATCTAGGTGGTAGACTAGTCAAAAACTGTTCTCATGTGTCAAAAACACACTCTTCTTTGCCTCAGTGGCTAAGCTTCTGACAGTCAAGTATAATAATTGACTCTATACCTCAAAGAGATGCCTTTTGATGCTCTTGCAAACCTGGTAGACCCATATCAGACTATTGCTGATCTGGTTCTGCCCTGTTTACTTATGGAATAATATTTTTATTTCTATAGTTTCTACCATCGCTGAATATTTTAGTGTTCATATACCATCAATATTCCTCAGGTCATTATTTCTTAACCCTTTCCTCCATAAATATGCCTTTCTACGTCTCTGTAAAAGTCACTTTATGAAACCATTGTGATAAATAGAGCATTAAATTTTGCTCCCATAGGAGCAAATGCTCTATTTATCACATTGGTTTCAAAACTACACAATGCTGAACTTTTCCTTTTCTCTAGTAAATGCTCCTTTTCGGTAGATTTATTCAAAGAGGTTGGGTCTAAAAATAGCCTATGGAGGAAATGGTTAAATGAATATTTATCAGGTAAAGTGTTCAGACCACATCAATCAGATCAAATCTCACTACCTATCAAGATGTAAACTGACGATAACACCCACTACTTCATTAATATCAATATCCATCCTGGTCAACTCAATATGAAACCTTTAATATTAATTTATCCTGCAGGACTCTGAGGTCTATTAAACAGCGTCATCTCAACAAGTTCTGGATTTTCTAGTGAACACATCCAAATATGTATTATGAATCAACTTAATTTTCATTTTGAGGGTCATAATTATGTCCATGTGTTCTGAGGAAACTAATCTGTTGAGCAAAATTTACGGTAGTCACAGTAGCGCCTAATCACATAGCTCCTTCAGATCTAGATTTTCATACTTTGACTATGGTTAGGACGTCCGTAAACCGGTTTAAACCCCCACTTTAGACTTTAGTACTTTTTCATATACATGTGTGTTCTTTTTGGGGGCACTTAGTATAAAGGGTTAACCCTTTGAATGCAGGAAGCCATCTTTCATTTGCATACTATGTAGACTCAGAACAAATGACTACTAGTCTACAGAAGCTCTCTGTTCAGGTTCTGCACTGTTTTTCATTCAAACGCTTCTAACAATGGATTTCACTGTTAAATAATGACGGAATATATCACTTTGAAATTTAAGGATTATGGCTTGACATGGTTGTCTCAACATGTGACTGTCTGCTATTTAGTCCAAACAGTCTCCATAACCTATGCTAGTATGTTTCTCATTGGTTACTGATGGATCACCAGTCTCATTAATTAGTTCAGGGCAATAAATAACATATACCATAAAACCTATCTACAGCGACTACTAAAATAACTCTACAACTGCATTTTAAGACAGGTGGTAGCTAAAGCAGGACAAAAGTTATGCAGAAAGCTCCACTAGGAGCTTTCTGCATAACTTTTGTCCTGCATTAAACAACCACCTGCTCTAATGGACCACCATGTTTATGCATTACATGGTCACCATAGGCAGGCTCTTCAGTACTCCACCTACACTCTTTATGTCTACGGCCATGTTTATCTAGGTTAATAGCCGTGAAAAGTCACTAAAGCAATTAATTCATTATCATTATTTTTCATCTTGTGTCTACCTTTATGATATATGACATTGTCCACCCTTTGAATGCTAACTGGCCCATCATTTAATAATTGTACTAGATACAAAATGTTCCGTATGGAAGCTTTAATCCATTAATAATCATGTAAGAAATATTAATTAGCTTTATTTTATAATAACACATGAGCACAGGAGTACATGTATAAAATTTATCCAAGGCAAAAAGTTTAGAATCAGACCTATATTGTCATAAGCAAACAGAGCAGACCCTGGTCCTACAGGAGCTGTCTGATCCGAGTCTCCTCTGTTTGCAAAAGTGTAGAAAAGCATATTTATGTAGAAGCCATCTGATCTGGGTCTCCTCTGATTGCAAAAGAGAAGAAATTCGTATTTATGGAGTACAGGGTAAAATCTGCTAGAGGACTTCTAATGGACTTTCTAACTGGATATCAATGCTGATGCGCGGCCACGTAACAAATTGGTTTATCTATACTTTTCTACTACCAGTAATACTCTCCCTGTTATTTGAAAGCAATGTTCACTCTCTCCTTAATGCTCTTTATATGTGTTTATCAACCGCCTAGTGTAAGGCAACAAACATGTATCATGTTATGCCGAATAAAATGATTTTGACTTGACTTGAATGGCAAACAGTGCCAAAGTTGCTAAGACCTCTAATGACAAACAGTGCCAAAGTTTGCTAAGACTTCTAATGACAAACAGTGCCAAAGTTTGCTAAGACTTCTAATGACAAACAGTGCCAAAGTTGCTAAGACTTCTAATGACAAACAGTGCCAAAGTTGCTAAGACTTCTAATGACAAACAGTGCCAAAGTTGCTAAGACTTCTAATGACAAACAGTGCCAAAGTTGCTAAGACTTCTAATGACAAACAGTGCCAAAGTTTGCTAAGACCTCTAATGACAAACAGTGCCAAAGTTTGCTAAGACTTCTAATGACAAACAGTGCCAAAGTTTGCTAAGACCTCTAATGACAAACAGTGCCAAAGTTGCTAAGACTTCTAATGACAAACAGTGCCAAACTTGCTAAGACTTCTAATGACAAACAGTGCCAAAGTTGCTAAGATTTCTAATGACAAACAATGCCAAAGTTGCTAAGATTTCTAATGACAAACAATGCCAATCCCTAATCAAGAGTGTTAACCCATTCTCTCATAGGCTATCTTTAGACCTAACCTCTGAATAAATCTTTTGAAAAGGAGCATTTACTAGAGAAAAAGAATATTTTAGAATTGTACAGTTTTGAAACCATTGTGACAAATAGAGCATTAATTTTGCTCCTATAAAGCAAATGCTCTATTTATCACAATGGTTTCAAAAAGTGACTTTTACAGAGGCATCAAAAGGTGTCAACATGACTACATGTATAATGAGGCACTGGGTTAATATGGAAAATGACAAGGACAGCCTAAAGAAAACTATTGGTGCTTGTCCATTTGACCAATGGCAAACCTTGGATGCAGACCGAGGCTCCAAGCATGCAGAGTCATTCCCAGTAAGCATGACCTGTTTGAATTTTGAACTGGTCCATTAGAAAATAAGGTGTTGAAAGGGTTAAAGTTACAATTTCTCTTCAAAAATACAAGCAGGCAGCCAAAAAGTTTTATTCTGATGAGTGTCTTGGTGTCTCACCTGGGTCTGAGCAATTTACATACTCCCCTAGAGTGCAAGGAGTTCAACAGAAAGTGTATTAACCCTCTGCACTCTGATTGTTGCCTGCCTCAATTCTTACAGTATATATTTTTTCAATTTCTTTTCAAAAATAGAGGGACAGAGTGCCATAGTATACAATTTGGATCCTGATGAGATGGTGAGTTACTAATCTGTTTACGAAGGTAAGCATAAAGTCACCAATAGACCGCTAAAAGGTTAAAGAAATCCACTGTTCTGGTCAAAAGTTCTATTGACAAGCTGCTATCGATCTCGGTTCATTCAAAGGTATTAGGCTACCAAAAGATCATCGACTTAAGAAATTGTTAGCAAATAAAGTTTAGTTTACAGGACTACCCCAGCCAAATTATAGTACATGTATGTCATTTTTTCTGAGCCCTTATATAATAAAACAATTGGTATTGCAAGGTAAGCCTTAACCCTTTCCTTCATATAAATGCTTTTCACACATTTGCAAACAGTAGACCCAGATCGGACGGCTCCTATAGGAGCTGTCTGATCAGGGTCTGCTCTGTAATTGCAAATGGAATTTGACAGATTTGTTTCTTTACTTTCTAAAATGGCTACAATAATCTAATTTGTCCATGAATATTCAGTGTGTATTGAAAATTGAAATAAACATACCTACAAATGTTTGCCTCCACAAGTTGCACATGCATGCCAAGTTTGAAGGATGTATGTTGAATGCTGACAAAATTATCACCAATCTAAATTTGACCCGTTATTTTACCTTTGACCTTGATATATGATCTTGACCTTAATAAGTCACCCCTAAATAACGTCCGCCTCCATATATGCACATGCATGCTAAGTTTGAGTATGTATGTGCAATGGCTACAAAATTATCACCAAAGTTGGGGCTAACCCAACAATCCAACCAATGTACAGACAGGACAAAAACAACCCTTTACTCATTGAATATGCATGTTAGAAATAATGAGAATATTGATTCACTGAATCTTTATAATGGCACTAAGTGACTATGAACAAAGGCACTTTTAACCATGGCAAAACCTGTAGGATCAGGTCAATATTACTTCATAACCCTTTCCCTCATATAAACGTGTTTTCACGCATTTGCAAACAGAGTAAACCCAGATCAGACGACTCCTAGTCTAAGGAGCTGTCTGATCAGGGTCTACTCTTTTTGCTAATAGAATTTGAAAGATCTGTTTCTTTACTTTCTATAATCATAAATGGCTACAGTGTTCCACCATCCATATTTCTTTATAACTATTTTGTCCATAAATGGTATTGAAAGATGTAATAAACGTAGAACAGGGAAAGGGATAGGGATCCTACTGGATCTGTATGATCATGATCACTCTATTTGAAAAGGTATTAAAAGGTATTTCTATGAGTATGAAGAAAAGGGTCAAGCCACAAAACGGTGAGAAAGTAGGATGAAAAGTGATCTGCGAGAGATTGAAACATTCCAAACAGATTCACAATATGAACTTATAAATGAAGTCTTCCAGTAGGTAACAATTTTAAATCTTCCATTTTTATCAAACCTGTTATTGAATCCCCTCCTGTATCAATGGTACATGTACATAGCAGTTGAAATTTAGGTGGTTTTGATTTGTAACAGGGTTTTACTAAACAGTATTTCAGTCATATAGTGATGTCCAGCTAATTACAGGTGGTGGAAGACCCCACGGAAGGAAGTAGACAATATGATTTGCAATCATGCTGTGGGTTTTAATTAAATTCTACAGCCGTTTCAAGTGGCTGATATATTTGCAAGGAATGTTCATGACAATGAAACAGAGGATACCCTCGAGCATCAGACAGCCATAAATATGGTTAATAACATTTGCATCTTCCATCACAAGGTATTTATGGCCTGAGAAGGCATGTTGACAATATATTGAATGTAAAACCCATTAGTAACATCCTCAAGAAGATCATTATTTCTCTTGTAGCTTAATCCTTTGACAACTGATTTTTTCAAGGTGGAGTGGTCAATCATTTTCATTTTTAACCCATGACCTGATACAGATGCCTTTTGACGCCATTGCAAACACAGCAGACCCAGACCTGATAGTTCCTGATCAGTGATCATGGTCAGTTTTGTTTGCTTATTATGAAACTGTATAGATCTTATTAGATTCCGTCATTGCTAAAACATCCTGTGTTCATATAACATCATAAAGATTCAGCTAATAAATAAATTGTTTGATGTCATTATTTCTTACACAAATGTATTCATCTGGTAATGGGTTAATGGTACATATTACATACAAGACTTAAGGATAAAATTTGTTGAAAACAATCTTGATTGGCAAACTGTGAAGACCCTCAGACTAGTGGATTCCTACTGAAACCCTCTGATCTTGGTCTACACAGTTTGCAAATAAATCATTTCCTGACATCAAATGGCTTACAACACTGATATGCTATAGATACCACAGTTCAGGTTTAAAAGTGTCATACCATGTAATAAACCATGAGCGGCAATGCAATCGGTGTAGACCAAGATAAGCTAAAACACTGGAAATACTGCATCTGAATAAGGCCCTGCTCTATTGAATTCACTGCGGACAACATATTATGAAGAACAAATTACCCCGATTACATAGCCAGAAGCATACATCGTAACATGTAGGTCAAAGCCAATGCCTTTGCAAACAGAGTAGATCAAGATCAGACAGCTCCTATAGGTGCTGTCTCATCTGAGTCTACTGTTTGCTTATGGAATAATACAGTAGATCAGATTCTGCAGCTTGTCATGGCTAAAATGCCTGTGCATATATACACAATTATAAAAATTCATCCAATCAATATTCGGTAATTATTTCTTACATGAATATTCATGGACTAAATGGTATAAGTAAAACCCAAGAGATAATTCTAAAGTGAGGTCATATTTCAGATACACCCCTCATCTAGGGTTATGCATGTTCATCAGAAACATACTGTTACATGCAATCTTGATGATCTCTGCAAATTTTGAAGTGCCCATGATGATGAAACTAAAATACAGTTAGTGTCAAACAATAACCAATAATTATATCAAGGAACTTTCTTATACGTATGCATTTTACTTGTTAAATTCATGTATCACTATTGATATTCTGATAAAGAGCACCATTCCTTGCAGTAAATGTACATGTATTATGAAATATATTTCCATATCATCATACTCGGACATTATAAGGTCCCTACAACATAGATCAAATACTAATCTCTAAAGTACACACCTAGAAGCTTTAGAAAATCCAGTGCAAATAAAAACTGCTTTTGCAAACAGGCTTGCTTAATGGGTAAAACTAAATGCCCATCGAATCACGCTGTAATTTGATTCAGCATGCCAGCCTCGAGTTAACCTTTTCCCTACTGAACATTCATGTCAGAAACAGTCTGGATACAGATTAGCTATGCAATCTCATTCTGTGTCTCATCAGGATCAATTTCATTGCTTTTGTACTTTTTGAAAAGAAAATAAAGCCAACTTTTAGAACTACAGTACATGGCTGTAGCTATTAGAAGTATTTAGGAAATCGAAGTAAATTATGTTTCATATTTCTCTGCAAAACCCTATCTTGCAACTAGTCATTAACCCATTACTTCATATTAACACTTTTTCACTCATTAACCCATTCCTCCATAGGCTATTTTTAAACCCAACCTCTTTGTATGAATCTACCCAAAAGGAGAATTTACTAGAGAAAAGTAAAATTTTAGAATTTTGTAGTTTGAAACCATTGTGATAAATAGAGCATTTGCTCCCATAGGAGTAAGTGCTCTATTTATCACAATGGTTTCAACAGGTGACTGTTACAGAGGCGTAGAAAGGCGTATTTATGGAGGAAAGGGTTAATACACAGTTATAAAAATTCATCCAATTAATATTCAGTAATTTTTTCTTACTTGAATATTCATGGACTAAATGGTTAACCCTTTCCCTTATATAAATGTGTTTTCACACATTTGCAAACAGAGTAGACCCAGACCAGACAGCTCCTATAGGAACCATCTGATCAGGGTCTGCTCTGTTTGCTAATGGAATTTGATAGATCTATTTCTTTACTTTCTAAAATCGTAACAATGTTTCACCTTCCATATTTCATTATAACTACTTAGACCATGAATATTCAGTAGATATTGAAATTTGGAATATACACCGAACAGGGAAAGGGTTAAAATCACTTCGCAAAGGCGCTTGTAATGAGTAGCAACAAGATTGGGATTGGCTCAGACATAAGATTAGTACAAATCTTATTCACAGCCCTGGAAGTTGACAAAAACATATTTGAAAACTACAACTACTTGGGTTAAATAATGCAAAAATTTCGTTCCCATTAATGCATCCCTTTGAATCTCTATTCTGAAAGAGATCATAAAATATACAGAACACTGTCTATAAATACACTTCATAATAACAATTAACTCTTCACAAGCTAGCAGCAAATTTGTGATTATACATGTACAAACAGTTTGGATCAAAATAATACACCGTCTCATCAGGATCCAGATTATTTGACACTCTGATAATGGATTTTGTAATGATGAAGAACATACATGTACACTAAGACTTTGTACAGGACAATAACTTTTAAAGATGACAACTGCTAAGTATGCAAGTAGTTAAATAGAAGAGCTTAATGTTTTTCTTATGCAATACACATACCTGCATGTTCATTATATTGTCTCCCATGCTGTAGTAAAGAACAAATGATAAGAACTTTGGAGCCTACCACATAGAATTCCCTACTTTTGTTTATTTCATCATCAGTCACATGTGCTTCCCACGAGCAATACAACTATCTGATATAAAAGAGGTTACCTGACGAACAAAAATCTACATTAAATAAGAGCAGAGCTTAAAAGGTACTTATTATTATTTGGATTAAGACTGACCGAGTCCTTTGTTATGTCAACTCGGCAATCCTTCGCACAAAAGCTGACCTTACAATTATAAGTGCAGTGTTGTCAACGTCAAACAAACGAGCCTAGGCTATGACCTTCCCGGGTAGGCCATTATATAATGCAGTGGTCAAAAGTGAACTTAACAAACACAGGGCTTACGATATTTTTTCTAAACATTTGACTCAACTAACTTAGGCAAACAGTAGACTAAGATCAAACTGCTCCTGATGGAGTAGTTTGATTTATAGCGCTCTACACTGTCGGCTTCTTCAATGGTTTCATTCAATCCTTTCATTATTTTCACCCCTTCGCTAACAGAGTAGACACAAATCAGACAGCTCATGTAGCCATTCTCTAATGTTCATGATAACAAATCAATGAAGTCATGAATTCTTGTGTAAATATTCACAAGGGAAAAGATTAATGCTGGAAATTTTCCAAGACAAAAGACATGGATTGAACTGAGATTAGAAAGATTTACAAACAGTTTGGAAAGTTTTAACTACAACTAAATGTCAGTCTAACATTTCATTTTCAACAAGTACCATGATAAAATTGCACAAAATGTCAAAAAGGTTTGATTCCCAAAACATGATAGTATACAGGCCAGGCCATACAGCACTGAACACACAGGCTGGTTACATTGTGTTAATCCTTTCCTCCATGAATATTTATGTAAGAATGATATCATGAATCTAATTTAGATTAATTTGTTATAATAGCACACGGACACAGAAAAATTTGGCCATAACAGAAACTGTAGAATCATATCTATATAATATCAGCAAACAGGGCAGACCGCTACTATAGGAGCCATATTATCTGGGTCAACTCTGTTTGCAAATGCTTGAAGAAGCATTTATAAAATGGAAAGGGTTACCCCTTTACTCCATAAATATGCATTTCTATGCCTTTGCAAACAGAGTAGACCCAGATCAGACAGTTCCTATAGGTTCTACTGTTTGCTTATGAGATGATGTAGATCTGACACTACAGTGTCTGCCATGGCTAACATTTCCAGAGTTCATTATGCCATTATGAAAATTAATCTAATTAATATTCCTATGCCTATGTATGCACCCCCCCCCCCCCCACATACACACACACACACATAATTACAATACATGTATATAAATCTGAAAATTGTAGCAGACCACAAATTTAGTGTGCAAAGAGTTTACATTTTTGTCAACTTAAACCAGTATGCATGACTGTAAACTTCCCATGTGATTCCTTCCTAATTATCATCTATTCACACTAATTTTGCAAATAAAATGTCTTCCGAGCTGAAATAAGACATCAATATTCCTACCCAAATCTTATTTCTATGCCAAACTCTATACTGTAGCTCATACTAATACAAAGAGTGACAGAAAGGCAAATTAACCCTTCGCTTGCTATTCACGTCAATATACCTACCTGTAAATAGTGAAGACCCAGATGAGACAGCTCCTGCAGGAGCTGTCTCATCAGGGTCTGCACTATTTACAAGTTGATTGTGCAACCAGTGCACTCCACAGCAGTGATTGCACAGCGAAATACTTGTACACAGTGAAGATATATGTAATTATACAACAGGGCATGGGTAAAGAAGGAGAAATGTATTTTAAAATTCAGCAAGAGAAGGGTTAATTCCAATGAGTACAAAATGGTACGCTTTGGACACCAATGATCAAGATCATAATCATACCATATTGTTCCTACATAACCCTGTACTCCATGAATATTAATGTAAGAGACAATGATATGAATAATAATTAGTTTATTTTTTATATAAATGAAGCATGAACACAGAAAGTTTTGGTCATTACAGAAACTGTAGAATCACATCTATATCATAAGGAAACAGAGCAGACCCTGGTCAGACGGCTCCTATAGGAACCTTCTGATATGGGTCTACACTGTTTGCAAATGCCTCTGTAGGTGTTTTAATGGAGTAAAGAGATAAACGCATCCACCTCACCTTCCCCTTTCTCAAACCATAAAAAAAATTGTAAGTTACGGTTATCATGTCTTTTGTCTGGAAACTTTACGATTATGCTCAGCAAAACCTTTGGGAACCAAGTTGGTATTGAAAGTCTGGGGCATTATTTAGGCTTCAAGAATGAAAAAGCTTCAAAACATTAATCTAGGTGTGTTTCAAAGTAAAATTGTTTCGTCAAACTATCTGTCACAGGAGGAAAACAGGAAAGTAATGCATGCACTTTTAATACTTGCATCCTGGAGTCTTAACTAACCCTTCACTCCATGAATATTCATGTAAGAAATAGTGATGTCAATGACACATCATGAATATTAATATACAGTCATATCTTATATATTTCATGAGCAAACAGAGCAGACCCTGATAAGAAGGCACCTTCTGATCTGGGTCTACTGTTTGTAACGGTGTAGAAAGGCGTATTTATGGAGTAAAGGGTTAAATTCTTATGATCACCACTGGCACTAAAGTCAGTGAAACGACTGACAGGGTTTGCTGCAATGGACAAATCTGTGATTACCTTTGTAAACTGTTTGGATCCACATGAGACACCAAGCAACTGTTTGGCACACAACTTAAGTTTCAAAGAATAAACTGAAGGTAAGTTTACTTTGAAATTTAAAGCAGACGACACTGTCTGAAGACGAAAATTATTTGGCGCCCAGAGAGTTAACCCTTTACCTAATGAATAGTCATGAAATGATGACATCATGAATATTAATTGGATGAATTTTTCTAATCATAATGGCATAAAAACACAGGAGGTTTTGGCCATAGAACAACTTTATTATAGGGTTAATCCTACTGTAATTTGAAATTTGCGACGGTATATGAGGTTTTTAACGGTCGCAAATTATTTAATGGCGACGCCGTAGGCGGAGCCGTTAAAATAATTTAAGACCGTTAAAAACCTCATATACCGTCGCAAATTTCAAATTACAGTAGGATTAACCCTATTCTAACGCAATCTTAACACGAAAAATGCCAAATTGTTGTTATCCTATGCGCGCAGGTGATTGAATGAGTGATGAGGCGAGAAATAGTGCCCAGTTTCTCTCAGATTTCTTAAAATAACTGGATTTTTACACAGTCAAAGCACCGGCCCAGTTGTAAGTTCACTATTACGTTTGTCATAAATCATCATGCGACAGCTATTTTACATTTCAATACACTTTCAATACACATGTCAGGAAACGTAACGTTATCTTAGTCTTTGGCGCCGTACGCAAAAACGTCGTCTGTAACAATGACGTCACGTTATAACGTTATGTTTGAATAGTATGATAAATAAGGTTGAATCTGAATTACAACGCTTTGAGTATATCAATAATTCTCCACATGACATATAAAAGATCGGTCAAGTCGTGACAGAGAATGGAAATTAATAACTTTCAAAATACCGGACTGAACTTGAATATATGTCAGTGTATGCATACGAATTTATCAGTAGATCTAAGTGTTTGATAAACAAAGCGCATTAATATATTTACAGGCTAATGCTGCTATTCGGCCGTTTTCGATTGGTTGAATTTGCGACATATAAAACAGTTTTTATATGCCGCAAATTTAGTCACATGAGCCAATCAGATTGCAGGAAATTGACAGATTGCGTTAGAATATTCCATAACCAAACAGAGCAGGCCCTGATCAGATGGCTCCTGCAGGGGCCATCTGATCTTGGTCTACTCTGTTTGCAAAAGTGTGAAAAGGCGTCTATCAGGTACAAGATTAAAAGTGGGGTCAGTCTATCACTGTTACACAGTAGTATCCATTCAGTATGAAGGGCCATTTGCTAACAGATTTTCAATAGTAAACAGTGCAGGCCCTGATAAGAGGACTGCCCGCACTCAATGGGTTCACACACAGCCATTTTTTATTGTCAATTCAATCTGCTGTACAGAAGTGTCAGACAGACAGCAGTCAGCTTGACTAGTGCTTTGGAAAAACTAATAGACACTTTAACACATTCCTTGTTCTATCTTTATTTCTAATTTCAATACCTACTGAATATTAATGGACAAAGTAGCTATAATGAAATACGGAAGGTGGACCATTGTAGCCATTTTAGAAAGTAAAGAAACAGATCTATCATATTCCACTGGCAAACAGAGCAGACCCTGATCTGACGGCTCCTCTGATCTGGGTTTACTTTATTTGCAAAATTGTATGTGTTTATATAAGGGTAAATGTTATCAAATAACTCTTTGCACACCAATTTATTGCTGCCTACAAAATACTTTCGCTGTAGTTATTTTTTCTTCATTTCAATCTAAAACTGAAGTCAAGGTGTCAGAGAGTTTGAAATCATGACGAGACACCAAGTTACAAAGATCTAAACAACAATAAAACCCGACTGTAAATTTAGTATAAAAATAGATCTTGGAGATAGGTGGCAATTTAATGCAGGGTAAAAGTCATGCAGAAAGCTCCTTTAGGAGCTTTCTGCATGACTTTCATCCTGCATTAAGAAGCCATCTGCCTAAAGTATCTAAATTCTTCTATACTAGAATTCCGGTTTAGAGGGGTTTTATTGTAATTATATTGGTAATCACAAATTCACCTCTAGCATCCAAAGAAATATTCAGGGATTAGAGGTAGTCCCAGAGAATGGTTCTCAAGTCTGCTTAGTTATTGCATCAATTAATTCACACCCTTAACCCTTTCCTCCATAGGCTATTTTTAGACTCAACCTCTTTGAATGAATCTACCCAAAAGAAGCATTCACTAGAGAAAAGTAAAATTTTAGAATTTTGTAGTTAGAAACCATTGTGATAAATAGCAAATGCTCTATTTATCACAATGGTTTCAAGAAGTTGTTTTTTTACAGAGGTGATAGAAAGGCGTATTTATGGAGGAAGAGGTTAAAGTCATATGTTCGCCCATTGAAGGTTGATTTTTCAAAATGGAATGGTCCATCAATGTTAAACGTCTGAGGCCATTTAGTATGAAAGGGTATGTTTTAATGACAGTTAGATTTGATTTGGATTAACAAGAAATGAACTGAAAACTTCACTGCCAGACTGAGGCAGATGACACTGCAGACTAGTTTTACATACTGGAAATAAGTTCATTGGTATTTGCCAACAGTGTAAACACTCTGATCTGGGTCAGCACTGTCTGTCGTTCAAAATCCACCAACAAATTTTAATCTTTTCTTACTGATTGAACGCCATTACCCCTTTACCTCACAGAGACACCTTTTGATACCTTTGCAGAAAGAGTAGACCCACAGAGGTCCAGATAAGAGACAAGAAGAGCTCCTTTATTTCTCCACTAATCTGGCACCAAACCCTATACTGTGACCACTCTTTAAAATCATCTTGAAGAGACGATTCTAAAAAGTGGTCACAGTATAGGGTTTAGTGGAGAAATGACGATTTTAGTATTTGGGTACGCACCTGGACCCAGATTATAGTTTCTGCAATTTAAAAAAAAATCCCATATTCATGTCAACATATCAATTCAGCTAACAAATATTTATTTTGAAAATTCATAGAGTAACTAGTTTAACCCTTTCCCTGGTCATATAAACATGTTTTCACGCATTTGCAAACTGAGTAGACCCAGATCAGACGGCTCATATAGGAGCCGTCTGATAGGGTCTGCTCTGTTTGCTAATGGAATTTGATAGATCTGTTTTAGTTTTGAAAATGGCTACAATATTACACCAGTCCTTCTAAATTTCATTATAACTTTTTTGGTCCATGAATATTCAGTAGGTAATGAAATTTGGAATAAATGTAAAACGGGGAAAGGGTTAAAAGTAATGGACAATTTCAGTGTTCAAAGGATAACGATACCTGTCTTGCATCTGCACCATCTCTCACCTCGTGCGCTTCCACATCCAGTGTACCAAATCTTACAAAGGAAGACATCTATTTTCCCTGCTGTGACACTCTCTGCTCTCTTATCTAATGTTCCAATGATTCTGTTATTCTGTTAGTTTCACCCTGTATTTTGTACTTCAGTCAAGACTCAGTTAAAATGCTGATACTCTGAGGGTAACCTTTGAAAACCAAACCTAAAATGCCAGTCTTCAAACTATGTCAACATTTATTTCAATTTATGCCATATAAGGTCAACTGTAGGATTTAGTACAAAAAGTTTTGCAAAGTTTCACACAATCTCATCTATTAACCACCTGAAATCTACTCATTTGCCAAATTCAAGAATACTTTTATAGTCCTGTGTCACCTTATCTGATTCTCCATACAGTGTCTGTCACATTATATCTTTGTGTTGGTCCTTTATCCTGCAAACATTTTTATGTAAACTCAAAACTTCAGTCTGCAGCTTGTTTAGCATGATTTTGATTAAACTTTTTTAACCTTATTAACCTAGTGACACACAAACAGCTTGAATCTTGACAGTGTAACAGGTAAAGGTGCATACTCGAGTTCTGAAATTGTCATTTCTCCACCAAATCCTATGTTGTGACCTCTCTTTAGAATCGTCTCTTCAAGACGATTCTAAAGAGTAGTCACAACATAGGGTTTGGTGGAAAAATAAAGAAATTATTCTTGAAAATGTTTTAATGTACCCACCTTATCTGGACCAATGTCCTGATGAGACACTTGAATTACCCAGCATCTCATCTGATTTCAAGCTGTTTGCAAAAATGTCAATCTAGTCGCACTGGGAAGGATAAAAGTTGATACAATTGACCAGTCCCTTGCATCATTCAGTCCCTGCCAACCTGCCAAATATGGTTCTTTGCCAAAATGTTAATGAATCGTTACAATGGTATCAGCTATTCCTCACCATAATAAATGTCTCACATTAAAAACAGGTTAACTCTTTGAATGCTTGAAACTAGGTTACTTGGTATTTTCAAACAAAGCAGACCACAAAAACAACTCCTAGAGGAACCCATGGACCTGTTTATTTTTTGGAAAATATATTCATCAAAGTTTACACATTCATGTTAAATTCATTCTACTGATAAAATATAATCATGCAATGTTTCGTTTCGAAAATTCAACATTAAAGGGTTAATCTGTCCATTATTCAGCATACCACAAAGAGTAAACATTGCATCATCGCCCTCTGTGAAGTTACCTTGAAGCATTTCTGCATGGGAATTACTAAGCAAAGACAGTACTGCTTTTACGAGAATTACTAAGCAGTGACAGTACTGCTCTACGAGAATTACTAAGCTGAGACAGTACTGCTCTACGACTTGCGAACAGTATGAAACCACATGTTTGAAGAAAAAAAATATATAGAAGAAAAATTAATTTTGCATTTTTGCAAACTAAAAAATTCTCAGTCTACTGACTACTGGTATACATGTAAACTCTTTATGGCAGAAACAATAGAAAACATATCTCAATCAGAAGCAACAGGATCCATCTGATCAAGGTTTACCCAATTTGAAAAGGTATCAACAGTAGTCCCTTTCAGGTAAAGGGTTAACCCTTTCCCTGTTCGATATTCATGTCAGAAATAATGACGTCAGAAATACTTAATACCTGAAATTCTGTAATGCTATATGATCCCAGGATTTTTCGGCTTTTGCAGAAACTGTAGAATCAGGTCTATATAATTTCATAAGTTAACAGAGCAGACACTGATCAGACCCGTCTGATCTGGGTCTACTGTTTTCAATGTGTGAAAAAGAATTTATATGCAGGAAAAGGTATAAGAAGTGTTATTAGATACTAGGTAGACAATTCAGTAATAAGTCCTACATAATTATGTACATAATTACATATTACCATTTTTTTTCACATAATAGCTTAGATACTATTGAAAAAATCCTGAAAGAATTCACTATCAGTCTATCAGATATGCTATCAACCATTTGCATTTAATATGTAAAACAAGTGTACTGTCATTCTGGATCAGTGAAGACCCATGCCAGAGGGCTGCTAGAGGAGTCCTCTGATCAGGATGTGCACTGTTTGTCATTCCAAAACCTCTGGCAAATTATTTCCATTCATACATAAGGGACTGTATAGTTAAACACTAATATTTATTGTCCAATCCATTCTGAAAAATCAGCAGTCAAAGAGCAATAATGAGTCCAATTAGAATGTTATCTAAACATTCATATACATTTGTATGGACTTAACCTGATTTTCCAAATGGACTATTCCAAAATTCACAGGTCAAGTTTATGGTGAATATTTAGGGATATTTTATAAAGAAAAGCATAACATGACAAACAGTGCAGACTCTGATGACAGGACTCTTCTAGCAGCTCTACCTGGGTCATATAATGTCTACACTGTTTGTAAAGGACATTAGTGACTCATTTCACGCAGCGAAAGGGCTCACATTCTGATTATTACATATTGACAAATCAAGACCTCTGAAAGAAAACCTGTAACTTGTAACAGTAAATGAACTGGTGAATCAAAAAAAATTATAGAATAGATTGTAAGGTAAAACTAGATAAAACCAGATGTGTTTGTGAAATACTATGCCTCCGATGATCGCCAATATAAATTTGACCCTTAATATGACCTTTGACCTATATATATGACCCTCATCTTAATAAGTCACCCCTAAAAATGTCCGCCTCCGTAACTTGCACATGCATGCCATGTTCAGAGTATGTATGTGCAATGGCTACAAAATTATCGCCAACGTTAAAGTTGTCTACAAACCAACCAACCAAACCAACAGACCTGCAGGCAGGTCAAAAACAATAATTTTATGACCCTTGATTGGGGGATGGGAGGGGGGGGGGGATACAAAAAAGCACTTCTAAACAAGGCTTTTAGTTAACATACTAGATCTTTTAGGCAAATTCACTGTTTACTCCATGAAATTATGTGACATTTCAAATGTCCATTGATATCTAATTTGAATGAATATTAATTCTAAAGATAAATAGTAATTATATACATGTATATGATTTTTTTTTGTAACAGCACATGAACAAAGAACAAATAAAATGTTAGATATGGCAGAAACTGTAAAATCAGATGTTTATTAATAATTATTCAATAAGCAAATAGTGTGGACACTGATCAGACAGCTCCTACAGGAGTCATCTGATCAGGTTCTAATCATTCCGTTTGAATGGGGCAAATAAGTGTGAACAAGTGTTTATATTCATATGAGAGAAAAGGTTAATCCATGAATATTCATGTACGAAATAATGACATCATAAATATCAATAAAATGCATTTTGTTAATGTATATATGAACACAGTAATATTTAGAGCAGACCCTGATCAGACATTTCCTACAAGATCTGTGTCTACTCTGTTTGCAAAGGTGCCAAAAGATGTATCTATGAAGTAAAGGGTTACCTTCCAAAATGCCACGAGTACACTGATGTTCATATTTGCAGTCTGGACTCAAACGAGACATTTGATATTTTCATTCAAGCAGTATGACACTCATATTGACTTTTATAATGAAATCTAAAAGCAAGACAAATAAACAAGCAACAACCTTGATCAGAAATTAAATTGCTTTACTCAGCATGTTTAACCCTTTTTCAAATGAATGGACTACTCAAACAAGAGCCGCGTGCAGCGCCAACGCCCGTCTGATTTGGTACTTGTCCAGCTAAATTTAAAAAAATTGAAAAATATAACGGGCCATAACTCTAAAATTTTGAAATCAAGAGTTATGGTTCTTATGTAGGGGCCTTCCCCTCAATGAGATCTACTAACCTATGAAGTTTCACGTTGATAACTCTTATACTTTTCGAGTAATGAGCTACATTAAAGTTTTTGCACGCCGACGACGACTACGAACCAGTGATCACAATAGCTCGACTTTTCTTTGAAACAGACAAACTAAAAATGTAACTAGTTAAGCTTATTGCAAAAAGTCAGGGGTTGTTGTTGTTTTTTATCCTTTCCCTGTACAGTATTCATGCAAGAAATAATGACAACATGAATATTTGTTAGCTATTTTTTTTTATAAAACAAAACTTTTCAAGGGAATTCTTTTGCTTTGACAGGAACTTTAGAAACAGATAGATCTGTATCATGTCAAAAACAAACAGAGCAGACCCTGATCAGACGGAGCCGGCGTCTGGACTGGGTCTACTCTGTTCCCAAATTCGTGAAAATGCATTTATATGAGGGAAAGGGTTAAAGAAACTGTACCATGACAAACAGTGAAGACCCTGATAAGAGGGCTCCTAAAGGACCCCTCTCATCTTGGTCTACACTGTCTGTAAAGGACATTTATAAGTAACTCATTTCCTCCACTGAAAGGGTTAAACTTGAAAAAATAATGATTAAAAAACATATTGCTTTACTCAGCACGTTTTTATACTTCATGTATGTCATACACCGTTCTGTCCACTGTCCTGTCCATATGAAATCTGATGATGACAGAAACATGAGCCTGCCACTATTGATAATAATAATCCCCCACTATACTGAACAATGTCTGGTCAAGTGCCATCCTGTGGAAACTGCTGCTGGATCAATTTCCAACTCTGCCACCTTTGTGTCTAATAAACCTTTATCTTGCTGAAAAAACAATGTCAACTGAAATTCCTGTCTCAGTCTGCTGCATTTTTAAATGTTTCTTTATAAATGTTCTTATGTTTTCGTGGGGAGATAATTGACCTGGTGTCAAACAGCTTGAATCGTGATGAGACATTCCAGTTACTAGAGTTCTCATCTGGATTCCAGCTGATTGCAAATGCCAATCAAATCGCTCCCAGCGGGATAACAGTTACTGTTAAAATATAATTTCATATTCAATTTTTTATATATATTCAATGACAGAAATGAAAACAATAATCCTTTCAAATAATAATTTCAGTGAGGGAAACGAGTCACTAACGTCCTTTGCAAATTGTTAGACCCAGATGAGAAGGCTCGTTTAGAAGGGTCTGCACCATAATGTCCTTTGCAAACAGTATAGACCCAGATGAGAGTGTTCCTAGAGGAGCCCTCTCATCAGGGTCTGCACTATTTGTCATGTTACACTTTTCTTTTAACCCTTTACTCCACGAATATTCATGTCAGAAAATTATAATGGCATCATTATTATCATAAAAGATTAATTTTTATAATGACACATGAACTTTTGAAAATTTGGCCATAGTAAAAACAGTAGAATCATATCTATATTAAATCATAAGCAAGCAGAGTAGACCCAGATCAAATGGCGGCCATCTGATCTGGTCTAATCAGTTTCCTAAAAAATCCTATATATTTCACAGCAGGCTTGACCGGCCTTAATTTTTCTGGAAATTCAGCCTTTAAATGTTTACGTTCACCAGCCATGTATATATGTACATGTATAAGTTAACCCTTTACCTCAAAGATACATCTTCTGACACCTATGCAAACAGAGCAGACCCAGATCATATAAGAGCCATCTGACGATAGATCAGGGTTTGCCCTGGATTCTTATGAGATAATATCAATCTGATTCTTCAGTTTCTATCATGGCCAAAAATCCTCTTGTTAAACCAAATCAGTCAATTTATACAAGTATTAATAAAATGTCCATATCTTACATGAATATTCATCAAGTAAACAGTTAATAAATACAGCAATAAATATTGGCAAATATATGTGAAAAATAATTAGACCCATCCATGTTGCCTGAAGCTTTAATACATGTATCAGTAGGATTAATAAGTTGACAATGTCAGCTTTATAAAACAAGAGCAAACACTTCCAATGGTTTTCTAGCTCTGTTCAAATGTGGTTATCATGTTCTTAACTTTTTAAAGTGGATTGGAACATCAGCGATTATTGTTTAACCATAATGTACATTTAGTAAGGAAGGGTTAGATCTTGGTCTACACTGTTTGCAATTTTTTTATGTGAGAGAGAGCACAAGTAAGGAAGTGAGGCGAAGAGGGGGAGAGGGGGAAAAGGCATAAAAGTGGTTGGGGTGAGTGAAAGAGTGAGCGAGAGAGAGATACAGATTTTATTTAATTATCTCTAAATAAGAATTAGATATTTGTTATCGGTCTGAGTCAGTTCTAGCACTGCCTGATACCGTTTGACCCACTTGTTACACACCTCCACTGTGGATATTTGAAAGCCTAGCAGACTTATTGATTTATTCCAGACAAGGCCAAGACTGTTCAATGCTAGACTGAGTCATTAAGGCCATGCCTGGGTGTCAGGCTGACACTTTTTCTTGAGTAATATATCAAACTTCATCTCTTCCAAGGCTGCCATCTCAGGAAACGTCTTCAACATCCAATCAATGATTGAAACTTCAGTCACTGTGTAAACCTTTACTTATGAATATTCATGTAAGAAATAATGATATCAGGGTCCATGCTTATAAAACTTTTAGTTGAGTCTGAGTTCGTTCTCTAGCTTTTGATTGGTCAGACCAATCAAAAGCTTGAGAACGAACTCAGACTCAACTAAAAAGCTTTATAAGCAGGGCCTCTGGTATACATCTTAATTAGCAGAATGCTTTTAACAAGGGAATATTTTACCTTAGTAGAAACTGTAGAATCATATCTATATTATACCATAAGTAAACACAGATCAGATCTGGATCTACTCTGTCTACAAAAGCATGAAAAAGCATTTTTTTATAAATGTAAGTGCCAGTATTTCAATGGGTTTATATTCCAATATGATCTTGACCATATTGCTTTTTAATCAAAGGGCTTATAAACATGAAACAATGTTAACTCTGAATGGCTTATACTGGTCCAGATAATAAAATGCTGAATAATTCATATGGATTAACCCTTACAACGCTGAATTTTCAAATGGAATATTCCAAAATTCAAATAGGTCAAGCTTATGGTGAATATTTAGGGATGTTTTCTAAAGAAAAGTGTAACATGACAAACAGTGTAGACCCTGATGAGAGGGCTCCCCTAGGAGCCCTCTCATCTGGGTCTACACTGTTTGCAAAGGACATTAGTGACTCGGGTCCCGCACTGTAAGGGTTAAAGTTGTTTGCAAATGCAACTCCGTAAATGCTTAGCAGCATTCAAATTTAACTCTTTAGTTTACTCCAAAATACACCTTTCTACGCCTATAGGGGCCATCTGATTTTGCTTGTGATATAACATACTGTTCTACAGTTTCTGTCATGGTCAACATTTCCCGTGTCCATAATGCATTATAACAATCTGTTATCATAATTAATATTAATGATGTCATTATTTCTTACATTTATATTCATGGAGTCAAGGGTTAAATGTATCAGTCACTATTATTACAGTTTACCTGTTACAATGTAAGCTCAGTCTATGCGTAAGTTCACAGGACCTGTGACAAATCTGGTAAAATTTCATCCAGTCCGGTAAAAATTGCTAATTAAAGCACCGGTCCTCGTGACCAGTGAATTTTTGCTCAGTTTGCATGTGTAGTTTGTGAAAAATTACCTTTAGTCTTTTCAAATTTAAATACCAATTTGGAAAGTGGTGACTCAACTTAAATAATGACTTTATATTATATGTTAATCAAAAATTGACTTTTATAGAGGCGTCAAAAGGTGTCAAGATGAGGGAATGAGTTAAGACTTAAGAGACACAGATTTGAATTCTCCAATAGCATACTAAAGGTTTGGGCAAGTAAAATGTCTCATCTTGACTGGAAACTATGTGTAGCTTAGATCCAGATTAGACACTGAATACATTGACAAGCCATCAGCAACAAATCAGCATCAAAACTGTTTGACAAATGTTACATGTGTTTTGATAAATTGTTTAAAAAAGAAATAAACCACTTTCCAAAATATCATATTTTTCTTCAGAATTATCTGAACTCTTATTAACCCATTACCTCATAGGCTATTTTTAGATACAACCTCTTTATATAAATCTACCGAAAAGGAGCATTAACTAGAGGAAAGGAAAATTTTAGAATTTTGTAGTTTGAAACCATTGTGATAAATAGAGCATTTGCTCCTATAGGAGCAAATGCTCTATTTCTCACAATGGTTTCACAAAGTGACTTTTACAGAGTTGTCAAAAGTCGTCAGTATGAGGGAATGGGTTAAACCTTACTCTGTTCAATATTCATGTAAGAAGTTATGACATCATGAATATTAAAATTATTTATTAGCTCCATAGGAGCAAATGCTCTATTCATCACAATCATGAATGGTTTAAAAACTACATAATTCTATAATTTTCTTTTGATGTAACAAGTTCTCCTTTTCAGTAGATTTAATCAAAGAGGTTGGATATTAAAAAAAAAAGCCTATGAGGGAATGGGTTAAAAAGATGATTTGTAGAGTGGTCAAGTGATTAATTTCATATTTTTTTTATATATTTTAAGTAGAATTATAATCTACTCTAGAAACAGGACCTGAAATATTTCAATTATAGATCTATCTATCTTCTTATAATGTGTTCAGTCAGCATTGACTATTATACACATGACGACGAGTGCGCGTGTCGCGTGGGATGTTAGGAGTATAACAAAAGAAAGGAGCCCGGAAGGGTAGTAAAAGGGAATACGTGAATTATATACAAGATAGAGTGCCATACCCCGGGACCATTGTTAGTATTTTAAAACTATGTACACCCTAGTAACCCTGTCACAGAGCCCTGATCACAGGGATGGCGACCTGTGATCTAAATACTTCGAGTGTTTCAGCCATGACTGCAGCGGGTGGTAGTGCATTCCACTGAATGATTGTGCGAGGGTAGAAAGAGAATTTGTATACATTCTTAGAGGTTTGAATCTAGATATATCAGATCAATATATCTAGATATATTTTATACATAGATCTAACCATTCACTCTCTGATTCAATAATTTTTAAAGGTCTACTTTGCAAGATAAGATCTGTGATAAGATACGGTATCCCTGGTTACAGGGGTAACCTAGGCTAATTATATATATGATTTTGCGGTAAAGTTCTGGCATTATCTGTAGTGGATCTAGAAGTTGGCGCATCTCCTAGTAGACTATGAAAACATTTAGGATGCATGCAAGAAATGAGTACATGTGTCCAAGTTTAACATAACTGTTCTGTTTTGCCACAAAACGTTCTGACCGACATACTACCTCTCGATGATGCAATACCACTCGCGCTCTCAATGTTTACACTGGGCTACATAGTGAACAGCGAATACACAAAAATCAATAGCTCATGCTTCACAGATTTTTCCAAACAGCTACGTTGTCATTCAGTAAATTAGCATAACGACAGAAATCATATCTTTGTAACATAATTAATTTATGGTGTATGCTTGACAAATATGATTCGCACGGAAAACAATTAAATTCGTTCTTTATGTGCGAACAATAAAAAACCCGCGCAGACGAAACCCGTCTCTATGAATGTTTCTTATCAACAAAAACCTACACATGTGCGCTCCGTTTTTTATCAAAACCATGGTACTGAAAATTATTTCATAACACTTAATACTGTCTGTGAAGTAAAGTCTTACCAGTAAATCTATCTGAGCTCCGTTGGCTTCCCGATTATCACCCATTTCATGCATAGACCCCAAATAATATATACGGCTTGTTTCCGCAATCACCCACGAGGCTACTCCAGTGTTTACTATATTCTATACATGTCGCCACCTAGTGGCGGGAAATCAATGAGCATTTCACAGGGGTGGGGTTACAACTAAAGGATAGTGCAGATTCATAACTGTTTGAAAAGAATATAAATCTATGTCTATGTTCTAAATGGATTTTATAAAGTGTTACAACTATATTCTGTGTTGTCAAGAAACAATGTTCTAGATTTTGGTAGTAAAGGACAAACCATCCACTTTAATGCCCTGTCATACATGAATGAACTCGATCTATGAATGAGAGTAGACTTTTTCATGTGTGTTTACGTCTCACTCTGTTTATAATGCTAAGTAACTTCCGTTTTCAAAATATGTCACCGGCTACATTTTGCAAAGTATATTTTATTTATTTATTTATTTCAAAATCGTTTTAAAGTAGATCTACCAAAGAGTTTCAACTTTGTATCCGACAGATCTATGTAGGCCTAGGCTATAGACGGATATTGTAAGCATCAAAATGCTTAAAGCCGTAGGCTATAAGTGGCAGGAAATGCATCATATATTATATGCTAATATAGATAGGCCCTACTTCACGCCAGAGACATATTTGTGTTTATTCCGGAATAATCCATGTCTTTCGAAGAAAAGTGGAAATTAAAATAGTGTATATATTTATATAGATCTATTAGCAGGTCCTGATATTAATTTAAGCCTAACGCAGAACTTTGGGTTGGTGCGGAAATCAACCAACTAATTTTAGTTAAAACGAGAATCTATAGCTGTTGATCTAGATGATAAGCTAAGATCTGTTGTTACATTTGTATAGAGCGCAGACAATTTGTTGAGCCCTTTCCCTCATATGTAACCGTGCTTCACACATTTGAAAACAGAGAAGACCCAGATCAGACGGCTCATATAGGACCCATCTGATCAGTGTCTGCTCTGTTTGTTAATGGACTTTTGATATATCTGTTTCCTTAGTTTCTAAAATTGCTACAATGTTCCACCGTATATACAAATGTATTTCATTATATAACTATTCTGTCCATGAATATTCAGTAGGTATTGAAAATTTGCAGGCCCTACGTAATAAACATAGTTATAACAAGGAAATGGTTAAAACCCCTTTAAAGGTCTACTTACTATATAAGGGTGGCCTTTTAATAACGCCTTTGCAAATTAGAAGGCTTCTGCAAGAGCCGTCTAGTTCGGATCTGATCTGTTTGCTTATGAAATAATTTATAGATGATTCTATAATTTCTGCCGTGGCCATGTGCATGTGATTCTAATGATATTATACATTAATTATGTCGTTTTTATGTTCCGCACAAGATGAGGACGTATATAGCCTTTGCTCTTGCCCTCCCATCCGCATGTCCTACGCCCATCCGTACCTATGTCTGTCCGCGCATACCACAATCTTGTGTATCCAACTCTTCACACACCAATAGCATGATTTACCTCATACAAATATTAACAATGTTAATGTGAAGATAGGCCTATATAAAGAAAGAGAATTTTCGCGAGGACCATTTTTACCAGTATGGGACTTTGGAATTTTCTTGAAACAACTCCTCATATACCAATGGGAGAATTTTCTTCAAAAATTCACATACGAAGAACGTTGGTGTGAAGATGTACGTAAAGAAGAGCATTTTTGCTCTGATCATTTTTACCAGAATTATTGGACTTTGAAATCTTCTTCACTTTAAAACATTTAGTGAAAACATATTGTATGTCCAACTCCTCATATAGTAGTGGGACAATGCACTTAAAGCTTTCACTGTTTCACATATGAACAAAGTTGATATGAAGATGTACTTGAAGAACGGAAGTTTTACTCCGACTATTTTTACCAGAGTTGTGTTACTTTGAAACTTCCTTCAGTATATAACATACATGTACATGTATAGGGAAAAGTGCTTGATTTAGAGACAGTATCGCTAGTGGGGCACCCGTGTCCTATAGATACAATTTTCTAGTTTTTCTAGATACAGCACATTGTTTTATTTCGAAAGCTACATATCGTTACATATGACATGTAAATATAAAAATCTACCGTTGAGCCTCTCAAATATAAAGCGAACTTTAACCCTTTACTTTATGAATACTCATGCTAGACTCCGTCATTTTCAATATTGATTAATTAAGTGTAGTGAAAAAGATCTACTGCCATGGAAACGGCAAAGAATCAGTTCTGTAACATAGGGTCTGTTCACAAAGCTCCTATGGTATCTTCTGATCTAGGTCTACTAATGTAAATATGAACAATGGCGGGATTATAGCGTAATGAGTGCAGTGGAATCTGTCTTAAGCGACCTTATATAAATTGAACACAAGAATCTTAAAGAGCAAGTGGTTGTTTAATACAGGGCAAAAGTAATGCAGAAAGTTCCTATAGGAACTTTCTGCATTACTTTTGACCTGTATTAAGCTACCACCTGTTTTACCGATCCATAATTAGATCTCTTTTGACTGTTCGCTTAAGACAGGGGCTACTGTACATGACTAACTACGGGTGGTAAAAGTAGACGGCAGTTCAATATAGAAAGACGTTCGATTATTGTAGGCCTACACCCGCAAATAGTTTGCCAAAATGCAGTAACCTTTAACTCCATCCATTGTGAATATTATTTTTTTTTTTATTTTTTTTTATTGTTTTTATAAAAACTTGACTACATTACTTTGACAAATAATATAGAACCAGAATCCTACAGGAGCCGTCTGACCAGGGTCTGCTCTATTTGCTTATGAACTGATTACCGACTTTATTCTAAAGTTTCTAATATGACTAAAACTTCCCGTGTCTATGTGCCATTATAAATTTAATTTAAATAATATCCATGATGTCATCATCTTTTACATGAATATACATTGAGTAGAGGGTTAAATCTAGCACTTTTAGATCCTGGTAGGACGCCGAGGTACTCGGTATTTCATCAGGATCAAACTGAATGCAAAGATGATTACACAATTCACTCATACAGTACAAAGGATTAGCCCTTTTCTTCATATTATAACGCCTTTACAAATAGAGTAGACCCAGAACAGACGGCTCCTGTAGGAGCCGTCTGATCAGGGTCTGCTCTGATTGCTTATGGAGTTAGGGCATATCTCTGGCTCTACAGTTTCTGTCCATACCAAACATTTCTGTAGTCCCGTGTCCTTATAAAATTGCATGTAATAAATAGTCATGAGGTCTCACTATTTCTTGTATGAGTATTCAACAGTGGGAGGGTTATTGTAGTGGTGAACATTTGGGCATTTTCTATGCGGAGTTGTCTTTCTTGTTACACGTATGCTCGTATACCCTCCAGTTATACAGTACACCCTCACTCTATAACCCTCACTATAACGGCCACTCAGAATATGTGTAAAATTAACCCTTTCTTTCATATACAGTAAAACCTCTCTATAACGGTCACTAAATTACATCAAGTATGTCGTGTTAAAAGGCAGGTGGTTGCTTAAAGCAAGGTGAAGGTAAAACAGAACGCTCCTATAGGAGCGTTCTGTTTTACTTTCAGCTTGCTTTAAGCAGCCACCTGCCCTAAGTACCAACTAATTAATACAATTTAGTATCCGTTATAGAGAGGTTTTACTGTAAATGCTTTTTCACGCATTTGCTAATAGAGTAGACCCAGATCAGACGCATCCTATATATCTGATCAGTGTCTGCTCTGTTTGCTTATGGTATAGGTCTAATATAGATAATGCTACAGTTTCTGGCTGAGCCAAAATGTCCTGCGTTCATATGCCATTATAAAAATAATGTGATTAATATTCATGGTGTCATTATTTCTTACGTGAATATTCATGGAGAAAAGGGTTAAAACAGTAGGTAGTTTAAACATTTACCTCTGTGAATATTAATTCAAGAATATTACTCCACGAATATTCATGGACTAATTTTTTAGTTACACATTAAAAAGGCAATGTTGGACTGAGATGGAAACTTCAGAATCATATCTATATGATATTCCATAAGCACATAGAGCAGACGCTAATCAGACATGTTATACAAGAACTGTTTGATCTGGGTCTACTCTGTTCGCAAAGGTGCCAAATGGCGTCTATGTGATAAAATGGGTTAATGCTGAACGAAGGCTATGTAGAACGATTTCTGCATTACTCAACAACCTCGTGCTCTTATAGAGCGCCATGTTTATTCATTAACCCTTTATCTGATATATAGACGTATTTTGACGTCTTTGAAAACAGAGTAGACCCAGACCAAACGGCTTCTGTAGTAGCTGTCTGATCAGGATCTATCATGTTTGCTTGTAAATGAAATAAGATAAATCTATTCCTAATATTATTATAACGCAACGTAAAATCCTCGATTTTGATTGGTCAGTTAGCCATGTATAAAAGCCGTGTATCCCTCTAAATTCTGATGTATATACGGAGTCATGAGCAACAATGGAATTTCCCCCGCCGAGGGCCTCGCTCCCTTGATATAACAAAATAAAAATGGCCGACCAGCTTCACTTCGTCGATTCGATTCAAACAACCGCTCTCAAACGAAATATATAGAGAATAATAGGTTAGTGCCGTAGATGGGACGCCTTTATCCGACGAGGGGAGAAAACGTTGAGGCGAGGCTTGCCGAGCCTCAACTGTTTTCTCTCCGAGTCGGATAAAGGCGTCCCATCTACGGCACTAACCTATTATTCTATTTATCCAGTCAATTTAGTTATATCTTTTTTCATAGACTCATAAAACATACGAATATTGAAATAATTTGCATTGAAAATGCGGTTTTTCGATCAACGGACCTCCCTTTTCATTTCCGTTCTAAAGACGTAAATAATGAGCTACCGCTGAGGAAAATAGTTTGGATACTTACATTACAAGACGGGAAAACGTGCTTGAATTTGAAAAATAAGATCGTTTGAATCGAGAGTCGATATGTTAATTCAAACAGACATGGTTATTATTCTACCGGAGGCTCTACATTGTCAAATTCGAGTTCCGTCGTCTCGGTATCTATTTTTAGATAGGGCTAACGTCACTCGTCAATGGAACTGAACAGGCTATATTTAGGTCTATGACCATCACCGCCCTTGTAAGAGTTTATCGATTAACGGGAAAACGTGCTTGAATTTGAAAAATAAGATCGTTTGAATCGAGAGTCGATATGTTAATTCAAACAGACATGGTTATTATTCTACCAGAGGCTTCGAGTTCCGTCGTCTCGGTTTCTATTTTTAGATAGGGCTAACGTCACTCGTCAATGGAACTGAACAGGCTATATTTAGGTCTATGACCATCACCGCCCTTGTAAGAGTTTATCGATTAACTTATCATGAGAGTGATAAATGTTTTAATGAAGCTTTATTGTATTATTTAATTTTATTTTTAAAAAATCGTCAATATGGTAGCATGGTAACTTTATATACATCTTCAAATTCGCTAAAAGTATGTTTGGCCTGATAGCGTAGTGGTTACGAAGGTCGCTTATCGTGCAGTCAGCCCCGGTTCGATTCTCACTGTTGACGAATTTTTTTTTCTCGCTTTTCCTTTCTATTTTTTTTAAAATGACGGTTTGGGGTTTTACTGGGATAGTTAGTGATAATTATCCATATTAAGTGTTTTTTCTTTCAATTTAATACGTTATTTTTGGTAAAACATATTTTGAAGAAAAATTAAAAATAGTTCCTGTTGTAAGAAGAAATTCCTACACTTACTATACAAATAAACCTCTACTATACATATAAACTTAGGTTTATTATGCTACCCCTTTATTACGTCACTAGCGGCTGTAGTGACGGGATAAAAAGAGTTTGGGGCGGAAAAAAGTTATCCATTTAGAAACATTTTTGTTATAGTTGTTGTATAACAATGTAAATGAATCCTATATGTGGCGAAGGTCTTATTCTGCTTTGATGCTGCAAATGATGTCAAAGTGATTGTGCCCGTACCGATTAGCCCCCAAACCCCGCTTTTACAAAGATATTCCACACCCAATTCGATTCAGATTTTATTTATGTACATGCACAGTACACGTACCTGTAAATTGCAGTATAGCCGCTCCTTCCAACGCCCATTGTTTGAATATTATAAAACCGTCATTTTGACGTCATCCAAATGACGTCGGAACTGCGCCAAAATTCCTTCAATTAAGTTAAATACTTTTTTTTATAGTGTCTGCTTAACCACTGATCTGCTGAAAGTTTTACTAACGTCTGATTCTTTCAATCCTTTGATAAACTAATGCACTTGGAAGATCCCTTTCTATCCGTAAATATAATGAACTGGTTATTATAAACGATGAACTAGGGTTGCAGAGTGATATAGAAGCCCTTACCTTACAGTAAGAGGCCCCTGAGGGGAAGCAAAACGACGCCTAAATTAACAACGCTAATTAACTGCTACAAATATTAAACTTTGCAGTATAATAAAATCGTTATACAGATCATTGGCGGGATATCTGACTTTTTATTTCCTGCTGAGGAAAACACATGTAGCCCTCGCCTAACGGCTCGGGCAACATGAATTTCCTCAGCAGGAAACAAAAAGTCAGATACCCCGCCAATGATCTGTATAACTAATAATGTATTCCAATGGCAAAATCTTCCTTGGCTATGACGTCATTATAAAATCCTAGTTACTTAATATTCATAACCATAATTTCTGGCCTGAATAGTCATGAAGTAAATTATTGAAGGATCGCCATGGAGAAGTTTTACGGTACACTAGCAATCGATGGCAAATAATACGTAGGACTATCAATAATTAGTTGTACAAAGCAGATAGTAGCTTAATGTAGGACAAAAAATAATGCAGAAAGCTCCAATAGGAGCTTTCTGCATTATGTTTGCCATGCATTAAGCAACCACCTGTCTTGAAGGATTCATATGTGGATAAATTATGTTGTCGCTTTAAATAGTGAGATTCTACTGTATTTCATTATTTAACCCATTCCCTCATATGAATATGTTTTCACGCATTTGCAAACAGAGTAGACCCAGATCAAACGGCTCCTATAGGAGCCGTCTCATCTGGGTCTGCTCTGTTTGCTTATGGAATTCGATAGATCTGCTTCTTTACTTTCAAAAATATTATTTCATCATAAATATTTTGTCCATGAATATTCAGTAGGTATTGAAATTTGGAATAAACATAGAACAAGGAAAGGGTTAACAAAAAATTTCGGCAGATCACTGTTCTAACCAATCAGTGACAAAAACTATTTACCTGATGAGTATACAGGTAATAAATAATAATGTTATCAATAGTAATTTACAAATTGAATATGAACAAGTAAAAGTAAGTCCGTAACTGTATACTCAGGTATAGTTCAGTCCTATAAGCAAACGGAGCAGACCCTGACCAGACAGTTCCTAAAGGACATATCTGATGTTCGTCTACTGGCGAGTATGAGGTCAGATGATTAACTCATTCTCTCATAGGCTATTTTTAGACCTAACCTCTTTGAATAAATCTACCGAAAAGGAGCATTAACTAGAGAAAAGGACTTTTTTAGAATTTTGTAATTTGAAACCATTGTGATTAATAGAGCATTTGCTCCTATAGGAGCAAATGCTCTATTTATCACAATGGTTTCACAGTGTGAATTTTATAGAGGCGCAAAAAATGCGTCACTAGGGGACAATGTGTTAATGATTGAGAGAGGGAGAAAGAGAGGGAGAGGAGAGAAAGATGGGTGATAGGGGCATAGTTCAATAAACATTCTTCCATATTCTTGTGGTCAACAAATGGCTCAAGGATTATACCACCAGTACACTACACATAGATTGTACATGTATACTGGTTGTTGACTCTTCCTGCCTTATAAATTATTCAACAGACGTCCACCGATAACAATGAAAGTACAGCAATTCCACGTTACCTGTTAAACGAAACCCAATTCCAAGACTTACCTTGCGGACTAAGAGTCTGTAGGATTTGCAGCCTCACATTACAAACTCTTTATACATAGTGAATACTCATATACCATCCATGTAAGAAATATCAACTGGCATATTTATATTAGAATAGGAACAAGACAATAAATGACCATAGAATATGTTTTAGAATGAGATCTGTATAATTCCATCAGGGAACTGAGAAGATCCTGATCAGACGGCCCCTGCAGGATCCCTATGGTCCGGGTCTACTCTGTTTGCAAAACGTAAAAAAGCGGATATATGCGGTATAAGGACAAACTTTGTACATGTATGATAATTGGTCGTCGAATGTAAGCATTATCGTCAAAGTTTATTTCCCGTCCTTTTCTCTTGAAGAATGACGCCGAGTTACTCGTTATAAATCTTATTGGGATCCAAACCCGTTTGTAAAGGTCGTCCGTATTAGTCCATAGTGTTGTTAAGCGGTTACAACTCTTTGGAACGATGTCTAAAAGACAATGATATTGGCATGCATCAGGACTCAAAACATAGCTAAATTACGCTAGTGGCGTTTTTACCCATGAGGATTCTAGATCCGCAAATGTATTTATTTTTCAGTATTTAGCATTTACTGAAGTTAGTGCTAATTTGTTGCGTCAATAGGTCTATATGGAGAATTAGCCGGTCCATTAATTAACTCTGATCCCGCTTTCCGCGAGTGATTCGCATCTGCAAACAGCTTGGATCCAGATGAGATGCCGAGTGACTCGACGTGTCACCAAGATCCAGATGGTTTGACACTCGGTCAATAGTTTTTCAAAAGCTGGAACGTACCGGAAGGAGTTAAAATTGCACCAGACACAAACTTGGGCAGACAACATTTTTTAACGACAGGATAAGAGTTACACTGGACTAACTTCAATGGCATACAGCCTCACAAACTTTAGAATGCTATTGGCGATTATTTGATAACACCTGCAGACAGTTTAGATCCAGATGAACTCAATATTTATTCAGAATCTTGCCATGGTTTATTGTACTCAGCTTTCTGTTCGGGTTGTCTTTTCTTCAGAAAATAAGACTTCTACTTTCAAAGCAACGAAATATTTAGCAGACGACAGTTTAGCTGGTAAATAGTCAGCCTTATCCTACCATTCTTGATCTAACTATCCGTGGCAAACAACTTGGATCCAGATGAGACGCCGAGTAACTCGGCGTCTCATCTGGATCCAAGCTGTTTGGCAATCGGGCATTGGTTTGTCAGAAGCTTGAACGAACCGGAAGTAAGCACAAACGACAGCAGGGTTGTAACAGGCATAAGGGTTAGAACCACTTAATTAGAGTACCCGACAAGTGTACATCCGGGTCGCTATGGGTGTCAGCTGGAGAACTTCTATACCTGTGCTACTCTTGGTATACACGGTCCTCCCGTTTGTTCAAGGTAAGTTATAGTTCACTACTATGTAACTTCGATTCTCCCGTCTTTGTTGTGTCTTTTTACCTCATTCTTTCTTATTGGCGTCTTTTGACGCCTCTGTAATAGTCAGTTTTGAAACCATTGTGATAAATAGAGCATTTGCTTCAAAGGAGCAAATGCCCTATTTATCACAGTGGTTTAAAAACTACACAAATCTAATATTTGCCGTTTTGCTAGTAAATACTTCTTTTCGGTAGATTTATTCAAAGAGGTTTCGTCTTAAAATAGCCTATGGGGTAAAGGGTTAAATACAGATATCAGAGCTAGATGTTGTAAAGTTAATATTTATTAAGTTGGACTCAAGAAACCCAATCATGCTTAAACATTACTTCATGTACATGTCTTACTACAAGAAGCTATATTATATAATTGCGTTATAAAAATGTTGTCTCGGACATAAATTCATGAGCGAGAAAAATATTAGGAAATTCACAGCTGACAATATGGACCATGACGTAATTTCCCGCCAGATTTTCCCACCCTTAAAGTCTTGACCGAGGCAAAAAAAAATAAACAGGCAAATATTAACATGAAGATATTTATAAAGTATTTTATAATCAAATCTACAGTGGTGTAATGTAATATTTTCGTGATGTAAGTTAGTGAGTAATTTTGCTACTTCTATTTCTGATATCTGCCTTTGATATGGCCATGCTTTATGTCTCAGTGTGAAAAAAGAACAGCGTGATGATCAAATTATTTGCTCTAAGTAAATTCATTTTCATCTATTCCTAGGTTAATCTAAGAATTGTAGGCTCTTTAACGTCGACAAACTTCTATGTACATTAATTTTAACGCCGTTTCAGTATCTCCAGAACAAATTTACCCAGTTAAGCCTAATTTCTGAGCACACTTGCCAAACTATGCATTTATGAATCAATCGTTCTGCAAGAATTACTTTGCTGGTATGATATTTGGAAACAATGCAGACTAAGATTAGGTCAAGGGCACTCTTCTCTGGTTCTACTGTTCTAACATAATAATATCAATATCAACTATTGATCTGATATTCAGAATATGATTTTTATAATTAAATAGACCGCCATATCGTGTGATATGAACACTACTCATTAGAATCGTTTTAAAGACCGCCATATCGTGTGATATGTGCACTACTCATTAAAAATGTTTCAAAGACCGCTAAATCGTGTGATATGAATACTACTCATTAGAATCGTCTCACAAATATCCAAACCCTGTGGTGTGCTCCAAACCCTGTGGTATGAACCAAACCCTGTGTTATGAACCAAACTCTGTGATATGAATACTACTCAGCAGAATCGTATCAAAGACCGCTAAACCCTACGGCATGAGCAAAACTCTTTAGTTTCAAAGAAATTCAAATCCTATGGTATAAATGAACTCATTAAAATAATCTCAAAGAGACGAATATACTAAGTAATCACAAAATAGGGTTTAACCCATATTGACGCCATTTGACGCCTCTGTAAAAGTCACTTTTTGAAACAATTGTGATAAATAGAGCATTTTCTCCGATGGAGCAAATGCTCTATTTATCACAATGGTGCCAATACTACCCAATGCTGAAAGTTTCCATTTCTCTAGTAAATGCATCTTTTCGATAGATTTATTCAAAGAGGTTGGGTCTAACATAGCCTATGAGGGAATGGTTTAATAGTGAAACTAAAACATTATTGCTGCGAAATATTTAGCTGAACCCTCATTTCTGGATCTGCTGAAGCTTCTGGAACTTTCACTTGATATATATAGACGCCTTTTGACGTCTTTGCAAACAGAGTAAGTGTACATCTAGATCAGACAGCTACTAGCTGAGCCGTCTGATCAAGGTCTGTTCTGTTTTAATATGCAACACATGTTCTACAATTTGTACTACATGTACATGTATTTGCCACGGCAATGGCTTTGTCTTATCTTATAGTTAAATACAAACACCATACATTGTAATTAATATTCGCATTGGGCGGAGTAATGCATGGATATTAATCAGACAAAGTGCAGACTCTCGTCAACACTATTTACAGATCTCCGATATTTGGAGGTTCGAACAATTCCCAATTTTTCTTCAATAGAAACAGATTTCTGATTCAGATATCAAAGCAGCTTTCCACTAGCATGCTAAGAAAAGTGGAACATGTCCTAAGCGGCCATTTATGTATTGAACATATGAATCTTAAAAAGCAGAGTGTTGCTTAAGGCAGGGCAAAAGTCATGTAGAAAGCTCTTACAGGAGCTTTCTGAATTATTTTTGACCTGCATTAAGTTACCGCCTGCTTTACAGACACATAATTAGACCTTTTTTATGATGGCCGCTTTAAACAGGTTCTACTGTAATGACAATGTAATAACCATGGTACAAACTGTAGAACCAGCTTTTTAGTTAAGTCTGAGTTTGTTCTCAATCTTTTGATTGGTCAGATTTGAGCCATCTGACCCGTGCCTACTCTGTTTGCAAAAGCGGGCCACACTGAGCACACTGATGTTCTAAATGTAGAAATGAATATAAGGAATGGTATAAAACGATATTCTGTTGTCGAATCATCACAACGACATTGAATTAATGTATTCTTTTAATTGATTTTTTTATGTATTCTTTTAATTGCCAAACATGATTTTCTGTTGTCGAATCATTACAGTAACACCAATTTTCATGTATTCCTTTAATTGCAAGAATGATTTTCTGTTGTCGCATCATCACAAAAACTCTGCCAAAATATCTCATCAGATAAGTCAGAAGAGAACTATCTGAACGCAAAAGTAGCGTGTTGTTTGTTACATGACATTAGATCGTTTATCACTCTGAAATCGTCATACGATGCATTACAATATCTCATAACGATCTGTCATTGTCTGACACCTAAAACAATAACACCAGATTGATGTTGGAATATCGATAACCACATAGAAGATATATCTTCATTTACAGATGAGGTTGGTACAAACGATAACAAATGTTTACTGTAGAAATGTATGTTTTGTTTTGCACTGCTCAAATCAAACCCCATTTCCTGGATAAATATAGACGTCTTTTAACCCTTTCAACGCTGACACTTCTAATGAGATATTCCAAAATTTCAAACAGATCAACTTACCGCGAATATTCAATGATATTTTTTTTAAAAGTAACACTGTAACATGACAAACAGTGCAGACCCAGATGAGAGTGCTCCTCTAGGAGCCCTCTCATCTGGGTGTACACTGTTTGCAAAGGACACAGACGACTGAAAAGACAGGTGACTGCTTAATGCATGACGAAAGTAATGCAAAAATCTCCTATAGGAGCTTTCTTCATAACTTTCGTCCTGTATTTAGCTACCACCTATTTCTACGATATAGAATGAGACTTATATTTGGTGGTCATGTACATGTACACATCTGTAGATAGGAGGAGTCTGTAGAAACGTTACGTATTTCTTATCTATTTCTAAGCCAACCTTTATTGCAACTATTCATTAACCCATTCCCCCATAGGCTATTTTAGATCCAACCGCTTTGAATAAATCTACCGAAAAGGAGCATTAACTAGAGAAAAGGATTTTTTTTTTAGATTTTTGTAGTTTGAAACCGTGATAAATAGAGCATTTGCTCTATTTACCACAATGGTTTCTCAAAGTGATCTTTACAGATTCGTCAAAACACGTCAATATCAGGGGAATGGGTTAAAATGGCCTCTCCGAGACGATTCTAATGAGTAGCTGTAATGACTGGTTTTGCCGAGAACTAAGAGGTTTTGACAGAACAGTACACATCTTATTTACAGTTCTGTATGTGAACCATAAGTTTGGTCGAGATGCTTTTTGTGTCTTGTGTAATTATTGCTCCTGTTTTATATCAAATTGTATCAATGTTTACAGGCCAGTCTGTGGGCTACGTGCATTTGATTTGGTTTATATTTCTCCATATCTTGATTTGTTATTACAGGAGCGACAAACTATGATGACCCAAACTGTGTCGTGGACTCGAGCCAGCCGGCGTCGGCGGAGGGAAATTACATGGACTGCACGACGGAACTGATGCAAAAGCTCGAGAAAACCGAGTGCTGCAAGATTGACAATGCCAAGGGCTGCTGCAAACCCGGAGGAAAGTAAGTCCATGATCCGCTCAAAATAGGTTTCAGCCACTGCTTCATCTCTAGGTCTCAATTCTGTACAGTTAGTAAATTAATACACCACTGCGTTAAATTACGACAGTGCATTCAATACATCACATTCAATTACACCATTACATTCAATAACAACATTACATTCAATTCAACATTACATTCAATAACAACATTACATTCAATTACAAGACAACAGTCAAGACAACCGTTGCATTCAATAAAACCGTACTTTCAAATACATTACATTCAATACAATAACAAATTAAATAATATAAAGTAATATTCAATACAACATAACATTCAATAAAATTAATAAAATATTTATTTCAATACAATATTACATTCAATATAACACTATATTCAGTAGAACAACACATTCAAATATAGAGTTACATTCAATACAACCTTACATTCAATTATATTATTAAACTCAATACACCACATTCAGTAATACCCCCATTCCACTGAGCGGCGATTCCGCTACGCTTCGAAATATTGGTAAAAACTTCGCGAATCGTAGCAGGAACGCCAACAGCGCGGTAGAAACGCCCTGATCGTTGAAACAGAAGCTTCTTGATCGCCACTTCACGGCGATTGTTTTGACCTTGCTCAAAATGTACGTAGCGGCATCGCCGTGGACTCGAAGCGCCGCAAAAGCGTAGACGCAGCAGTATCGTGGTCGCAGCGTGAGTAACAAAAGCGTCGAGATATTTGTCTGCGATCCCACTACGTTTCTTTGACGTTCTGGATGCCCACACTACTCTCTGTGCACTCGAGCAACGATCAAGACACTTTCACGGCGATTCGACCATTTATGAATCACCAACCACGGCGCTTCTTCTATGCTTTCAATACGTTCTTGGCGCTTTTGTTGCGTTTCCTCTGCGCTTCTGCTACGCTCTTGGCGACTGAGCTACGCTCATGACGATTTACGCCACGCGCTTGCCGATCAGGGTATAAATATGCAACACTTCCACCGTTATCTTCATTATTTGCTTGCACTTACATCCCGAGTTCTGCCATAAGTTGGTTATAATGGCCAAATTGGAGCCTTCTCTCTGCAGACAACCATGGACGGACCAAGAACCTTTTGTCCCTCTTTCTCCGTCTGACTTGTCTCTCAACACCCGACCTTATCAATCTATTGTTCAAAATAGCAAGCTGGAGCACAACTACTGGAACAATTTGATCCATTTTCTTCGAAGGATGATGGTCAACTGCTTCAAAAACAGTTAATCGCCTATTTTATATAGAAACGTTCCAAAAGCGCAACAGAAGCGCAGCCCCTGCACTTAGGTCGAAGTAAGGTCGCAGCAGCAACGAAGTAAGCGTAGACTAAGCGTAGCCTGAAATCCCGTGTCGTAGTGGAAACGCAGTAGAAGCGTCTTGAAGAGACATCAAGCGCCGTAGAAGCGCATCAACAACTCGACAGGATCGTAAACAGTGCACGAGATCGTTATAGAAGTGTACTATAAGCGTAATGGAAACGTCCAAGTCCCAAAATTATGCACATTACATTCAATTAAATTCGAATCCCGACCTGGGCATTTGGATTTTTCATGCGAGGAAGCCTTCCAGTTGGCTTGCGGTAGGTCGGTTGTTCTACTTGGATGTTCTTCTGTGCACGAAACATTGCAATTTGTTTTGTGCACGGAAGAACTTCTGCGGTCTTCCTCCACCTGTAATTAGCTGGACGTAACGTCGTGATATGACTGAAATACTGTTAAAACTACGTAAACCCTGATAAAAGCCAAAACCAAACCAGTTACAACACACTAATCAATACAACCATTGCACTCAACACACCGTTACATTCAAATACAACAGTACATTCAGTACAACACGACATTCAAATAGATTATATTCAATGCAACATAACATTTAAAAGCAACAATACATTCAATACAATAAACACAACATTACATTCAATACAACATTGCATTCATTACAACGACATATTCAGACCGACATTGAATACAATACTATATCGCAAATACAGCATTACAATCAATAAACATTACATCCAACATGATATGCATTACCGGTATATACAACATAACAGTCAAGTACCATTGTATATGGTACATTACATTCAAATACAACATCACATTTAGTGCAACATTGCATGCCATGCAGCATTATATTAAATTACAGTTTAGTTGACGAACATCCCAGTTAAATCTATTAAAAACCTTTTTTACATATAACACTCAACATATATATACTCTGGTTAGCTGATTAGATTTAACTATACTTAGCGTTTTACCTCATGAAAATTCATAAAGAAATAACGAATGCATGAATATTAATTAGCTGAAGTTTCATAATGGTATATGAACACAAGAAGTTTGGCCATTGTAGATATATAATGGTCCATATACATACAAAGTAGACCTAGATCAGACCCCTCCTGTAGTAGCCGTCTGATCAGGCTCAGTTCTGTTTGCAATGTGATGCAATGATATATCGGTATACCGGTATATTACGATACAGCATCACTCTGATACATAGCATAGTAAGAAGTCATTGTATCGCGATATTTTCTTCAATATTAGAGCGCTCAATATCAATAGCGCAATGAATGCTAAATTATATTTAAGAGTTGCCGCTCTCCGACGTTCTTTTACATATGACTCTATGTATTGGTTTTAAAGTTTTCTAAACTATAAATATATTTGCATTGTTGCGTAGGGTGTTGCCGTTTAAGGTTTTATATATCATTTGCGCTCAACAACTTCAAAATAAACAGTGGTTTTAGTTTTATTCTGTTTTTGTTCTTCACAAGATCTGTGTATCGGAGTAACAATATGAATTGACTGTGTCGCATTACATGTCGTTGCACCCATGTTAGGAGACGTCTCTATGGAGTGAAGGATTAAGAGAAATTGATATCAATTGATTTTAACTGAAACCTATGGAAGGCCGGTGCGCCATGCTAAATGCGATTTGCGATATGCAAAATACGAAATGCTTAATGACAAATGCTAAATGACAAATGCCAATTGCTATTTGGGGACTTTTAATTACTAATTGCTAATCACATTGTATTGAATGGATGAACTGGATAAGTCATTTGAAAGGCGAGATATGTATTCTTTTCCAATATACATACAGTACTATCTATTTATTTTTCTTCGTGCGTCGAATTAGAATACATGTAAACTGATATCATAATTTCTATGAACCTCTCGCAATGCAAAATGCGAAATGCTACATGCGATTTGCTAAATGCGATTCGCTAAATGCAATTTGCTTAATGCCAAATGATTGAAACCACAAAAACATCACGTTTCACACGAGACAGTGCATTGGTCTTCATAAAGTGGGATAAAGATAGGTATATTTGGAGACAAACTTTTGTTTGCTTAAAGTTTGGGTTTTAATTAGATTCTAGGTTTTTCTTAAAGCACGGGTATTTCGCATTTCGCATTTTGCATTTAGCATGTCACACCGGCCTTCCATAGAAACCGTTATACATCTAAAGTATTGCCAGACTGACTACAAGCGTGCATAAAATGTGTGCATCTCAGATGAGCTAGATAAGCTGCCGGCGACATTAATTTTTTAAAGATAATTACAAAATAATGTATACCCTTATCCTGCCGACCGCGACCTGGCTGTCATTTGCAAACATCTTAACCCTTACAATGCGGGACACGAGTCACCAACGTCCTTTGCAAACATTGTAGACCCAAATGAGAGGGCTCCTAGAGGAGCCCTCTCATCAGGGTCTGCACTGAACTTTGTATTAGAAAAATCCTTAAACATTCACCATAAGCTTGACCTGTTTGAATTTTGGAATAGTCCATTTGAAAAGTCAGCATAGTAAGGGTTAAATACAGATTAGACAGCTTCACTCGAACAATCATTTAAAAAAATGATTGAACAAATCGGAGGTAAGTAAAAATGACAAGAGATCTGGTTATTCGGCAGGATAAACGTTAAAACAACATTGATTCACGATACAATGCAAATATATACACCAGCTGTTTACAGTAGAACCTGTCTTAAGCGGTCATTCGTGTATTGAACATAGGAGTGTAAAAAATAGGTGGTTGCTTAATGCAGGGCAAACGTAATGCAGAAAGCTATATGAGCTGTCTGCATTACTTTTGACCTGCATTAAGCTACCACTTGCATTGCATACTCATAATTAGATTTCTTTTCGATGGCCGCTTAAGGTTCTACTGTATATAATACATGAATAAAATGACGTATTGAATGAACGCCATGAGTGTGAGACGTGAGTGTGAGACATCAGTATGGCGTTTTAAAATCTTTACTTCATGAAGATTCATGTAAGAAATAATGACACCGTGAATATAAATCTGCTGAATCTTAATAATGGCATTATGAAAATTATGAACATCAGAATTTTGGACATGATAGAAACAGAAGAATTATATTGCATAAGCAAACCGAAGCTCGTACAGATGATGTCTGATCTGGATCTACTCTGTTTGCAAATGTTTCAAAGAACATCTCTAACAGGTAAAGAGTTAGGTGCATATAAATAGTGAAGACCAAGATCAGGGGACACCTGGTCTGGAACAACACCCTTTGTCATATAAAATAAATTATCATTATTGTTATTATTATTATTTTCATTATTATTGCAATCTCAGTGTCTTGGACATGTCTGGCATATTTATTAGCTTATCCCTTTCCTTCATATAAAGGTGTTTTCACGCATTTGCAAATAGAGTATACTCAGCTATATTCAGTATACTCCTATAGGAGCCGTCTGATCAGAGTCTACTCTGTTTGCTGATGGAATTTGAAAGATCTGTTCCTTTACTTTCTAAAATGACTATGTTCCATCTTCCATTGTTACTGGGGTTTTTCCATGAATATTTATATATTAGTACTTATTTGAATTTGGGATAGACATAGAACAGGGAAACAATATATGAACATGGGACTTTTAGGTCATAACGCAAACTGCAGAATCTGATCCTTAATGTTCCATAGCAAACAGAGTAGACCCTGGTCCGACAACCCAGGATGTATCAGGCACAGGTGCTAGGCGAATTTCATTTTTTTTTTATATAATGTCAAGTTATGATGTCTAAACGTATTTGAAGGTATTTATAAGCAGTATTTGTGAAATGGCGACACGCCTAGCACCTGTGGTATCAGGTAAAAAGTAAAATGCGGACATGGAATGTGGACGCGGACCGCAGAGAAATGGAATGCAGATCTGATATGTTTTGTCACTGATCCTTCCCACGACAGCTTGTTAACCTTTACAAATGATTCGGGAAAATCGGCTTCAATAGTTTTTACAAACACTTTGAATACCGATGTGATATCAAGTAACCTGGCATTTCACTTAAGACCAAGCTGTGACGTCATAGAGTAAATTGGCGTTTTATCTTGATCCAATCCATTTGACATTGACACTCTGTATCTTTGCATTGATAACAAGAAAATAACTTTCCTTGTTCAATATTCATTACAAATTTCAATACCTACCGAATACTTAATGTCAAAATAGTTAAAATGAAACATGTAAGGTTGACCACTGTAGCCTTTTTATAATTTTTTTTTAAACAATTCTGCCAAATGCCATTATCAAACAGAGCGGACCCTGATCAGACGGCTCCTTAAGGGTCTTCTCTGTTTGAAAATGCGTGAACATGCGTTTATATAAGGAAAATGTTATTTAAAGACAACGGAAAATTTAGCAGACGTCATTTTTGGCTTATCGTACTAAACGGCAAATGTCATAGACCAGATGTTGGTGATCAATACAGACCAATATAGTCCAATATGCGTTTGTTTTGCTTTCAGGTATGTAAAACAGCAGCTGTACGAAATATTTAGTAAACAGAACAAAAACAGTAGCGAGATGTCTGCCAAATATGAATACAGTAGAATCTATATATAGCGACCACGTGGCACTTTACCTCGTGAATATGTTTACAAGAAATAATTACTTAACCCTTTACTAATGAATATTTATGAAAGAAATGACATCATGAATGTTAATTAAATTAATTTTGTATGATGGCGCATGAACACATTATGTTTGGCCATGGCAGAAACTGCATGTAGAATAATGTCTTTATTATTTCATAGACAAACATGACATACCCTGATCTGGATCTACTCTGTTTGCAAATCTGTAGAAAGGCTTAATTATGGAGTAAAGGGTTAATGAATATCCATTAACTGTTTTAAACAACCATTTCAGAAACTGTAGAATCAATCAGACCTATGTATTGTTCCATAAGCAAACAAAGCAGACTCTGATCAGACATCTTGTACAGGAGCAGTCTGATCTAAGTCTACTATGTTTGCAAAAGCTTTAAAAGGCACCTCTATCAGGAAAAGGATTAATGGAACATTGGGTATTTAACCATTTACTCCATAGAAACGTACATTGGGTATTGAACCATTTACTCCATAGAAACGTACATTGGGTATTTGAACCATTTACTCCATAGAAACGTACATTCGGTATTGAACCACTTACTTCATAGAAACGTACATTGGGTATTGAACCATTTACTCCATAGAAACGTACATTGGGTATTGAACCATTTACTCCATAGAAACGTACATTGGGTATTGAACCATTTACTCCATAGAGACATACATTGGGTATTTAACCATTTACTCCATAGAAACGTACATTGGGTATTGAACCATTTACTCTATAGAAACGTACATTGGGTATTTAACCATTTACTCCTTAGAAACGTACATTGGGCATTTAACCATTTACTCCTTAGAAATGTACATTGGGTATTTAACCATTTACTCCATAGAAACGCACATTGGGTATTGAACCATTTACTCCTTAGAAATGTACATTGGGTATTTAACTATTTACTCCATAGAAACGTACATTGGGCTGGGGTCTATAATCATTTACTCCATAGAATCGTACATTGGGTATTTAACCATTTACTCTATAGAAACGTGCATTGGGTCTATAACCATTTACTCCATGGAAACGTACATTGAGTATTTAACCATTTACTCCACGGAAACGTACATTGGGTATTTAACCATTTACTCCATAGACACATACATTATATAAAGTAAACTCGTCCAAAAGGAAAATTGGAACTCGTCCAGTTTTATGTGGAGGGTCAGGCAAAAGAAGTACATGTACATGTATATATAGAATTGGACAAGCAGGGGGTTTGGTATGAGTTAATACTTTGTTTGGTTTATGTTTGTTCAAACTTTCAATACATACTGAATATTCAATGACAAAGTAGTTATAATGAAATATGGAAGGTGGAATATGGTAGCCATTTTAGAAAGTAAAGAAACAGACCTATCAAATTCCATTAGAAAACAGAATAGACCCTGATCAGACGGCTCCTCTAGGAGCCGTCTGATCTGGGTCTACTCTGTTTGCAGAGGCATAGAAATGCGTAGTTATGGAGTAAATGGTTAAACTACCACCTGTCTAGCAGTAAACTTTGAGTTGTTTGTTCATAATATAGTCGAGGTATAGACGTTACACTGTACCTGACTTTCTTTATCATATTGCTGTCAAACGACGAGAGTTTGCACGTCATAATTAAGAAGTCCAGACTATCAAAATGGTGCATATAGGCGCTCCTACGTCATTTAGAGTATGAACGTGCTGAGCAAATTGTCTTCTGATAAGAGTTTCGTCTGCTAACTGTGATTGTTTCAATTTAAGGCTTGGAATTTAGAAAAAAAATCCTTGTGTAGCTTCTTCTGGAGTTTTTATTATTCGTTGTTGAATGCCTGTTGTTGTGTTTTCTTCTCTGGGGTTTCTTCCGTTTCAGTTGGTTCGGTTTCATTGGGTTTCATTGTTCTTTTACTGGCGTGTTTTTAAATAAGAATGAAACCCTGGTAAGGGCGAGTGTCTTCAAGACTTGAGTCGGTTATTATGAATGCAGCAATACCTTCAATGAAAGGTCGCCGGAGACAGGTTGTTTTTAACGTGATTCTCATTCCGAACAAGCCTCATTAGGACATTGAGCTGATTTAATTATATGTGTTTCGCATTCGTGCGCAGTTCTGGAATCACCTATACAAACAGTTTTGATCCAAGCAACACGACTTCTCATTAGGATCCAATCTGTTGGATACTGTGATTGAGTATTTTGAAACAAAATGTAAGAACAATGAACAATGAAAGTTGAAGAAGAATACAACTTTTGCATACGCCAATGATACGTGACAGTGAAGGAATGACATATTCTGTAAATTCTTGCGAAAGCGACCACTCAAACACCATTCTAATTTTAAACCAGGTGACTGTTTAACCAATTCCCTCATAAGCTATTTTTAGATCCTACCTATTTTGAAACTATTGTGGTAAATAGAGCAGTTGCTCCCATGGAGCAAATGCTCTATTTATCACAATGATTTCAGGAAGTGACGTTTACAGAGGCGCCAAATGACGTCAATATGAGGGAATGGGTTGGTGTAGATCGAACCTAATGCAGAAAGCCCCTAGAGGAACTTTCTATATTACTTTCAGTCTGCATTGAGCAGCCATCTACATTTTAGGACACCCGTGGTCATGTAGAAAGAGATCGCTTTGGAGATGGCCAACTGTATCGTCGCATGTGTGCTCATAAATGTAAATGCTACGAACCTTTCAATGGGGGGAAGGTAATGTGGCTTTTTGTGCAAAGAATGTAGGCATGACGAGCAACTGATTCATAGATGTAGAAACTGAAAACGTTTGATCTACACTAATAATATTCATTGTAAGAAATAATGACAGGAATATTAACCCTTTACTCCGTGAATACAGTAGAATCTGTCTGAAGCGGTCATTCATTTATTGAACATGATCGAGAAAAGTGTTAGCCCTGGTAAAAAACTGTAGCATTAGATCTGTGTAATTCCATAAGCATACAGAACAGACCCTTGGTCTACTCTGTTGGCAAAAGCGTATATATGGGTTCAAGAGTTGTGTCATAAAGTCTGCAGATATGTCATACAGTGTAAATCCAGATCATACCAAACGCCCAGGCCGGGATTCGAACCATGAAAATTAAATGATCATAACCACTCGGTAACGGAGGCCCACTGGCACCAAAAAGATTAAAGTCAACACTGTTATCATAGTGTGGTCTTCAAACCTGCGTGTCGTCTCTTAGCAAATGTTTGTTGTTTTCTTTCCACCGAAAAACAAATCAATGCATGACTGAAATAAATATGTGGCTAATGGCTATCCTTTTGTTGTAAATAAGTATTATTGTTCCTAAAAACAGACAACAACCCATATTTGTCATACCTAAAGTACAGATGACAATGTCAGATACAGATGGCATGTTTATTCACACAGTCATGTATGGTTTGTTTACTCCGCACTTTATTGGCTTATTTGTGATAACTTTTGTCATCCTGATGGAACAGCCCCAAGTAAATCAGCTAGCTAAACTCTGTTTTGTTTAAAGTACATGTGTATTCCATCTCATCCATATAAACACCCTTTCACGTCTTTGTGAACAGGGTAGACCAAAATCAGTCGGCACCTCAGCCTGTTCCTTTTGCTTATGGCATAGATATGATTCTTCAGTTTTTGTCGAAGCAAAACATTCCCTTGAAGATTATACATGATAAAAACCGGCTAATAAATATTCATGATATCGTTACTTCTAACATGAATACTAAACAGGAAATGGGATTTAAAAAAATAAGCAGACGACTTATAATACTTGACGTGCTAATAATTCTTAGATATAACAAGTGTCATCCATCATAGAAACTTCCCAAGCCTTGAGTGTTATTCAATATATTTTTCAGAATTAACACTTTCGCTGCCAAATTTTGTTGTCTGCAAACTGTGTCGTCTGCTACAATTTTTTTCTACATTTTTGTTTCATAAAATAGTCACAGTAACAAACAGTTTGCAAAGATAATTACATATATTGGCAGCGAAAGAGTTAACACGATCACACAGGTTGGATCCTGATAAATGACCGAACAATACGTAGTCTCGTGTGGATTCAATTAAGTTGTTTACAAATTTAGATCACTTATTCCACACAAAGCAAGATCACTGAAAAGCGTACGTGCTGTTTTTCATGTTGTTATGATTAAATATTTACCTGTTCATGTATTCATGTAAAAAATAATGACAAAATGAATATTTATTAGCTCAAGTTTCATAATATAAACTCAAATGGAAGTATTTGCCTTGACAAGAACTGTATAATCAGATCTATATCATATCTAAAACAAACAGAGCAGACCCTGATCAGACGGCTCCTAAAGGAGTCGTCTGATCTTGGTCTACTCTGTTTGAAAAACCACTTATATGAGGGAAAGGGTCTATCGATGAATGTTACAGTGGAATGGTCCATCATCAATTAACGGTAGAGACCATTCCGTATAATAGGGTGTAAATTGCGAAATGAATTTGACTGACAAGCAGCGCAGACGCTGATCAGAGGGATTTTCAAGTACACTAGTTTCTCGCACTCAAGTAGGTAACTTTTAGCATCCTTAGGAAATTCCAATCAGTAGCAAGTGTCTCCTAAATCAGATTTCTAAGTAGTTTTCCCCATTTCTTTTAAATAATAAAACTTAAACGGAACATCAAACAGATTTGATACTGATGAGAACGCAGCTGGATCCCGACTGTTTGCAACAGTTATTCCAGATTCTCCCGGGGTATGCTTTGACATTAAGTAGAGTGTCTCAAAACTAAGCCAGGTATCAATGACACACCTTTCGAAGGACTCTGTATCAATAAAAAGATTTCCAAGATAACTGATATCAGGCTGGCTTTGTTTACTTATAAAGGTGTTTGATGAATGACATTGAATGGCCTTGGCGGAAAATGAGATATCTTACGTTAAAACTTGCTAGGCATGTTTCAGGTGCAGATATTATTATACTTCCTTAACCCTTTACCCGATAGAAAAAAACATGCTGATGCTTTTTGTCAACAGAGTATACCCAGATCAGACGGCTCCTATAGGATCATGCTCTGCTATACATGTATCTGTTTGCAAATGTGTTAAAATCTATTAGATGGAGAGTTAAAGAGACTGTCAGATAATAATTAGAGATGGGGATTTCAAAACACGAGACGTTTTGTAGTATTTCTGTTCAGCATTAAGCTACCATATTGTACATGTATCTAGTTTACTCCATAGAGACATTTTGCGCCTTTTGACGGATCCTGTAGGACAACTGCTATGCACATAGCTCATGTAGGAGCTTTCTGTATTACTTTTGTCCTGCATTAACCCTTTCCTCCATAAAAACGCATTTCAACGCCTCAGTAAAAGTCACCTGTTGAAACCATTGTGATAAATAGAGCATTTGCTCGTATAGAGGTTGGATCTAAAAATAGCCTATGAGGGAATGGTCAAACAACCACCTGCTTTTACTGACGCCTATGTTAATAAACCATGTGGTCGTATTAGCTAGACTCTACTCTATTTGATATATACGTGTTTTATTCCTGTCTTAGCTGGGAGAAGTTCAAATTGATCGGAATCATACTTGGGGTCGTCACAGTCTCCCTGGCGGCATTCCTCATCTACTGGTTCTGGTGTCGAAAGAACAACCCCGTGGCTCAAAGGGCAGGACACTTTGTCACACAGCGATATCACAGGATCCAGGAAGCATGCAGGTATGAAGCAGTTACTGCCCTTGAAACAGTTGTGCTTAATCGAAATGTTTGGATTTCTACTGAATCTTTTTCTGTTTAACCATTTCCCTGTTCTGTGTTTATTCCAAATTTCAGTCATGGACAAAAAAGTTACGATGAAAAATGGAAGGTGGACATTGTAGCAGTTTTAGAAAGTAAAGAAACAGATCTTTCAAATTCCATTAGCAAATAGAGCAGACCTATAAGAGCCATCTGATCTGGATCTAGTTTGTTTGCAAATGCGTGAAAATGCGTTTATATGAAGATATGGGTTAAACATTCATGTAGGAAATAATGACATTATGAAAGTAATTAGCCGGGTTTTATAAGGCCGGATTCTCAAGATATACTGAATTAATCGGCGTTACGCGGTTACATTAACCCATTCCTCCATAAATACGCCTTTCTACGCCTTTCATTTTATGAAACCATTGTGATAAATAGAGCATTTGCTCCTATAGGAGCAAATGCTCTATTTATCACAATGGTTTCAAACTACAAAATTCTAATTTTTTCCTTTCCTCTAGTTAAAGCTCCTTTTCGGTAGATAAATTCAAAGAGGTTGGATCTAAAAATAGCCTAGGAGAGAATGAGTTTAACCAATTTGTTGTTGTTGTAGCTGTTGTGGCTGCTGTCGCCGGGCCGTGGAAAAGAGGAAATTGGAGGAGGAGATGAGGCAGAGGGCCAAGGAGGTCCCGGCGTTCGACCTACCGACAGACTCTGGCGGAACCGACCCGACATTCGATAAATTCTGGAGCGGACCATTGGTGAAGAGCTAGTTTAGGACATTTCAATCACGGAAATAGTGTTTTTTTCTTATCACGTTGTGGACATTGTGGCCTTGTTCGAACTCTTGTCTGCTGCACTTTAACCCTTTCTTTCCTATCAAAGCGTATTCATGCCTTTGCAAACAGAGCAGACTCCTGTCACAGGCGTTGGGCTCATGAAATATGTCTAAAATAAGTTAAAATGTCCCTAAAGCTGAAAATTCGTATATTCTATATAAGAGATTTCTCTTATATAGAATATACGAAATTTCAGCTTTAGAAAAAATAAAGCCTGGGGCGTTTTGAGACAAAGCTGAAAATTCGTATATTCTATATAAGAGATTTCTCTTATATAGAATATACGAAATTTCAGCTTTGTCTCAAAACGCCCCAGGCTTTATTTTTTCGGCCCCAAATGTTACAAAACGTCAATTTAGGGACATTTTAACTTATTTTAGACATATTTCATGAGCCCAATGCCTGTGACTCCTGTAGGAGCCGTTTGATCAAGGTACGCTGTTTGCTTATGGACAGTTTCTGCCAATACCAAACATCCACGTTTTTGTATGCCATTATAAAAATCAGCTACTTACTATTCATAATGCCATTATTCATTTCATAAATATTCAGTTGGGAAAGAGTTAACCCGTTACCCAATGAATGTTCATGTAAGAAAAACTGACATACAGTAAAAACCTCCCTATAACGGCCACTAAACCATATAGTAAAACCTCTCTATAACGGCCACTAAATTGCGTTAATTAGTTGGTATTTAGGGCAGGTGACTGCTTAAAGCAAGGTTAAAGTAAAACAGAACGCTCCCGTAGGAGCGTTGTTTTACTTTCACCTTGCTTTAAGCAGCCACCTGGATTTAACACAAAATACTTAATGTAATTTAGTGGCCGTTATAGAGAGGTTTTACTGTAATGACATAATAAATGTAATATGGATTTTACAATGACATACGATCATAGGAGTTTGGCTGTTTTTGGCATTGGCAGAAGCTAAATTAATTCAATAAGCAAACAGAGCAGTCCTTGACCAGGCGCCTCATACAGGAGCCGTCTGAAATGGGTCTATTCTGTTGGCAAATGCGAGCAAAGGTAAAAGGTTATCGTCTTTAGTTTTGTTTCTAGAACCAGTGTGCAATGTGCAAAACAGCTTGGATCATAACGAGACGCCGTGTTACCCAGCGTCTGGATCTGGATCCAAGCTGTTCGTCAATGCAAGTAACGTACTAATTGAGAGATTTTAACTCTTTGCACGCCAAGTAACTGTTGTTATAATTTCTTCTCCTTCTCTTCAAAAAAAGGTGTGAAACAAATGGGATCCTTTTGAGACGTAGTGTTTCTTGTATGGGCCCAAATTCAACGCTTGTATGCAAAATAAAATGATTCTACGAGACGTGTTATATTTGAACAAGTTGAACAAATAGCATTGCCTTCAATTTTATTGCAACAAATGTTCAATGTGAGATCCATGACAATAGTAGATCAGCCTACACTGCTTAGACCAGGATTGTAGTCTTTATTAAGACGTTTTGGTCCAGCTTTTCCCACTCCTCTCTCAGAGCTTTTTTAAGGCCTCTGATGGGTGTTAATGTTCCGTGCCTGTAGTTTACGCTTTAGGGTTCCCCAGATTCCATAGACCATTGGGGCTGCACCAGGGGATTTAGCCATCCATTCCTCGAGCGTACTGTACTTAACACCACGCAAATTAGGGTAGTTTAGCGGGACTTTTGCAGCGAGACTGGGAGCGCTGTACTGATGGAACACCATCTTCCATTTTGTGCCTCCCAGTCTAGGTACACCCTCTTCCTGGAAGGGCTGCAATACGTTTTTAACTGATTCTCTCCTGGACTATTTCTAGAATAAATCTACCGAAAAGGATCATATACTAGATAAAGGATTTCTTTTTAGAATTGTGTAGCTTGGAAGCCATTGTGATAGAGCATTTGTTCATATGGAGCAAATGCTCTATTTATCACAATGGCGTCAGTAGGAGAGATTCTGTTAATAAAGACGTTTGCATTGACTTTGGTGCCTTTGTCTGTGATTCATATAGCCAATGTATGCCCTTATAGCATACTCCAGTGGCGTACAGCCCATGCCATGCATGTATCCTGCAGCAAAAGCAGCATGCTTAATGCGTTTCAGTTTATCAACAGCAGCAGCTCCTTTACGGACATAGCAAACATTGAGGCGACCATATCGTCCCAAATATCGAATATGGCATAGTCTGAGGTTACAACTTTTTTTCATTTAATCTTAACCAGCGCTTCAAAATTTATCATTATTAGGTCTATAATTTATTATTATTATTATTATTTAGTCCATGTCCAATGATCCTAAAAGCATCGTGTACTAAGATTAGCCAAAGAGTTTGGACACATATGATAGGCTGAGGAACTCCGGGTGGTAGTCCAACGATTTGCAAAACACATCTTAGGTACATGAGCAGGGTCATCACTCAACAGCAGCAATAGTTTAAATATGCAGGTAATTCTAAACTTGCGAACTAATGGAATGAATGGCTAAAGGGGTGTGATAAAACATGTGAATACAGTAGAACCAGTCTAAAGTGGTCATCCACACGGAGTCCAATGTGCGTTTGTAATGCGGTAGTAGCTTAATGCAGGTCAAAAGTAATGCAGAAAGCTCCTAAAGGAGCTTTCTGCATTACTGTTACCATGCATTAAGCAACCACCTGTAATCTAAGACTCCTATGTTTAATAATTGAATGACCACACAAGAAAGGATCTACTATATACATGTACGACTGCATATCTTCTGTAGTCCTCCAAGAAAGCAAGAACCGTGCTAACAGCAACCTTGCTAATCCTGTTATTATCTACTTAACCCATTCCCTCATAGGCCATTTCTAGATCCAACCATTTTGAATAAATCTACCGAAAAGGAGCATGAATTAGAGAAAAGGAATTTCTTTTTAGAATTTTGTAATTTGAAACCATTGTGATAAATAGAGCATTTGCTCCTATAGGAGCAAATGCTCTATTTATCACAATGGTTTCAATAGGTGGTTTTTAGAGGCGTAGAAAGGCGTATTTATGGACTATTATCTCTTGTCATATTGCAGTTACAAAACAACAACTCAGTGTTGTTTACAACAGGGTCAATCATGGATATCAGAGAAACAAGGAAAACAATTTTTGTGACTTTACTTGTTTAATCAACTTAAGATTTTTTTGTGTATCAGTCAGCCAAGTGTAACAATTAATTAAATGGTCAACAGTGATAATATTTATATACACATGGCACAAGCCCGTTCCACAGTGTGATAATAACCTAACTGTGTCATCTGCATACAGCAACATCATGGTAAAAATTATCAGTAAATCCTATCAGCATGGTCTTCACAATATCCAGTCCCCTAACAGTATAAAGGAAGCTCCCCATATCCCTTCTCTATCATACATTATTAAATTATGACTCTTTGAACATTCTTGAGATAACAACCCATTCCCTCACAGGCTATTTTTAGACCCAACTTCTTAAAATAAATCTACTGAAAAGGAGTATTAATTTGAAAAAATGATATTTTTTAGAAATTTGCAGTTTAGAAACAATTGTGATTAATAGAGCATTTGCTCCATGGGAGCAAATGCTCTATTTATCACAATGGTTTTTAAAGCTGAATTTAACAGAGGGGTCAATGCGTCAATATGAGGGAATGGGTTAAACTCACAAAGCTTTCTGTACCAAACAGGTTCACAAATATCACAACAGCAGGGTTACGCTAATGCACAAACACTGCTTGACAAGACGAAACTCTTACTCATTTATTGTTTGACCTTTTCAGAGTGGAGTAGCCCACCCGTGTTTAACTTGAAGAGTCCACTTAGTATGAAAGGTTTAAACTTGAAAGAGGATTTTGAATGACAAACAGTGCAGACTCTGATCAGGATTTCCTTAACCCTTTCCCTCATATAAACGAGTTTGCACGCATTTGCAAACAGAGTAGACCCAGATCAGACGGCTCCTATAGGAGCCGTCTGATCAGGGTCTGCTCTGTTTGCCAATGGAATTTGATAGATTTGTTTCTTTACTTTCTAAAATGGCTACAATGTTACACCTTACAAATTTTGCCCATTAATATTCAGTAGGTATTCAACTCTGAAGTAAAAAATAGAACAGGGAAAGGGTTAATACTCCTCTGATCTATCTATTATAACTCTCATGTAAAAGTACAGTGCAATAGAGAAATGGCATCTGCATATCATGTATTTCTAGATTAACCATTCAATTCATGAATATTCAAACCAAAATTAAAGACATCATGAATATGATTTTTTAATGGCACTATGAACAAGGGAATTTTTACATCGTGACAAAAAAGAAAGTAGAATCAGATCTGTATTATTTCATAAGCAAGCAGAGCAGACCCTGATCAGATGGCTCTAGCTGGAGTAACCTGATCTGAGTCTACTCTGTTTGCAAATGTTATAAAAGGCATATTTATGGAGAAAAGCATTAATCCTTGACTCCATAAATACCCCTTTCTACCCCTTTGCAAACAAAGTAGACCCAGATCAGACAACTCCTGTGAGAGCCGGCTGATCATGGTCTGCTGTGTTTGCTTACGATATAATATAGATATGATTCTACAGTTTCTGCCATGGCCAAATATTCATGTGCCCAAGTCCTGTTATAAAACTTAATCTAATCAATATTCATAAAGTCTTCAAGTCATTATTTCTTACATGAAAATTCATCAGTTAAGTGTTAAATGCTTAAACGCTTTGTCAATTCTAAAACCACAACTCTGCAGCCTACAAAATTATGCTTGAAAAAATGTTCTAAAATCTACGTTTGTTCATCCCATAAACAGAGACCGTTCATGAAGAAAATAATATTCATAACAAACCACTTTGTTGCCAATTATTTACATCTTAAAAATGATATGTAATATTTCTTAGCGAGAAAAACTGAATACATATACAGTAAAACCCAGACATCAAAATAAGTATGAATACCAGTCTTTCAGAATGGTGGGAGCTTAATGCAGGTTAAAAGTCATACAGAAAGCTCCAAAAGGAGCTTTCTGCATGACTTTCAACCTGCATTGAGCAGCCATCTGCCTAAAAAGACCTAAACTGTTCTAATATTCCAGTTCAGAGGGGTTCTACTGTAGTTTAAAACTTTCACTTAAAATGTACATGTAGTTTGGGTGGTCCTACTTACAAATCTAAAATACGGTAAAACCTCACATATATCGGAACTTTTAGTACAGATAAAGATCAACAATGATACTGGTTTGTGTGTTTGTATCAGTAAGGTTTTAATGTAATACCATATAAAGCACTAAACCCGTTACTCCATGAATATGCCTTTCTACCCCTTTTTGAACAGAGTAGACCCAGATCAGATGGCTCCTATAGGAGCCATCTGATTAGGGTCTGCTCTGTTTGCTTATGGAACAGTATAGATCTGATTCCACAGTTTCTGCTTCGGCCAAACTCTTGTTTTCATTAGCCATTATAGAAAATAATATGATTAATATTCATGATGCCATTATTTCTTACATGAATATTAATAGAGGAAAGGGTTAAGATACCTTTAAGAAATGGTTTATCATTCCTTGTCCATTTTTTATTTAACATTTAAATGAAACTGTTTAAGTTATGGTCTTTGAATAAATCTACCAAAAAGGAGCATTAACTAGAGAAAGGGAATTTTTTTTATTAGAATTTTGTAATTTGAAACCATTGTGATATATAGAGCATTTGCTCCTACATGAGCAAATGCTCTATTTATCACAATAGTTTCAAGAAGTGACTATTACAGAGGCGTAGACGGGCGTATTTATGGAGGAAAGGGGTAAGTGCATATCATAACAGCACATACTCATCAACTATACTTAAGTTTCATGATACTGTAATCAAATACCTTTGGAGTGGTGAATGACACACACATATTCGGGATGGACTGACAAGGATAACTCTAAACAGGGACATATAAAACCTACAAGCTAATTGAAGCATTTAGCCCTTTACCGTAACCCTTTCCTTGTTGAATATTCATGTAAGAAATAAATGACATCATGAATATTCAATTGCTGTGGTTATTTATTTTTAAAATGGCATATGTACACACGATTTTTTTTTTTGTATTTGTAGAAACTGTAGAGTCAAATCTATTATAGTTTCATATTAAGCAAATGGAGCAGACCCTAATCAGACTACAGGTCCTATATCTGATCTGTTCTACTCTGTTTGCAAAGGCGTGATAAAGCATTTGCATGAGAGAAAGGGTTAAGAATATGCATGTATTATTAATAATGCATATTAATAAGCCGATTTTTCATTATGATTATGAACAAAGAAACTATTTTATCATAGAACAAACTGTAGAATCATATCTGTATTATATCATGAGCATACAGAGCAGATCCTGATCAGACAACTATGACAGGAGCCATCTGATCTGGATCTACCCTGCTTGCAAAGCTGTCTCGTGAGGTAAAGGGTTAAACACACAAATGACCACAAGACCACATGTCAGGGAGTCAAACCTTAGTTAGGCTTACCCTCCTCTAATTTCTCAACTTCATTATCATGCAACAGGGTCCTGTACAACAGTACACTGTTTATAAACATATGTGAATACATTGGATCGGAATGTACGTGTGAAAAAGTGTTAACATAGTTTAAATATTTGGATCGAATCAACACCATATGACTCTTCAATGTTCAACAATGCGAATAAAACATACATATTAATTCAAACGCCTACACTTTAAACCCTTTACTTAATCTTATTACTCATTTGTAAACAGAGTAGACCCAGATCAGACAGCTCCTATAGGAGCTGTCTGATCTGGGTCTGCTCTGTTTACTTATATGTTACCAATCTGATTCTCTACTGTTTGCCATGGCAATGAATTGCGTAATTTTCTAATTTTGCATGAACACTCGTCAAGTAAAGGAAAGGTCTGTATGAATATTCATCACGTAAAGCGTTAATCCTTTACTCCATGAATATGCATGTAAGAAATAGTAATGTCATGAATATTAATTAGATTATTTTCTTGTAATAGTACATAGACACAGGAATGTTTGGCCATGGCAGAAACTGAAGAATATTATATTATAAGCAAGCAGAGCAGACCCTGATCAGACGGCTCCTCTGGGTGCTGTCTGATCTGGGTCTACTCTGTTTGCAAAGGTGTAGAAAGGCGTATTTAGGTGTAGAAAGGCGTATTTATGGAGTAAAGGGTCAAGTAAACAAAAACAACAACATTGCACTACCTTTTGTTTGTTTCTAGAAAACTATCCAACTACAAAACCTAGTCTCCATACCATACCTGTACCATACTTATTCTAATTAAAACCCAGATGATGTAATAGAAGCTCTTAGTATGCTATTTAAAGCAATTTTTCTTTATGATGCTGGAAAAAAACCTCTGCACATGAAAACAAGTTAGCTTTATTTTAACGATTTTAAGAATCAGGAATGGCTTAAAAGTTGGAACTGACAATAATTGAGAATGCATGATTCTATTTTCATGATGAACTTTTCCTAGCAAAAAAATGTAAACATTTGGGGGGGGTTTCTCTCAAGCAAATGGGATTTTAATTACAATAAACATGGTATTAAGATGATGTTGTTTCCATATGAAAAGAAAAGGAACGAAAAAACTACTCAATCATTAAATGACAAAACAAATCCCTATAACATCTATTATTGTGAGTGAGACATCTCCATTCACAGTCCAGGTCTACCATATTTTTATAACTATATAAAACCTCTCTATAATGGCCACTCAAATAGTTTAATCCTAGGTCTTTAAGGCAGATGGTAGCTTAACCCCTTACTCCATGAATATTCATGTAATAAATGACATCATGAATATTAATTTGATGCATTTTTATAATGGCATATGAACACAGTAAGTCTTGGTAACCGGACAGGACAGACTCTGATCTGATGGCTCCTACAGGAGCTGCCTGATCTGGAGCTACTCTTTAACCCTTTCCCTGTTCTGTGTTTATAACAAATTTCAATACCTACTGAATATACATGGACAAAATAGTTAAAATGAAATATGGAAGTTGGAACATTGTAGCTCTTTTAGAAAGAAAAGAAACAGATCTTTCAAATTCCATTAGCAAACAGAGCAGACCCTGATCAGACGGCTCCTCTAGGAGCCGTTTGATCTGGGTCTTCTCTGTTTGCAGGTGCGTGAAAACACATTTATATTAGGGAAAGGGTTAAAAGTGTTAAAAGCCATAACTATGGAGTAAAGGGTTAACAATGAAATACATGCAGAAAACTCCTATACGACCTTCCTGTGTTAATTCCATCTTGCATTAAGCTTTTATTTCAAAGACTCTGGCAATTATTCATCAAGTGGACGCAATAGAGAGATTATTCAACAGACATAGCCAGAGCCTTGGTCGACCTTTCAAGAGATCTTCACAAATTATTGACCTCTCCGAGGTCCACACTGGGCGAGACATGTATTAAAATCACATTGACTAAAATTTCAAACAATCTAAAGGAATTTTCAAACATAATGCAAATTTACTGAACATGCTTTCATACTTCATATTCTGTTTTCCATTACCAAATGGAATAAAATAATCAAACCGTCAAAAAATACTCATCTATCAGATTTATGTCAAAATAATTGTGTTACACAATAGAACCTCTCTAAAGCGACCACTTTATACATAATGGGTGGTTTTATTTAGAAGCAGCTGGTTGCTTAATGCAGGATGAAAGTGATGCAGAAAGCTCTCATTGGAGCTTTCTGCATATCATATCTTTCACACTGCATTAAGCTACCACCTGCCTTTAATACCCAGATTTTTACCTCTTTCTGGTGGTCACATCAGAGAGGTTGTATTATACATCAGTGTTATTGCAATTAGTGAAACTATAACCAGTGTAACTGGAATTTGACAAACTGTTCAGTAAAACCCCTCTAAACCGGACATTATATCTAGTATAAATATCGGTCTTGGAGAGACAGGTGGCTGCTTAATGCAGGGTGAAAGTCATGCAGAAAGCTCCTCTAGGAGCTTTCTGCATAACTTCCACCGTGCATTAAGCTGCCCCCTGTCTAAAAGTATATAAATTCTTCTCTACTGGAATTCCGGTTTAGAGGTTTTACTGTTCTTCACAACTGTGCCTCCAATATGAAACAACCAGCTTTTCTACTTTTACAAACAGCAATACAAATTTATCACTACAATCAGATGCCACACAAGTTTTTCCTCAAGAACCAAACCCTTTGAATGCTTTGCCATTTGGCAGTTTAACCCTATCCTTTATAGAAACAACATTTCATGCTTTTGCAAACAAGAGTAGACTCAGATCAGATGGATTCTGTAGGAGCCCTCTAATCAGGGTCTGCTCCATTTGCTTATAGAATAATAAAGAATAGATTCTATGGGTTCTACCGATACCAAAAATTCTTGTATACTAATTCAGCACATAAATATTCATGATGTCATAATTTCTTACATGAATATTCAACAGGGAAAGGTTTAATGTATAAAGCACTTTAAAATCAGAAGTCTGCTTAACCCTTTACCAGATGAATATTCATGTACGAAACACCAACGGAATGAATATTCATGAGCTATTTTTTATAAACAAGGGAATATTGACTATGATGGTAACCAGAATCATATCTACAATGTATATTAATTTATACACAAATAGAACAGACCCCTGATCAGACCAGACAGCTCCTACTGATCTGGGTCTATCTGTTTGAACTGTAAAAAATGTGTCTCTACCATGTAAATGTTTAATGTAAAACAAAAATAATGCAGAAAGCTTTGCATTACACATGTCTGCATTAAACTATCATTTGCTTTAAACACCCAGAAATCTTTAGAATGGCACATGTTAGCCGTCTGATCAGGGTCTACTCTGTTTGCTAGTGGAATTTGAAAGATATGTTTTTTTTTCTAAAATGGCTACAATGTTCCACCTTCCTTTTTTCATTATAACTATTTTCTAGGTATTGAAAATTGGAATGAACATAGAACAGGGAAAGGGTTAAAGACCCAGAATTCTTTAGAAATGCACCTGGTATTAGTCTCAGACAGACAAGTCTAATCTGTGGACAGTGGAGAAACAAAGAGTTTTGAATCTTAAATACACCCCTTATAAGAAGCTATGTGTGGCTCCACTAATACTTAGACAGTTACTACTAACACCCAGTCAGAATATTCATTTGACCAAGCAAGTTCCAAGTTTTTAGCACAAAACATTACTATAAACAAGATTTTGAAATATCACATTGAATAACATTATGTAGGCTCTTTCTCTTCCAATCACGTATTAAGCAATATGTACAGTAACAATACAACAGATAGCATGGAATAAATATTGCTCGTATGTGTGTCTGACTTGGTATTACAACAAGATCACCACTGGTAAATCCCACAGCTGAGTTGTTCTCAGTGAAAAGGTACCTTGCAAACCTTGCAAATAGACATAGACCAGCTACCATGTAGAACAGCTGTAAATAAAAGCACCGATCTCTCTTTAACACTTTACTCCATAAATACTCCATTCTACACCTTGGCAAACAGGGTAGACTCACATCAGACGGCTCCTGTAGGAGGTGTCTGATCTAGGTCTACTCCCTTTGCAAAGGCATAGAAAGGTGTATTTATGGAGGAAAGGATCCAAACTGTTTCTAACTCCAACTGCATTTTTGTAGAGCAACTGATTTTTACATTGAATCTTGAAAAAATCAACTTTGTTAAAAATAATTAGCTCAGCATGCTAATTGGTTAAACAGTGCAGACCCTGATAAAAAATGCAGAAGGCTGGCTGGATCTACACTGTTTGCAAAGCCTATAACATACCTTTTCTCATAATATTAATTGTAAACCTAAAAACAACACCTAAAAGAATATCTATCAAAGCAAAATTTACTAATTATTACATACACTAAACTTCAAAATTATCATTTACATGTGTGTATGAAGAAAGATGTAAAATAAAATATTTCACTGAATGATTCTAATGTATTAATCTTATGGCAACCATTATGGGATACCTACATAAACCATTTACTCCATGAATAATTATGTAAGCAAAAATGACATCATGAACATTATTTTGATTAATTGTTATAATAGCACATGGACACAGGAATTGTTGGCCATGGCAGAAACATATCACGATTATATCATAAGCAAACAGTGCAGACCCTGATCAGACGGCTCCTACAGGAGCCGTCTGATCTGGGTCTAGTCTATTTGAAAAGGCTCAGAAAGGCATATTTATGGAGTAAAGGCTTTAGTATACAGTAAAACCTCTCTATAACGACCACTAGATTACATCAAGTATTTTGTGTTATAGGTAGGTGGCTGCTTAAAGCAAGGTGAAAGTAAAACAGAACACTCCCTGTAGGAGCGTTCTGTTTTACTTTCACCTTGCTTTAAGCAGCCACCTGCCCTAAGTACCAACTAATTAACGCAACTTAGTGGCCGTTATGGAGGTTTTACTGTAATCAAATAAATACCACTTTGTTATAACAGTTGTACTTGATACAGACACTTCTTGATGTATTTGGAAACTGTAGACTCAGATCACACAGATCCTATAGGAGCTGTCTGCATTACTTTTGCCCTGCATTAAGCAACCACCTGCTTTTTATTAAGACTCCTGTGTTCAATAAATGAATGGCCACTTAGGACAAGTTCTACTGTATAGCTCAGCAACATGTAGCTAGGAGAAAATATAATGAAAGAGAGAAAACTAAACCAAATCAAAACACACGAAACAGAAAAACAACTGCAACAGGTACATTTCAAAGTCATTCTAAAACTACTATTGGCATATGTCTGAGTTTGTAAGCAAGGAAATAATGAAAATTCGAAATGGGAAACGAAATGTCAATTTGTGTAAAATATGTTAAGAAAAGATTTGAAAGTTCTGAAATGTTTCAACAGAAGGGTACTACACTTTAGGAGAAATAAGAGTCGAGCAAAAACTAATACAAAATAATGTCATATTCTAATCCTAAATGAATGAAACAAAATTCTGCCCTATGAAATGTAATAAATAATAATATGATTACTTTAAACTATTCAAAGATGAGCTGTCAATCACCCGACATTCATTCCACTGTCACTTAAGTCAAATCAGAGTTACTTACTGATGATGATACAGTGCTGTAGTCAAGGAGTACTGAATTTGTCTAAATCTCTTTATTTCTCCGCCAAACCCTATCTTGCTGGTACTCATTAGAATTGCCTCAGAGAGGAGGCTCTAATGAGTAGCGACAAGCTAGGGTTTGGTGGAGAAATATACGAAGAATATCCAAAATACTCCTCTTATTCACAGTTCTGATGACAATGACACCATTTGTATAATTAACATCTACAAACGTATACATGTAACATAAATATTCCAGCACTTCACTACAATAAGGAAATTACAAACCACTAGATATGTATCATAAGGAGTAGAAAGAATAGCATCTAGTTGTGCATGTGACAGCACTTTAACCCTTTCCTTCATATTGACACATGTTCATGCATTTGCAAACAGAGAAGACCCAAATCAGATGGCTCCTATAGGAGCAGTCTGATCAGGGTCTGTTCTGTTTGCTTGCGGTATCATCTAAATCTGATTCTACAGTTTCTGCCTGAGCCAAAATGGCCTGTGTTCATATGCCATTACAGTAAAACCTCTCTATGACGGCCATGGTATAACATCAAGTAATTTGTGTTAAAGGCAGGTGGCTGCTTAAAGCAAGGTGAAAGTAAAACAGAACGCTCCTATAGGAGCGTTCTGTTTTACTTTTTCACCTTGCTTTAAGCAACCACCTGCCCTAAATACCAACTAATTAACACAATTTAGTGGCTGTTATAGAGAGGTTATACTGTATATCAATTAATCAAGTTCATATCAATGATGTCATATTTCTAATGTGAATATTCAACAGGAAAAGGGTTAAATCGAATATCAGCTTTTACATCATTTGCTACACTCCATCAGTTTAATTCACAGTTATCATAATGGTGACACATTGACTTATTCACCTTTACAGACCATTAGAATGGGAAGAATGAAAGTAAAATATTAGTACTTGTAATGCTTGCACTTAAAAGGTGATGGTATGAAAATAATTGTCGGCCAATTTTAGCGGGTTGTAGCATGCCAAACATACTTAATGCAGGTCAAAAGTAATGCAGAAGCTCCTATATAGCTTTCTGCATTAGTTATGCCCTGCATTAAGCAACCACCTGCTTTTTAGGGCTCCTATGTTCAATAAATGAATGGCCACATAGGACAGGTTCTACTGTAAGGGTACACATTGAAAAGCAGAAATTATGATATAATGATGTTTTTTATCTGAAGAAATTATTCAAAACATAAAATAATTCTAACATATAACAAATATGAACGACATAATCCAACCAAGCCATCATGCGATACAATATGTGAAGACTGAAGTTTGGAAGATATATCGTCATGGAAATTTGCAAAATCCCCGAGTAAAATATGGATTTTGTGTGTATTGCTTATTGGGCTGATTGTACCACTAACAAAATACACTACACTCTCTCCATAACACCTATAAATGTATGCATCTTAAATTGTATTAATTTCTTGCAAGAAAAATAATAATCTGCAATTACTCTCAAAAGGTTAAAGATAAGTAATACAATAATTTAGTTCAAAGTCCTGGGTACAGACTCTCCAAATTGAGAGAACTATACAAAACAAACAATTGACCCTTTACTCAATAAATACGCCTTTGCAAACAAACTTGACCCATATCAGATGGCTCCTGTAGGAGCCGTCTGATCAGGGTCTGCACTGTTTGCTTATAATATAATATAGATATGATTCTAGTTTCTGCCATGGCCAAATATTTCTGTGTCCATGTGGTATTAATCTTAACAATCAATCTAATTTAGTATTCATGATGTCATTAATTCTTACATAAATATTCATGGAGTAAAGGATTAATGTTAATCTATCTTTGTGTAAAGGATTCAACAAGATGTGTTCCTAAATAACCAAGTTTTATACAATATTTTGTCTACATAGCAGTCATACTTACAGGGTTAAGGTGTAATGTTGTATGCAAAACATTAAGATCTAATGAGGAGTCTCAGGAGTCCACCTCTTCCAAAAGTGTTTTTGCAGAAAACTTTTTTAACCCTTTCCTCCATAAATACGCCCTTCTAAACCTCTGTAATAATCACTTCCTGAAACCATTGTGATAAATAGAGCATTTGCTCCAATAGGAGCAAATGCTCTATTTATCACAATGGTTTCAAACTACAAAATTCTAAAATTTTACTTTTCTCTAATAAATGCTCCTTTTGGGTAGAGTCATTCAAAGAGGTTGGGTCTAAAAATAGCCTCTGAGGAAAGGGTTAAAGAAGCAACAATCTAGCATGAGAATTGATGGTAGCAATGTTTTTGCAACAAAAAACCACTAAGCATGCAAACAATTAAGGGTATACAAAAAGATCATTCAGTAAAACCAAATAACCAACAACACACAAGTCACCAGTACAGAAAAAATGATTCTAGTTTGGCCATGTAATTGTATAGAAGTGGGAAGCAAACATTACCACATCCACCAGTATAAATTAAATGAGTCCTACTACCAGAAAAGAGGCACTTTCGTATTGCAAACGGTGTGAACCCAGATCAAAAGCTGCACTGGTAATACAGCATCTACGGTGTATATCAGTCATCAGTTGTTGCAGTATCTTGTATGTTACTGTGTAAAATGTATATCCCAGTTATCCTAAACATTCAGACAGACAATCTTAACCCTTTCCCTGTACAACATTTATTCAAGATTTCTTCACCTCATGAATATTCATGGACAGAATCAGTAATAAAGAACATGGAAAAGGGAATTCCATCACTTTTTTTGAAACTGCATAATCAGATCTGTAAATTCCCATAAAGCAAACAGAACTGACCCTGATCAGACGGCTCCTATAGGAGCCGTCTGATATGGGTCAACTCTGTTCGCAAATGCGTGAAAAAGCATTTATATGAGAGAAAGGGTTAAACAAAACAATTCAGATCCTGATCAAATTGCTCATAAAGAATACAGCTGATGACTCGAGTCCACAATTAGCGAAAGCCAAATTGCCCATTTTCCAGCGACAAGACTCGAATAAAGCTACAGAATTGTGTAAAATTGTACACAGTCTAACAAACTATTTTCAACCAATTATTTATAACAATTTTTATGGATTTTAAAAAGTGCAGAGAAAGGATACATATTTGGTCTGTGTTAGAATGGGAAGAGTATAGACACAAAGTCCTCCATATAATGGTTATTCTATTATCACCATCTTCCTGTTAACCCTTTACTCCATAAATACACCTTTATATGCCTTTGCAAACAGTGTGGACCCAGATCAGAAGGTTCCTGTAGGAGCTTTCTGATCAGGTTCTACTCTGTTTGCTTATGATACAATATAGATATGACTACAGTTTCTGCCATGGCAACAACTTCCTGTGTCCATATGCAATTGTAACAACTAATCTAATTTACAATGGCACACGAATACAAGAATATCTATGTCCATAGAAGAAGCTATAAAATCAGGTCTATATTATTCCACATGCAAACAGAGGTGACATTAAATAAACAGTTCCCTATAGGAGTCATCTGATACGGGTCTACTGTTTGCAAAGGCATCAAAAGGCATCTCTATGAGCTATAGGGTTAAAACAAGGCTACAATAAGTTTAATCTCATTATTTTTTAAAAACTCTTATTGTCTATATTCTGCAATGAAAAACTTTTCATTAGTACTCAATGTACCGGATACTTAAAAAGCTCACTTTTCCTAAATTTATCATTTTCAAGAACCATGTAGACCTAGTTCATGCTGGTCTAGGTCTATCATAATTTCTCTGAGAATTGTTTTCTACATCTCTGCACAATCCTATCTTGTTGGTACTCATTAGACAATTAAGTACAATCATGATAGGGTTTGTTAACCCATTACCTCATAAGTTAATTTTAGATCCAGCTTCTTCCAATAAAACTACCGAAAATGAGCATTTACTGGAGAAAAGGATTTCTTTTTAGAATTGTGTAGTTTTGAAACCATTGTGATAAATAGAGCATTATTTGCAAATGCTCTATTTATCACAATGGTTTCAAAAAGTGGCTTTTACACAGGCATCAATGAGGGAATGGGCTAAGAAATAAAACATGTGTAGAGAACAGCACATCTCTCATATCTGCATCGTTGTCTTCACGGTTGCCATATCCTAGAAAAGATCTTCTCTGTTGGCTTGTATCCACAGCTGTAGAATCATGCACTTTCTTTTCTAACACAGACTAAACACTCAGTATATAGCAGCAGGTATTTCAATGCCAGGGGACAATGTATGCTAACTGTTCGACTTCCATGACTTGGGTAGACCCTCAAAGCGTTTGTATGTATAGTTTATAAACACCCAGTCTTTGTTATTGGTCTGTTCTTTGCCTGAGTCTTTGGACGTATGAGTGTGAGCCGTGGCTGTAAAAGAAACAACATATCAATATCATCATTTAAACAAACATCAAATTTACCCTAAATTTAAGCCTTAAATCCATGCATATTCATGAAATAAATAATGACATCATAAATACACCTTAGATTAATTTGGAAAATGGCATATTAACCCTTTCCTCCATAAATACGCCTTTCTACACCTCTGTAAAAGTCACGTTTTGAAACCATTGTTTATCACAATGGTTTCAGAACTTACAAAATTCTAAAAATTTCCTTTCCTCTAGTTAATGCTCCTTATCGGTAGATTCATTCAAAGAGGTTGAGTCTAAAAATAGCCTACGGAGGAAAGGGTTAACACATTAAATTTTTTTTAACAAAGCAGGAACTGTAGAACCAGATCTATACAATTCCATAAACAAACAGAGCAGACCCTGATCAGACGGTTCCTATAGTAGCTGTCTGATCTGGGTTTACTGTTTGCAAAGGCTTAGAAAGGTGTATTTATGGAACAAAGAGTTACAGACTCTCTTTTTTCTGGACAAATAATTTCTAAGAAAGTACAACCATTTAAGTGGAAGTATATCACTCATATTTCTTTCCAAACAAAGATGAGTATAACAGCATATTTGGAAAACTCACTGCAAGTTTACCAAGTTGAACCTGATGGTAATCTCTGACCTAAGTTAACCCGTGTCCTACTAAGCATTTATAATCAGCTTAGATCCAGATGAGACATCAAGTAACTTAGTGTCTCATCCACATACAAGATGTTTGTCTTTCCGTCAATAGTTTCTCACAAGACTGAAAGAATCGTAAATAAAGAAATGACTGGACTTCCACCCTTTCCCTCATAAATATTTATGCAAGACTTTGTGACTTTATGAATTTACACATTACCCAGATTAGCATACTGGTTGGGTTTTTGCCATTTCAGAAAAAGCAAACAATGTTGACCATACAATCTGATCAGGGTCTACTTCGTTGGAAAATGTGCCACAAGTCATCTATATGTGGGAAAGCAGACGTTATTTTTACAGTAGAAAAAGCACTAATGGATTGTCATCTGTTTCTATTTCATCATCAGTATTATACATGATTACTTACGCCACTTTAGATCCACATCTGGAAACTCATCAAAGTTGGATGTGTCGTCAATACTTTTAACTTCAACTGGAATGGCTGCAGGTCTGTCTCTGTAGAATGACAATAAATAATGTACATGTATACACTTATACTTTGCATAGGTATGTCAATTTATTTCATCCTTTACTCTGAATATTTATGTCAGAATTAACAACTGTATAAATACAACTTAGTTGTATTTTTATAATGGCATTAGCAATAAGGACAATTATACCAGAAACTATAAAATTAGACCATAACTATTTCATTAGCAAACAGAGCAGACTCTGATCAGGCGGCTACTAAAGGAGCCATCTGATCTAATTCTACTCCGTTTGCAAAGGTGTCAAAAGGTGTCTCCAGGGTGTAACTAGAACTATCACTAAAGGTGATATATACCCCCACATGGCAGCTTTGATTGTAAATCCAAGTTTGTGACACCAACTGCCCATGTAACAGGGCCAGAAGACAAAAATGCTCAAAGTTCAAAGGGAGATAATTCTGCAATGAGCAGCACTAAACGCATGAAAATTGTGTCACACATCTGCTATTTGTGGTTATTATGTATGGAAAGTATCAATAAAGAAAGAATAACTTTAAATAAAAGGATGAGTTTGTGACACAAATCCCTATGTTTCATGCCAAAATGACAAAAATTAATCAAAGTTCAACGGGAGATAATTCAGCAATGCCTAGCCTTAACACATGAAAATTGAGTGTGGCTCATCTACTATTCATGGTTATTATGTATACCACTTATACAGTGAATCACTTTAAAACTGGAAGAGGAGTTTGTGACATCAACTCTCCATGTTTCATGCCAAAATGACAAAAAACTCTAAGTTCAAGGGGAGATAGATCTGCAATGCCCATCGCTATCAGCATATTTGTGTTTTGCACATCTGTTTGTGGTTATTATGTATGGCAAGTATCAATTGAATAACTTTAAAACTGAAAGTGCAGTTTGTGACACCAATCCCCATGTTTCGTGCAAAAATAACAAAAAATACTCAAAAGTTCAAGGGGAGATAATTCTGCAATGCCCAACGGTAAACACATGAAAATTGCGTTTTGCAACACCAGCCATCCATGTTCAAATGCGGATGGGCGGACGGACGGACGGCCCGCCCCCCATGACAGGCTGATTCCAGTATACCCCCTCAAACAAGGTATAAAGAGTACAGGACTAGGGTATACAAATAAGTCACAGCCATCTACCTGATATGTTCCCAATCACATCCCTTGAAGAAGGTGTCGGCTTGTATTTGTTCTCTTGAGTTCAGTCTGTGTTCTGGATCACAACATAGCCTGAAATAGACAACAAGATATAGAAAATGTGATAAAATGAGGTCCAGATAAGATGCATAAATTAAAATATATTCAAGAACAACTTCTTTATTTCTCCACCAAACCCTATGTTGTGACCACTTTTTAGTATCGTCTCAAAGAGACAATTCTAAAGAGTGGTTATATCATAGGGTTTGGTGGAGACGGAATGATTTTAATATTTGAGTATGCACCTTTATCTGTTGCCCTGATCAAAATATTCCAATTTCAGAGCATGACATAATTATACACTCACACATTCTAAGATTTGATACTTCAGTCTATTTTCAAAACATGTTTGCCTAGGTCCGAGGTTCTATTTGTATGTTTGAGATCTTTGTAGCTTTAAGTCCTAGAACAGTGATAAAGATTTCACTTACTTTTGGATGAGATCTTTGGCTTCATTTGATATGGGGGCTTCTGGAGGAAAGATTAGGGTCTCTCTCCAGTTCATCACCTTTCTGTAAGTTTCCTGAGGATTTTCAGAGCAAAATGGGGGGTAACCTGGAACAACAACATACAGGGAACCCATCAGTTATCATTGTAAAGAAAACATACATCACTGGTCATATAGACCAAATATTCCTTAACCCTTTCCCTGTTCTGTGTTTAATCCAAATTTCAATACCTACTGAATATTCATGGACAAAATAGTAACAATGAAATATGGAATTTAGAAAGTAAAGAAAAAGATCTTTCAAATTCCATTAGCAAATAGAGCAGAGCCAGACCCTGATCAGATGGCTCCTATAGGAGCCGTCTGATCTGGGTCTACTCTGTTTGCAAACATGTGAAAACATTTTTATATGAGGGAAAGGGTTAAGCAAGAATACATATCTGATCATTCAGCTAAATTTAGATTCTGCCATTTTAAATCATGAGCAGCTAATTCCATGGAAACTCAACACCAGGAAGTTTTAAACAAGTCTTTTGTTTTCAGTTGTTTGTATTTTAACCCTTTCCTTGTTGAATATTCATGATGTAAGAAATACTGACATAATGAATATTTATTAGACAACTTTTTAAAAATGACAAATGTACACTGGATTGTTTGGTATTGGTAGAAGTGATCGAAGTCTACTCTATTTGCAAAGGCATGAGCAAGTGTTCATATGAGGGAAAGGGCTAAATCATTCTTCTTCTGATAAACCCTTTCCCTGTTCTATGTTTATTCCAAATTTCAATACCTACTGAAGATTCATGGGAAAAATAGTTATAATGAAATATGGAAGACGGAATATTTTAGCCATTTTAGAAAGTAAAGGAACAGATCTATCAAATTCCACTAGCAAACAGAGCAAATGCGTGTTTGCAAATGCGTGAAAACACATTTACATGAGGGAAAGCATTAAATTAAACATGTGATAAACAACAGATGAGGAAAACTTTCCCTGTTTAATATTCATGCTGTTTGCTAATGGAATAATTAAGGTCTGATTCTATAGTTTCTGAAATGGCCAAAATCCCTTTGCACATATGCCATTATAATAATTCATGATGTTTTCATTTCCAACATGAAAATGCAACAGGGAAAGGGTTAAGACTCAAGACACAATCAAACAAATAACAAATATGAGAAAACGCTAACAATCAGGTCCTTTTTCCAATAGGACCAAATTTTTATTGTAAGTCTTAATTTACATAGATCATTACTACTTGAATAGTCGACTCTATCACATTTTCTAGTATGCAGTAGTTTAGGCTTATCTCTAAATACAGAAATTAGCATGAAGTCTAGAATACAACAATCTCAAATTTAAGTTGCCATCTTCGTATGTGAGAACTTACAATTGTAATACTATTTTTCATATGACAATACTATTTTTCATATGACAAACTTCAGCTCTATCGATCAGTTGCATTGTATTGTGTTTAATGCAATAAAATTGATTGACTGATGCTTACCTATAAGCATTTCATACATTATCACACCTAGGGACCACCAATCACAGGAGCTTGTATAACCGGTTTGCATAAACACTTCAGGAGCAATATAGTCTGGAGTACCAACTGTAGAGTAGGCCTGCAATAAAACAGTATATAGTATAACTTGTCTTAGGTGGAGTACCAACTGTAGAGTAGGCCTGCAATAAAACAGTATATAGTATAACTTGTCTTAGGTGGCCATCAAAGAGATGTCTAATTATGGGTCTATAAGGCTGGTGGTAGCTTAATGCAGGGTAAAAGTAATGCAGAAAGCTCCTATAGGAGCTTTTTGCATTACTTTTGTCCTGCTTTAAGCAACCACCTGCTTTTTAAGACTACTACCGGTATGTTCAATAAATGAATGGACACTTAGGACATGTTCTACTGCGCAGTGAAACAATCAAAGCCCAAGGTCTTGACTTGGCTGGTGTAACAGGGAAAAGGTGATTGGGTTTTGATTTGAGATTTTTGCAAACAGTACAGATTGAGAGTATCTTTTGATGGACAATGCGAAAACAATATTCCTCCATCTTTGGCAGGTGGTACGATGAGAGCAATTACAGAAAAACTTCTTTCAGTGACTGCACAAGATTTTTAGAAAGCCTATTTGTAGGTATTTAACCCGGTACTCCATAAATACACCTTTCTATGCCTTTCCAAACAGAATAGACCCAGATCAGACTGCTCCTGTATGAGAGGTCTGTTTAGGGTCTGCTCTGTTTGCTAATGAAATAATATAGATAGGATTCTACAGTTTCTGCCAAGGTCAAATATTCTTGCGTCCATTTGATATTATAACAATAAATCTAACTAGAACTATCACTAAAGGTGATGGAATAACTCCGTTAACTGCCTTGATCGCAAATCAAACAAGATCTGTGCCAGGTTGTGCCACGGACAGACAGACAGACCAACTGACCGACCAACACACTGAATCCTATATACCCCCTCTCAGACTTCATTTGCGGGGGTATAACAAGATCTGTGCCACGTTGTGCCACGGACAGACGTACAGACAAACAGACCGACCAACACACTGACTCCTATATACCCCTCTCAAACTTCTTTTGCAGGGTATAATAAGTATTCATGATGTCATTATTTTTTGCATGAATATTTATTGAGTAAAGGGTTAAAACAGCTAGTAGTTTTAACTATATACTAATCAATATTCAAGTAAGAAATAATGACTAGGATTTATTTATTTACTATGACAGAAACTGTATAATTTCATAAGCAAACAGAGTAGACACTGACCAGACTGCTTGTACAGCAGTCCCTGATCTGGGTCTATTCTGCAAAGCCATCAAAAGGTGTGTTTATGGATTAAAGTGTTAAAGCAGGATAGAAGCACTGCACATAGCTCCAAAAAGAACTTTGTGCAGTACTTTGGTCCATCATTAAGCGGCCATCTGCCAGGTTGTTAAAGAATACTACCGTACGTATATTCAGTATGTGGTCACTGAAAATGTTTTCAAGCACACTGAAATTTTTCAGTGCATTCTATTAGTGCATCTCATATATAACTTACCAGAGCTCGTCTGTTCCTCTTCCAACTCTCCATTCTCTTTTTGGAATCCATTGGATTTAAATCTATAAAAACAAAAAAGACATACTGATAAAAAAGGTTTTAAGGTGTCGGCCCGGTGAGATTTTGCTTCCGGGTCGTTGTATCCTTGCAAATAGTTCTTTGAAAAAATGAATATACTTGATTTGACATGTCTGCTGGTTCCTGTGTGGAGCATAGGCTGCATTTTTGGTTGAAAATGAATTATTTCTGATCTTGACACGACATTGACAGTGTTTATTTCTTTCCATTTCAGGACTTTTTCCCCATTCGGATGGATATTAAAGAGGCAGTGCTTGGGTCGGCCATGTTGTTTTGGAAGTGTGTTTTTGGACAGTGGTTTTATTCAACGGAGGATAGTGGAAAAAGTAGACGGTGATTGTATAATCAAACTATGCTTAATCAAAGGGGAAATGTTCATAGATAAAAACAGTATACAGGGTTAGACCCAAAATTTGTTGTGGTCTAGGCTGCAGGGCCTGAAAGTGACCCATTTTTACATAGATTATATAGGGCGAAATCTCACCGGGCCGACACCTTAAACACTTCTAAACCCATTCCCTCATATGAATGCCGTTTCACACATTTGCATACAGAACGGACCCAGATCAGACGGCTCCTACAGGTGCCATCTGATCAGGGTCTGCTCTGTTTGCTTGTGACATGATATAGATCTGATTCTACAGTTTCTGTCAAAGCCAAAAATTCCCTTGAAAAGTTTACATTATAAAATTTCAATAATCATGATGCCATTATTTCTTACATGAATATTAAACAGGGAAAGGGTTAACTCATATACAATATTTGTTCTCTTTTGACATAGATGAAAATGTAAACAAAAAGCTAGCTATATAAACTTTAGAATCCAATTATGAACATCTTTAATGCAATCTGATGCAAAACAACTCAATTTCTATAACTGTTCTCAACCTAAACATAGTCATATCAAAGATATTCCCATGAATTTGGAACAAGAAAAAAAACTGGGACAATTGGTCAATAAGTAACTCTGGAAATATTACATCCCCTTTCAACTCTTTACTCCATAAATACACCTTCCTACACCTTTGCAATCAGAGTAGACCCAGATCAGATAGCTCCTATTGGAACCATCTGATGTGGGTCTGCTCTGTTTGCTTATGATATAGAACAGTTTCTGCCATGGCCAAACATCATTGCATGTGCTATTATAACAATTAATATTTATGATGTCATTATTTCTTACATGAATATTCATGGAGTAAAGGTATTAACTCTTTTGCAGCCATAGGCGAATCCATGATAAACTTTGTAAACAGTTCGGATCCAGATCAGAGGCTGACTAACTCGCTATCTCATCAGGATTCATAGTTTTACACTTTGAAACATGAAACAGGTGATAAAACTTTTGCAAAACTTTGTTTAGCAATTAATGGACTAAATAGAGAAAAAATACAAATGTACTTACTAAAATCACCAGTTTTGCCATGTGAGAGATCTTTGTAGAATTCTGTCCTATGTGACTTCTTCAATCCCGTACACAGCCCAAAATCAGACAACTTGATATGTCCCTGAAATTTCAAAAGCAGTTTCTGCACACATTTTCAAATATTCAATGTTTTTGCAGAAAACCAATCTAGAGTGAAAAACTTTGAAATTTGTTTAAACCTTTACTTAATAATCCAAACGTTTTCACACCTTTGCAAACTGAGAAGATCCAGATCAGATCTGTTGGAGCCATCTGATCTGGGTCTACTCTGTTAGCAAAGACGTGAAAAAGTGTTTATATGAAGGAGAGATAACGAGGTTTGATGGTGAAAACCAATAAATATTGTATATTTATATGCAGATGACACCTAAGCCTTCAAAATACATCGCGGGTTTCTCTGTATCCTCTCCCCTCTCTCTGGGGCGTCCAATTAGCCCATAGTAAGCAGAAACGGACGTTAACACATTCAAACAAGAACATTTTTCTCTTCCAATTACCCAAAGAACTGTAGATAACAGAAATATTAATCTATCAAAATCTCTTTTTTCTAAAATAACTCCTATCTTGGTATTCATTAGAGGCACCCCAAGACAGGGATTTCAATGGGTTTAGGGGAACAAATTAATATGAACAAGTTTTTTATTGAGATTTCCTAAAATCCTAAGATGTCCCTTATCTAGCTCTCTGTACTGACCAGATACAAAATGCACATTGTGAGCCTTACCCTGGCATCTAGCAAGAGGTTATCAGGTTTGATGTCCCTGTGTATAAAGCCTAGATTGTGTATAGAGTCTATTGCTAATATAGACTCCGCTACATAGAATTGGGTCTGCTCCTCAGTCAGTGTATCCTTCTTCATCAACAAGGTCATCATATCACCTGAGACAGAGACAAAAACATACCAATTGACTACTGCTATAAAATACTTCAAACATTGGCCATTTGAAGCTTTTAAAACTTTTATCAGTTTAATTGTTTTCAAAGACAACTTTACTTCTAATCTCTTGAATCAGCACCCTCCCCAAGTTTCTATGACAATTACAAACAACATCCAGAGCTACAGATAAAAGCCTAAAAAGGTATGTATCCAAATACTGACATCGTCATTTCGTCATTCATGGAATAAAGAGTTAATAATTTCAAACATGTTGAATGTAATTATGTATTTTTAACCCTTTCCTTCATATAAACGTGTTTTCACGCATCTGCAAACAGAGTAGACCCAGGGTCTGCTCTGTTTGTTAATGGAATTCGAAAGATCTGTTTCTTTACTTTTAAAATGGCTACAATTTTCCACCTTCAATATTTCATTATAACTATTTTACCCATGAATATTCAGTAATTATCAAAATTTGGAATAAACACAGAACAGGGTAAGGTCAAGTCAAGATGTGTTTGTGAAACACTATGCCCCCACCCCACTTTGACCTTGAAGGATGACCTTTACCATACTTTGACATGTCATTTCATACAGGTGTCATAATTTCTTACAGGAATGTTCATAGAGTAAAAGGTCCAGCAAGTGGATTCTTTATGCAGGACTATTGTACACTTAAAGGCTGTTCTTCTTAACCCTTTCCCTCATATAAACGTGTTTTCACGCATTTGCAAACAGAGTAGGCCCAGATCAGACGGCTCCTAGAGGAGCCGTCTGATCAGGGTCTGCTCTGTTTGCTAATAGAATTTAATAGATCGGTTTCTTTGCTTTATAAAATGTATACAATGTTCCACTTTCCATTTTGTTAATATATATTCAGTAGGTATTGAAATTTGTCCCAAATACAGAACAGGGAAAGGGTTAAAGTTCAACTGAAAAGTGCAAAGAGTCTGAGAGAACTTACCACCGGGGAGGAACTCCATGATGAGGTATAGGTTGATGGGGTCCTGGAAGGAGTAGTGCATTTTCACCACCCATTGGTGGTCCGCCTCCACTAGGACATCTCGCTCAGCACGCACATGGGCAACCTATATAACACAATCACATGTAGCTTACTGAATAAATTTTCAAAGACAGAAAATGTCTTCCAGAGCTTCAGACAAGATGCATACATTTAAACATGTTCAAGCATAGCTCCTTTATTTCTCCACCAAACCCTATACTGTGACCACTCTTTAGAATCATCTTGAAACGACGATTCTAAAGAGTGGTCACAGTATAGGGTTTGGTGGAGAAATGATGATTTTGGTACATTTGTATTTGGTAATGCATCGTTATCTGTAGCTCCAGTCTTCAGTTGCCCTTAATCCTACACCTCTGCAAACAGAGTAGACCCAGATCAGAAGACTGACCAGGGTTTGCTCTGTTTGCTTAAAAGCATTAAATAGACATGTTTCTTCAATGTCTGCCTAGTTGAAAATCACTTGTCCATGGTCAATTTAAATTATTATGGCCATGAATATTAATGAGGTGATAAAATGTGTAATAAATATTGAACAGGGAAAGGGTTCATTTGTGAATGCATAACTACCATTCCTTAACCCTTTGCTTCATAAATATTCATATAAGACAGAATTGCTATGTTATAATAGATCTATATCATTAGCAAACAGCAGAGACCCTGTGCAGACCTGCTACAGGAATAATCTGATTTAGGTCTACTCTCTTTACAAAGGCATCTCTATCAGGTAAAGGGTTAATGTAATAAACTGGTGAACAATATTTTAACTATTAATCTAGCTTAAGTCGATGTATGTGATTTACCTGTTCCTTTTCCAACATGTCTGCTTTGCGGAGTATTTTCATGGCATACACATGACCAGTGTCTTTCTTTTGAACAAGTCTGACCTTGAAAGAGAAAAACATTAAAATCTATAAAGCTGTTACAGATTACAAAAGGCACAACCTTGGTACATGTAGGTATTGTGGACAACAAGTCTGCCACATATGATGAATCTTTACAAGAATTTCATTTGAACTGTTTACCAATTTCAAATGAAACGAAAATTTTGTTTTGTTCTGGTTCCATGAAAGAAACTAATACCAACCTTTTCTTAAACCATTATTATTAATCCTTTCCCTGTTCTATGTTTATTCCAAATATCAATACCTAATGAATATTCATTGACAAAATAGTTATAATGAATAATGAAGGTGGAAAATTGTAGCCATTTTAGAAAGTTAAGAAACAGACACCGGTATATCAAATTCCATTTGCAAACAGAGCAGACCCTGATCAGAAGGCTTCTATAGGAGCCGTCTGATCTTGGTCTACTCTGTTTGTCCATGCGTGAAAACACATTTATAAGAGGGAAAGGGCTAAAACACAAAATATTCAAGCTTGGATTCATACAAGAAACATAACTGTAACTACTGTTAGATATACCACTTATTGCAGTTACCTCCCTTCTAGTCCAAAATTGTACATCCTTTTAACTGCACTATGATTCACAGCTAGAGCTGCATGTAATTGGTATTTGATTGGATAAAATGGTTGATGCAATGGTCATATTGCAAATTGATGGTTGGGATTAAATTGCATGCTTGGAACCTCTTGTGACTGTCAGACTGATGCAATTGATTACCCCAGGTACACATTTGTAGGTACTCAAAGCACACAGTATATTGCACATGTATGTGTACACAGCTGGTACATATTGATTGCAGTGTCCAAGTCATAAGCCAGTTCTTTTGTGCAACATTACAGCAAGCTTAGGATGCTTATCCCTTTAGGCCATGAATATTCATGTAAGGAATTATGACATCATGATATAAATTAGCTGATTTTTAATGACATATCAACACTGGATGTTTTAGCCATGGCATGAACTACAGAATCTGGGTCCATGCTTATAAAGCTTTTTAGTTGAGTCTGAGCTTGTTCTCAAGCTTTTGATTGGACCAATCAAAAACTTGAGAACGAACTCAGACTCAACTAAAAGTGAGTGAGTTGGGTTTTACGTCCGACCAACAGTATTTCAGTTATTTGCAGACAGCACCCGCATGAGACAAGTTATAGTGCTGCCTCACTGGAATACCCCTGCCGCAGGTACATGGCAAGGGCACCCCACCCAGTCACATTATCCTGACACCGGGCCGACCAGTCGTAGAACTACCCCTTAAATGTTGAGCGTAGACAAGAGAGCTACTAGTACCAACTTTTAACGACTTTTGGTCTGTCGCAGCCGGGGATCGAACCCACGACCTTCCGTACCGCAGGCGGACGCTCTACCACTGAGCCATGCGGCCAGCGACTCAACTAAAAAGTTTTATAAGCATGGATACAGATCTTACTATTTCCTCAGCAAACAGTAGAACCTGATCTGTAAGTTCCAACAGGAGCCATCTGATCTGGGTCTACTCACTTTTAAAGAGCATTATAAGGTGTATCTATGGTGTAAAAGGTCAAACATAAGGTCTGCTTATTTATAAGTTTGCCAGATCATATTTATTGTACGGTAATTGTTTCTACCCTTCCCTGTTGAATATTCATGTAAGAAATAATGACATCATGAATATTTATTAGTTGAACAATACTGTAATTATGTACACTGGATGTCTTGGTATTGGCAGAAACTGTCAGATCTGTCATGATTTCATAAGCAAACAGTACAGACCCTGATCAGACGGCTTAAAATATAGATATGATTCTACAGTTCTGCCATGGCCAAAACTTTCGGTTTCCATGTACTACCTTAACCAATTACCTCATAGGCTATTTTTAGATACAACCTCTTTGAATTAATCTACCGAAAAGGAGCATTAACTAGATAAAAGGGATTTTTTTTAGAATTTTGTAGTTTGAAACCATTGTGATAAATAGAGCATTAATTTTGCTCCTATAGGAGCAAATGCTCTATTTATCACATTGGTGTCACAAAGTGATTTTTACAGAGTCGTCAAAAGTCGTCAGTATGGGGGAATGGGTTTACTATTAATATTCATAGTGGAGAGGAGAAGATTTTTAGAGGTTAAATTGTTGACGCGGGACGACGCACGCCGAGGGACATCAGGCGATCACAAAAGCTCACCCTGAGCACTTTGTGCTTTGGTGAGGTAAAAATGAAGCAGACAACCATTTTGTTTAGACAATTGCAAAGAGTTACACATTCTGCTCATGATTGGATGCAAAATCGATATAAAGCCTGTTATTGAGATCGAAATTCAATAACATCAAGTCTATATCAAGATTACTCTGCAGATAACGACTTGAAAGCATTGAAACTTTAATATAAACCTCCAAGGTGTTGATTATATATTTACAAACATGGATATGAATTATAAACGTATCTTCTTGTCAGTTTCGAACTTTTAACTTTCAGATTTCTGGGTACATTTTTGTCAACTCAAAACTTGGCCTACATGAGCTATATTGTCTCTTTTTTTCAAAATTACAATCTTGGTGTCAAACAGTTTGAATGCTGATGAGATGCCAAATTACTTGACAGCTCATCTAGAGTCAAACAGTTTGTGAAGTATTTCATTCGTAACCTGGTAACCCTTTCCCTGTTCTATTTTTATTGCAAATTTTCAATACCTACTGAATATTCATGGACAAAATACATGTAGTTATAATGATATATAGAAGGTGGAATATTGTAGCCATTTTTGAAAGTAAATATCTTTCAAATTCCATTAGCAAACACAGAAGACCCTGATCATACGGCTCCTATAGGAGCTGTCTGATCTGGGTCTACTCTGTTTGCAGATGCATGAAAGCCCTTTCCCTCATCAAACAGAGTAGACAGACGACTCCTGTAGGAGCCGTCTGATCAGGGTCTGCTGTTTGCTTATGACATAATATCGCCAAAAATCCCTTGGAAAGTTTACATCTTAAACACTCAGCTAATGAGCATTGATGATGTCATTATTTCTTACATGAATGTTAAACAGGGAAAGGGTTAATTAGACACCAAGTAACTGGGATTCTCTTTTTTGTGCAAAACCTTTTTGTATCAACAACAACTTACTCAGATTACACGTTCGTTTGCCAAAACAAGAACTGGCATTTGCAAACCCTGTAGGCCTTAACCCTTTCCTCCATAGGCTATTTTTATACCCAACCTCTTTGAATGAATCTACCCAAAAGGAACATTTACTAGAGAAAAGTAAAATTTTAGAATTTTATTTATCAGTTATCACAATGGTTTCATAAAGTGACTTACAGAGGCATAGAAAGGCGTATTTATGGAGGAAAGTGTTAACCCTTTCCTTCATATAAACATCTTTTCAGGCATTTACAAACAAAGAAGACCAGATCAGACGTTCCTATAGGAGCCGTCTGATCATGGTCTGCTTTGTTTGCTAATGTAATTTGACAGATCTGTTTCTTCAGTTTCTAAAATGACTACAATGCTCCACCTTCCATATTTCAGTTTAACTATTTTGTCCATGAATATTCAGTAGATATTGAAATTTGAAATAAACATAGAGCAGGGAAAGGGTTGATTAGCTTTCTGATCTGGGTCTGCACTGTTTGTCATTCAAAATCACCTAGCAAATTTAATCCTATCACACTGAATTGATTCTATTATGGAACACTGATGGGCCATTCAAATTTGAAAATTCAACGTTCAAAGGATTAAATGCTTGGATTCCAACTGACTTTTTTGCATTTAAGATCATTCATCCATCAAAATTTCAATCATTTCCACTCTCCTTACAAATTGTACCCTACTAAGAATTAATTTTGCGTCACTGGCCTGTAACATACCAGTAAATACAGTAGAACCTGTCTTAACCCATTCTTCCATATGACATTTTTATACCTAACCTCTTTGAATAAATCTACCGAAAAAGCATTTACTAGAGAAAAGGAAAAGTTTAGAATTGTGTAGTTTTGAAACCATTGTGATAAATAGAGCATTTGCTCCTATTTATCACAATGGTTTCATGAAGTGATTTTTACAGAGACGTAGAAAGGCGTATTTATGGAGGAAAGAGTTAAACGACCTTATACTAATTGGATTTGTGGTGATTCATGTAAATCTGATCATTATCAGTTCAAATCTTCTCTAGATATGAAAATTGATGTTTGCTTCAACAATAATCTATTGCAACTTTTGCTTTCTACGGATCAGCCATTCAAAGTATTGTTTGAGTTGCAAATAGCTTGGATCCTTGGCAAGGATGTGTATGTGTGTGTGTTGAGTTTGATGGAGTAAAGGATTAATCAATTATTGATGCAAAATCCACATTTTTTAAAAATCCAAAATTGATGCTCCACAGGAGCAAATGCTCTATTTATCACAATTGAAACTACACAATTTTGAAAAAAAATATTTTCTCTAGTTAATGCTCCTTTTCAATCCAAGAGGTTAGGTCTAAAAATAGCCTAAGTGGGAATGGGTTAAATTTTATTAGCATGCAGAGCAGACCCTAACCAAATGGCTCCTATAGGAGCCGTCCGATCTGAGGCCCACTCTGTTTGCAAATGTGTGAAAAGGCATTTTTATCTAGGTAAGGGTCAATTCCAGACTCAACTCTCTGCACACCAGTGGTGAATATTCTCTGAAACAGTTTGGATCCAGATGAAATGTCAAGCAACTTCAGGATTCAGTGTTTTACACTTTTGACTGCAATTTTTGCAGAGAATGAAAGAAAAATTTACTGTCAGAACTGCAGCAGACGGACAAATTTTTGCAGATTCAACAATTACTTAGAGTACAGTTAACCAATATGGATACTGCTGAAACATGAAGTTATTTTTAGACTCGTCTGAATCAGAGCAAACCAGATTTCAAGTTTAAAACAATGAAAGATTCAAAAAGAATTTGCAATAATTATAATATATACAATTCAAATTCTGTTTTGTCCAAGATCACTTAATGCTACACATGGTCAAACATCTCAGATTGTAAATTTTCCAAATCATCTACATGCACTCAATATGCTGTATTTTAGCAAAAACTCAGCATCTCATCATAATCAAAACTGTCTAGCATTCTAATTATATCTTTAAAAAGAAATGGAAGAAAAAAGCAATCATTTATAGCAGATTGACAAGTTATGCAGACAACAATTACTTTGCATACAAAGCGAGGATGAAAATTCAGGAAGATGATTATTAAATTGTTTAGCTGGCTGAACATTATCCATTTGAATGCAGTTAAAACATTACAGACATTTCCAGACAGTGTAAACCTACATAAGAAAACTCCTTAAGAACCCACTGATAAGGGTCTGCATTGTTTGAAATTCCAAATTAGTAACTTAGTAACAGCAATTTCTACTCTTTCAAAGCATTGTACTCTACAGTGTAAACAGTGCTGGACACAGAAAATTCAGCAACATACACTTTGGCGATGAAATAATGAGCTACTAATAGATTAACCCTTTACTTCATATAAATACCTTTCCAAGCATTTTGCAAACAGAGTAGACACAGATCAGACAGCTCCTGTAGGATCTGTCTGATCAGGATATGTTCTGTTTGCTTATGGAATTATATAGATATGATCCTACAGTTTTTGTCTAAGCCAAAAGCATTAACACATTGCACGCTAGAGGTAAATTTGAGATACAGTAAAACCTCTCTATAACGGCCACTAAATTGTGTTAATTAGTTGGTATTGAGAGCAGGTGGCAGCTTAAAGCAAGGTGAAAGTAAAACAGAACGCTCCTATAGGAGTGTTGTGTTTTACTTTCACCTTGCTTTAAGCAGCCACCTGCCTTTAACACAAAATACTTGATGTAATTTAGTGGCTGTTATAGAGAGGTTTTACTGTATACAAATTGTTTGGATCCAGAGGCGACATTAAGTAACCAAATGTCTCATCAGGATGAGGTCTCATCAGGATCCAAACTGATTGACACTTTCACTGTATTTTTGAACGTTGACTTTCAGAAATGCAACAGCTGATAATTTATGTAGATAAGAATTTTGCATGGCACAGGATTTAGTCGTCCAACAATGAGTGCACAGTCATCGAGCCCTTTCCCTGTTCTATATTTATTTAAATTTCAATACCAACTGAATATTCATAAATAAAATATGGATGGTGGTACATTACAGCCATTTTGTAAACTAAAGAAACTGATCTATCAAATTCCATGAGCAAACAGAGCAGAAGACTCCTATAGGAGCCATCTGATCTGGGTCTACTCAGTTTGCAAATGCGCAAAAAGGCATTTATATGCAGGAAAGGGTTAACCATTAACCCAGCTGTAAGAAGATACTGTCTACTCAAATCTGTATATGTTCAATGCCAACTACTTGTGATTTGATCAAGTTTGGGAGAAAATATAGACATGGTGTCATGGCACAAGTTTTTTTATAATCTACTGACAAAGTGTCAAACAGTTTGGATCCTGATGAGACATCGAGTTACCCTGTGTCTCATCTGGATCCAAACTGCTTGCAAATGCAAGTAAAGCCGTGATAAGTTGGATAAGGGTAAAACATGGGGTGATACGAACAGTCATCTCATTTGTTTATTTATGACACCGTGCAATAAAACCTATTTCCGCAACCACTTCAGGTATGGTGGCATGATTTAACAATGTTTGCCTAAAAGGGCGTAAAACAGGAAGTGTTTGAAATTTACGAAACCCGATAGACCAGAAGTTAACCTGGCAGTCCATGACAAACAACCAAAAGGAAACACTTTCACTATAAATTACCCAGTACATGTACATATTTATAGAGAATAACTGAACACAGTAGACCCAGATCATTCCTGATCAGGAAGTATTGCTCTGTTTGCTTAACCCTTCGCTTGCTGAATTTTAAAATACATTTCTCCTTCTTTACCCATGCCATGTTGTATAATTACATATATCTTCACTGTGTACACATATTTCGCTGTGCAATCACTGCTGTGGAGTGCACTGGTTGCACAATCAACTTGTAAATAGTGCAGACCCTGGGTCTTCTGGGTATTCACTATTTACAGGTATATTGACGCGAATAGCAAGCGAAGGGTTAAGAGCTAATAATTCTAGTTTCTGCCATGGCAAAAAAAATCTGTTGTTCATTGGCCAAGTTAAAGATCCTGTTAATTAATATTCATTAATTCTTGTATAAATACTAATGAGGTAACCGTATAAGGTTAAGTCGTGGTGGCCACAAGCAACCAGCAAACTAAATCACAACAAACACATTACACTGACCTGACTTACGGTATATTTCCTAAGTCCTATATTTAGACAATGCTAGGAACTGCAGACTATTTTTAAACAATCCAAATTTAGTTTGCTAAGTACAGCCAGGCTTGCACATGTAAACAGCTTGGATCCAGATGAGATGCCAAATAACTCTGCTCTCATAAAGACATTCTGTCAGTAGTTTCTAAACCCATTACCTCATAGGCTATTTTTAGATACAACCTCTTTGAATAAATCTTTTGAATAAATCTATCGAAAAGGAGCATTAACTAGAGAAAAGGAAAATTTTAGAATTTCATAGTTTGAAACCATTGTGATAAACAGAGCATTTGCTCCTATAGGAGCAAATGCTCTATTTATCACAATGGTTTCATAAAGTGACTTTTACAGAGGCATCAAAAGTCATCAATATGAGGGAATGGGTTAAAGGTTAACAACCCACACAGAACAAATCTGGGTCTACTGTTTGCACATCTCTATCAGGTAGAGTTAGATTATTATATAAAGGTACAGACTATTACTAGAGGATATTGAGTGACAAAAAGTGTAGACCCAGATCTTGTTTCTTGCACTCAAAAGGTAAACAGAGTATACATGTACTTAGGTATACAACTTCTTTCTTGAAATCCTTTGTCAATATAAATGACCCGTGATTCAACTCTCAGGTGATATTTCTGTGGTTTGAGGTCCCACGTGTAAGAATAATACTTAAAACACTTGCGGTTTAACTCTAGGCACACATGTGGTGGACTATCTATGCAAACAGTTTGATTCCGGATGAGACGCTAAGTAATTTGTGTCCTACTCAAAGCCAAACTGTTTGACACCCTAATCATGTTTGTAAAAAGATGCTTTGTCATGTGAATATATGCTTTGACACACACACACAAATTTACTGATAATAATTACCTGGTGTGCTAAAAGCCACTCTTAGCAAACCAGGTAATTATTATCAGTAATTTTTAAATCGGCTACCTTTATTGCAAAAATATTAGCCCTTTAACCCTTTCCCTGTTCTATGTTTAATCCAAATTTTGATACCTACTGAATATTCATGGTCAAAATAGTTATAATGAAACATGGAAGGTGGAACATTGTAGCCATTTTAGAAAGTAAATAAACAGATCTCTCAAATTCCACTAGCAAACAGAGTAGACCCTGATCAGACGGCTCCTATAGGAGCCGTCTGATCTGGGTCTACTCTGTTTGCAAATGCGTGAAAACACGTTTATACGAGGGAAAGGGTTAATGTGGGAGATTAACTAAAATTACTTATGCAAACAGTGAAGACCAGACCAGAGGGCTCCAGGAACAGCCATCTAATAAGGGTCTGCACTGTTTGCCATTCAAAAACGTTTTCAGTAATGTTTACCTTTTCATACTAAATGGACTCCACTGCAGTTAAATAATGATGGAACATTAATCTTTGGAAGTTAAGCATTTAACCCTTTCCCTGTTTAATATTTATTCCAAATTTCAATACCTACTGAATATTCATGGACAAAAATTTAATACATGTAGTTATAATGAAATATTGAAGGTGGAACATTGTAGCCATTTTAGAAAGTAAAGAAGCAGATCTATCAAATTCCATGAGCAAACAGCAGATCCTGATCAGATGGCTCATATAGGACATGCATACACTGTCTTTTGCAAACAGTGGAGACCTAGATCAGAGGGTTCTTAGAGGAGCCCTCTGATCAGAATCTGCCGAGTTTGTCATACAAAACCCTCTAGAATGTTTGAGTTGACTCTACATTAAACTTTGATGGGCTATTCCACTGTGATATTTCAGTGTTGAAAGGCGGTAAACAAAATACAGACTGAGGAAAGACGGACAAAGTACTAGTCCGTACTCTCTCTTTGCATTGCAGTAATTATCGTCTGCAAAAATTAGGTTAACTTTTCAAAAGGTTAACTTTTTTTACTTCCTGTCTTCCCCTGCCAGATAAAAACAGTGCAGATCCAGATCATACTGCTCCTCAAGAAGCTGCTAGGTTTGGTCAATATCTCCTTTGTTTGATAATCCATTAATTTCATTTACAGTTATCGAAGCTGTGCCTAATTAACTTATTCAGCTTTACAAATCCAGGAGAGGAGAGCCCCGTGTCTCAATCTATACAGTAAAATATTGAATAATGAAATTAATCCTTTGAATACAGGAAAACAAGTGTACTAACATTTCCAAACTGTGTAGAAAAAGATCAAAATCTCCTACAGAAGCTCTTTCATCAGGGTCTACACTGTTTATTATTCAAAATCATCTCACAAATTATACCCTGCCATGCTGAATGGATTCTACTGTTAAATGCTGATGGACCATCCCATTGTGAAAATTAGCAATCAAGAGTTATCACATAGGAAGTGACGGTCATAGGCAACTGAATTCAATTTCAGTTCATTCTAAAGTATCTCATTGGTCAGATTTTGATTTCGAATAAATAATGATGACCTATCAGATACAATAAAACAAACTGCGATTTAAAACTTGAAAGATTTATACCCAGAGGGTTAAGTCAACCAGTTACAGAACTTTCTTCATACACCATATTGAGCTGTAAGATTGAGTAAGCCAGAAATTGAGCTAATGTCATCTCCTATGTCAAATGCAAATGTTCTATTTACTGACAGAACCATATAAAGCAGAACCAGTCCTAATCGGCAATTCATTTATTGAACATAGAAGTCTTAAAAAGCAGGGAGTTGCTTAATGCATGGTAAAAGTAATGCAGAAAGCTCTTATAGGAGCTTTCTGCATTACTTTTTACCTGCATTAAGCTATCACCTGCCTAATACAAACTAGACCTTTTTTATGGCTGCTTAAGATAGGTTCTACTGTATAAGGAGCGTATTTCAAATTTCTCCACCAAACCCTATGAAAACGTAAGAGCTCTTTGGCAAGTTGTCTCTTCAAGATTATTCTAAAGAATTTTTACAAGATAAAAGATATGATTTGTTGGTGATATAACTATTTCCCTGTTGAATATTCATGTAAGAAACATTATATGACATCACGAATATTTATTAACTTAATTTTTAAACAGGAATTCCTGGTACTGGCAAAATTTGTACAGTCAGATCTATCATAATGTTTTAAGCAAACAGAGCAGACCCTGATCCGACGGCTCCCACAGGAGCCATCTGATCTGGGTCTATGTTGTTTGCAAAGGCATGAAAATGGCATTTGTAAAAGGGAAAGGTATAAAGAAACTATTTTTGAAAAAAAGTTTTATTCAGTCATTTTATCTATTGAGCATGTAAAAGGCCATCACATGTTGAAGTATAAAGTCAATAGTGTCGATAACATCAGCTTCATCTTGGTAAGACTTGCTACTTCATATACGGTAGTTTCCACTCTATACATGCAAAATAATTGTCGTCTGTAGAAGTTGTAATCCGCTAAACTTCTCAATGTTAATTTCAATCCATTTTTACTTAACCCTTACAATGCGGGACCCGAGTCGCTAATGTCCTTTGCAAACAGTGTAGACCCAGATGAGAGGGCTCCTAGCCCTCTCATCAGGATCTGCACTGTTTGTCATGTTACACTTTTCTTTAGAAAACATCCCTAAATATTCACCATAAGCTTGACCTATTTGAATTTTGGAATATTCCATTTGAAAATTCAGCGTTGTAAGGGTTAAAAATACCAACAGAATTTAAAACCGGTTGAATCCTGATGAGACACTGAGTTACTCATCGGGATCTAAACTGTTTGTAAAGGTTATCACAAATTCGCCGCTAACATGTACAGAGTTAAAAGATGACAGCTTTTTATGATATCTGATGAGGATGACTTGCAAGTGATAAATATCTATCAATAAGTAGAATGAACTCTTTGCTTGCTAGTAGTGAACTCCTGATTGCCTATACAAAGAGTATAGATCCAGATCAGATAACAAGATTCATTACATATCATATTTGGATCAAAACTGTTTTGACACTCTACAGTCAACAGGTATATTTTAACGAGAAATGGGAGAAAATTAATTTGAAGAATTTCAGATGACAAATTTGTGGACTACCATTGCTTTAAGTGCAAAGAATTAAATACATGAACCGACACAGAATTTGAGATATTTGTATAGAAATAGATTTCTGATACTTCATCATGACCAGTCATATCAACACCAGCTAAGACATGCTGGGTATTGACTAAAACTGCTGCATGTTAAAACCCTTTCTCTATTGAATATTCATGCAAGAAATATTGATATCATCAATATTATTTAAATTAATTTTTATAATTACCATAATTATGAACACAGGATATTTTGGCTCATATAGAAACTCAGGAACCACATCTGTTATAATTTCATAAGCAAATAGAGTAGACCCTGATCAGACGGCTCCTATAGGAGCCGTCTGATCTGGGTCTACTCTGTTTGCAAAGGCATAGAAAATGGAGGAAAAGGTTCAGCACTGCATGGTAATTTTTTAGCCCTTTCCCTACAAGGCATGATTTTATTTAGAAAGGCATAGTTCTTTCAGTTATTCCAATCCCTGTTGAATATTCACATAAAAAATAATAACATTATAATGGCGTATACATCGTACACATGAAATTTTGGTATTGGTAGAAATTATTGAGTCAGATCTATTATCATTTTCATAAGCAAATGGAACAGAAAATTATACACAGCTCCCAGGAGCCGTCTGATCTGGGTCTACTCTGTTTGCAAAGACCTTTAACCCCCCCCCCCCCAATCTACCGAAAAGGAGCATTAACAAGAGAAGAGGAAAATGTTAGAATTGTATAGTGTTGAAACCATTGTGATAAATAGAGCATTTGCTCCTATGGAGCAAATGCCCTATCTATTACAATCTATTACAATGGTTTCAAATAGTAACTATTACAGAAGCGTAGAAAGGCATATTTATGGAGGAAAGGGTCAAAGGCATATCTATGGAGTTAAAGGGTTGACATCAAATGTGTATCCTGCAGATGCTAAGACATGACTTTCTAACATCTATCGGCCAATTAATTATGAATCATCTCCTTCTTTCACGCTCATCAGTAACTCCTTGCAAGTAAGTGTTGCCCTAGAAAATTGGAAATGCAACAATTCCAAAGATGAAACAATAAAACACTTTTAAAACAGATGTTCAAATTAGTATAAATGCCGGTCTGCACAACAAGTGGCAGCTTAATGTAGGGTGAAAGTTATGCAGAAAGCTCCCAAAGGAGCTTTCTGCATAACTTTCATCCTACATTATTAAGTAGCCACTTGCCTAAATTCTTCTTTACTTAATTTTCAGTTTAGAGGGGTTTTACTGTATTTCTTTCATTTCTTCAAGTATACAGTAAAAGTGTCAACCAGTTTGGATCCCGATGAGATGCCGAAATACTCAGTGTCCCGTCTTGATCCAATCTGTTCTCATAGATAGGTAATAACAAATTTGCTCCATTAAGTATCCAAAGAGTTACGTAATGTATCCGGGGTTATAGTGCATGTATGAGTGTGTTTGAGTAATCAAGACTCCTTTATGCATCGCGTCATCTGTGTCTACACTGTTAATCATTGCTAGTTAACCCATTCCCTCATGTTGACGACTTTTGACGACTCTGTAAAAGTCACTTTGTGAAACCATTGTGATAAATAGAGCATTTGCTCCTATAGGAGCAAATGCTCTATTTATCACAATGGTTTCAAACTACAACATTCTAAAAAAATTCCTTTTCTTTAGTTAATGCTCCTTTTCATTCAAAGAGGTTTTATCTAAAAATAGCCTATGAGGTAATGGGTTAGCCCATTTCCCACATTCAGAGGGATAACCCAGCAGATTAACCCATTTCCAAACATGGATCCAGATGAAACCCATCACGTTCCAAGTCAAGTTTTGAAAATGATAAATTCATATGCAATTTGGATTTTTGTTGAAAGTTGTAGCTCTTTCTTTTCACAGCGAAATAAAGGTCAACGTCTAACTTGGTTTTGTTGAACAGGAGATCCTAATTAAAACAAAACAAAAACCCAACACACTACTTGACCCAAGTTTATACTGGTTTTATTATTTGTTTCGTTATGTCATCGGGTAGAATTGTTCCCTAATTTTCTTATGTTTTAGATGCCATTTCATTGAGCTGCCACACTCGTTGGGCATGTATAATCAATTCAAACATCATCTCAGCATATGATCAAATGACTGACACTGTTCCAAACAAATTTAACACAGGGGTAATAAAAGATTTGAAGGTTCTGTTTTGACTAATTAACCCTTCACTTGTTTAATATTAATGAAAGAAAAACTGACATCATGAATATTATTAGCTGATTTTTTAATACAACATCTGTACATAGGACCTTTTTGGTATTGTAGAGTCAGGTCTATTATAATTTCATAAGCAAACAGAACAGACACTGATCAGATGGCTCCTACATGAGCTGTCTGATCCGGGTTCACTCTGTTTGGAATGGCATGAAAAAAACCCTTATATGAGTAAAAGGGTTCTAAAAGTAATTTTGGTACTTTTTGAAGAATAAAGGAGCCTCAATATATTATGAAAACCCAAACTTTTAGATGGTATAAAGACTAGTATAGATCACATTTAAAATGATCAGACTGAGATCTACACTGTTTGTAACACAAGTAAGCAAAACATTAAATAGTCTCTGATAGGTGACAAACCATGCAGAAGCTGATCAGATAACATGTTCTAACCCTTTACTCCATAAATACACCTTTCTGTGCCTTTACAAACAGAGTAGACCATGATCAGATGGCTCCTACAGGAGCCATCTGATCAGGGGATGCTCTGTTTGCTTATCATGTTATGGAATAATATAGATCTGATTCTAGAAATTCTGCTTTGGCAAAACTTTCATGTGTTAACATGCCATTTCAGAAATTAATCTAATTAATAGTCATGATGTCATCATTGTTTTCATAAATATTCATGGAGCAAACGGTTAAATACAGAATCTGACCTATAGCTAGCTAGTTCATCATGTTTGCAAAGCCAATCCATGGGACTCCTGAGATTGTATGTTGTTATTAAAATTCAGTATTTCTAAAGCTGTTGTTAGGCCAAAGTATCATTTGCTATATCTGAAAGTCGGAACCCTCCATATTTTAAATCCTTAAAAGTGCCACTTAGATCTAGAGTCAACAAACATTCCACTTGACTCCATGTCCCACTGATATGAGACTCCTTGTCCGTCTTAAATCTTAACCCTGTTTTACATAAACATTCAGGCAAGATATCATAAATATTAATTCACTGCATTTTTACAATAGTACATGATTGTACTATGAACAAATAATTCTTTATTGTATACATTATATCTGATAAGCAAACAGAGCAGAACCTGATCAGAAAGCTCCTATAGGAGGAGTCTAATCTGGGTCTTCTCTGTTTGTAAATGCATTAAAAGTCGTTTACATAAAGGAATTCATAAGCAAACAGAGCAGACCCTGATCAGATGGCTCCTAGAGGAGCTGCCTGATCTGGGTCTACTCTATTTGCAAAGGCATGAAAAAGTGTTTATATGAAGGAAAGGGTGAAGCACTAGTCAGTCCACTAGTGTGTACTGCCACACATTCTCAACAAGATTATTGCCATCTCATCAAGAAATCTGATTTGGGATTCAATCAGGAAGAGGCCAATAAACTCAACATAAAACAACAGTTTCTCCTTCTGAATCTATCCTGGCAGACCATAAACCAGCGCTTCAAGGTGAGACAATTATCAGCTCTGGTGCCTGTTACCTTTAGGTCACAATTGGAGAATATGTTAACCTTTTCCCTGCTGAATATTCATGAAAGAAATAATCAATGTATGATTATTAATTAGCTAAATTTTTATAATGGCATTATGAAAAACATAATTTTTTATCATGTCAGAAACTGTAGAATTATATCTACATTATATAACATGTATTTCATAAGCAAACTGAGCAGAGCCTGATCAGACAGCTCCTACAGGAGTCATTTGATCTGCTTCTACTGTTTGCAAAGGCATTAACCCTTTCCCTCATATAAACAAGTTTTCACACATTTGCAAATAGAGTAGACCCAGATCAGACGGCTCCTACAGGAGCCGTCTGATCAGGGTCTGCTCTGTTTGCTTATGAAATTATATAGATCTGATTTTAAAGTTGCTGCAAAAGTTAAACAATCCTGTGTACATAATTTATTCCATTATAAAAATTTTGCTTATTAATATTCATGATGTCATAATTTCTTACATGAATACTGAACAGGTAAATGGTTAAGAGGCATATGTATGATGTATAATGTTAAAACCTTCACAAACATCTTTGGATCCAGAAGAAATCCAGAGAAACTCAAAGGTCCAGAATACCAAAAAGCTTTTTCATTCCTCAGGCAAACTCATTAGAATTGCCAGGGAGAGTCTAGGAGTCATCTGGTCTGGGTCTACTCTGTTTGCATAGGCATGGAAAGGTATTTATATGAAGGAAAAGATTAATAATTGGATTCTTATTTCATATATCATTCCAAATCAGGCAATCGAGGCAGGTCCTGAACACAGACAGCTCCTAAGTTGTCATTGTGTGTACCAATGTCTTGTCTAACAAATAGTATATTGTTCTGACATTTCAAACAGACTGGTATATATAGCACTTTGGGAAATTAGGGGTCATTATGAGCATCAACTCAATTATAATAATAAACTCTATATATAGATACTGAGTTACTGTCAGGATACAGTAATACCCTGTCCTTCATATAAACACATTTTCACGAATTTGCAGACAGAGTAGACCCAGATCAGACGGCTCTAATAGGAGCCGTCTGATCAGGGTCTGCTCTGTTTGCTTTGGACATGATCTATAGCTGACTCTGCAGTTCGAGGGCTTGGTGCAAAACTATTCTAACTCCTTCACTTTGTGAAGGAGTTAGAATAGTTTTGCACCAAGCCCTCGAGTTTTTGTCAAAGCAAAAAAATTCCTTGAAAAAATTACATTATAAAATTTCAGTTAATAATCATGATGTCATAATTTCTTACATGAATATTGAACAGGGAAATGGTTAACAAAGAAATGTAGAGCTTTGAAAAAGTCCCCATGAAATATGACTGAATACATTGATTCATTTTCATTTACTTTTTGAGACGTCAGTCAATCAATATATCAGCAGATACCATGACTTGCATTTGCAAAAAGGCTTTGATCTAGATCAGGCACCAAGTAAATCAGTGTCTGATATGGTGCTTGTCCAGCTAAATTTAAAAAAAATAAAAAAGATAAAGGGCCATAACTCCAAAATTTTGAAATCAATAGTTATGGTTCTTATGTAGGGGCCTTCCCTTCAATGAGATCTACTTAAACCTATCAAGTTTCATGATGATACCTCTTATACTTTTCGAGTAATGAGTTATAGTCAAACAACTAGGTCTGATGGGTCACGGGTTCGCCGAGTCCACTTTTAAGGGAGATCAGCATTTCGGATATCCACGTGCCATTTATAAAAGAAAATGTTTAGTTATAGGTATAAAGAATAAGCGCATTAGTTATCGGAAATATAGCGTAGTGGATAAGACGTAGGACCATAAAGAAGTATATGATTGGCGAACATTTTATTAGGCGCAGGTTCGAGTCTCGCATCAACCTAAAAAACATTTTTGCTAAAAATATTAAGGAAAGTCCCCTTAAGAGCATTAGTTTTGTTGTGCATTAAGAAGCCACTTGTACAATACATTTGCTAAAACTTATATTGATATTCATATTTTAGCATCGATTTATTATTGAAAATATGGCTAATATAGGACTCGAACTCAAACAAAGGCACCCTTCCCTAACATAGACGAACATGTGCATAAATGGCCATTACAATTATACAATATGACATAAAATAATACTCTACTATTCATTAACAAGAGGGCCAGAATGGCCCTGAAGCGCTCACCAGACAATCAGAGGAGAAGATTTTCAAAGTTTTCACTATTTGTTTCTATAGAAACTAGCCTCCCCTGGGGAGGGCTAATTTTGACCCAAGAGGCACAATTTATATAACTTTTGTAGAGGACCTGAACATGATGCTATATGCCAAATATGAAAGCTGAGAACATTCCAGTCTCAGACGAGAAGATTTTCAAAGTTTTCACTATATGTTTCTATTGAAAACTGCCCACCCCTGGGGCAGGGCCAATTTTGACCCTAGGGTCATAATTTATAAAACTTTTGTAGAGGACCTGAACATGATGCTATGTGCCAAATATGAAAGCTGAGATCTTTCCAGTTTCAGAGGAGAAGATTTTCAAAGATTTCACTACTTGTTTCTATTGAAAAGTGCCCACCCCTGGGGCGGGGCCAATTTTGACCCCAGGGCCATAATTTATATAACTTTTGTAGAGAACCTGAACATCATGCTATGTGCTAAATATGAAAGCTAAGAGCCTTCCAGTTTCAGAGGAGAAGATTTTCAAAGATTTCACTATTTGTTTCTATTGAAAACTGCCCACCCCTGGGGCTGGGCCAATTTTGACCCCAGGGCCATAAATAATATAACTTTTGTAGAGGATCTGAACATGATGCTATGTGACAAATATGAAAGCTGAGAGCCTTCCATTTTCAGAGGAGAAGATTTTCAAAGATTTCACTATTTGTTTCTATTGAAAACTGCCTACCCCTGGGGCAGGGCCAATTTTGACCCTGGGGCCATAATTTATATAACTTTTGTAGAAGACCTAAACATGATGCTATGTGCCAAATATGAAAGCTGAGAGCCTTCCAGTTTCAGAGGAGAAGATTTTCAAAGATTTCACTATTTGTTTCTATTGAAAACTGCCCACCCCTGGGGCGGGGCCAATTTTGACCCCGGGGCCATAATTTATATAACTTTTGTAGAGAACCTGATCATGATGCTATGTGCTAAATATGAAAGCTGAGAACCTTCTGGTTTCAGAGGAGAAGATTTTCAAAGTTTTACTATATGTTTCTATTGAAAACAAGGTACCCCTGGGGCGGGGTCAATTTTGACCCCAGGGGCATAATTTATATAACTTTTGTAGAGGACCTGAATATGATGCTATATGCCAAAGATGAAAGTTGAGATCCCTGTAGATTCAGAGGAGAAGATTTTTAAAGGTTCAAATTGTTGACGACGGACGACGAACGACGAACGACGGACGACGCACGACGCACGCCGCACGCCGACGGACAACAGGCGATCACAAAAGCTCACCCTGAGCACTTTGTGCTCTGGTGAGCTAAAAATTAAAAAAAAGTTTAAGGTCGACACGGGATTCGAACTCACGCTCAATAAAAAACTACTCTCGAAATGTCTTCTGCGTACCTCGACTTTACCCACTGCGCTAAACTGCTGACAACAATTCCGCCTTCAATTTTATCTTATATACTAAACTCGTCTGTTTAAAAAAATGGTCCAAGAACATGCGGAATGCTGATCTCCCTAAAAAATGGACTCGGCTGACCTTTGACACGTCAGACCTAGTTGTTTGACTATACATTAAAGTTATTGCACGCTGACGACAACAACAACAACACCAACACCAGTATGACCCAGTGATCACAATAGCTCGACTTTTCTTCGAAACAGATGAGCTAAAAATCATCAACAGCAAATACCCCGATTCTCTCCTGCACAACTAAAATTGTTTGTCCATCGCAGAACTATAGAATTAGATTTATATTATTTCATAGGCAAACTGAGCAGACCCTACAGGAGCCATATGATCTGGGTCTACTCTGCTTGCAAAGATGTGAAAAGACTTTTCTATGAAAGAAAGGGTTAACTGGCATTTGCAAACAGTGCAGACTGTAGGAGCCACTAGTCAGGTCAACACTATTTGTTATTCAAAACCTAATTATACTGAATCTTGGATCCAGATGACACACAGAGATGCTCAGCTTCTCATCTGGATCCAAGCTGTTTGCAAATGTCAGTCTGATCACGCTTAGCAGGATCTGAGTTAACCCTTTTCTCCAAAAGTACACCTTTCTATACCTTTACAAACAGAGCAGACCCAGACCAGACAGCTTCTATAGGAGCTGTCTGATCTGGGTCTGCTCTGTCAATGCTTATGAAATAATATAGATATCTTATGTTCATGTGACATTGTAACGATTCACCCTATAAAATAGTCACGGGAGTAAAGAGTTATACAATGATAGACCATTTCACTTTGTTAAATCAGTGCAATTTATGCAAACAATTACTTAGAGTGAAAATGATTCAAAACCATTATCTGCTTTATTTATGTATTGTGTTGTTTCTGGCACACTTCAAATTAGATTAATTTCAATGGATAAGGAGTCTGATAAAAAAGATCTGTTCTAGGTCAGGCTGCTTGAATCTAATATGCCCTGTGTGGTGTCAACCATTTTCCTCGTGAATACCAGTATTCATGTAAGAAATGACATCATGTATATTTATGATCTGATTAATTCTATAATGGCCCATGTATGTCTTACAGGAGCTGTCTGGTTTGGGTCTACTCTGTCTGCATAGGTACCAGGTAGAGGGCTAAAAGCCCACAGGAGACACAGCTAGTCACATTATCCTGATAACAAGTAAAGACGTCCCTTCAACATCCTTCAACCATTTCTCTCATATAAATGATTTTTTATGCCTTTGCAAACAGTGTAGACCCAGATCAGCCAGCTCTTGTAGGAGTCGTCTGACAGGGTCTGCTGTTTGCTTATGAAATTATAACAGATTTGACTACGGTTTATACCAATACCAAAAATTCACATGTTTACATGTCATCATAAATAATCAGCTAATAAATATTGATGATGTCATTCTTTCAACAGGGAAAGGGCTAAGAAAAGTATCAGGTGAAGACATAATGACCTTCATATCTAACACTTTGAATGCTGGGAAATGAGCTAACCCTTTCCTCCATAAATATGCCTTTCCATGCCTCTGTAATAACCAATTCTTGAAACCAGTGTGATAAATTAGAGCATTTGCTCCTATAGGAGCAAATGCTCCATTTATCACAATGGTTTCAAACTACAGAATTCTAAAATTTTACTTCTCTCTAGTAAATGCTCCTTTTGGGTAGATTCATTCAAAGAGGTTGGGTCTAAAAATAGCCTATGGAGGAAAGGGTTAACTGGCATTTGCTAACTAAGAAAGGCTCCCAGTCAAACTGCACAGGTTATCACAGGTTCATGCAGAGCTAACCCTTTACTCCATCAATATTCATATAAATAATAATGACATCATAATCATTAATTAGATTAATATTTATAATAGCACATGAACACACTGATTTTTGGCCATGGCAGAAACTGTATAATCTATATTATTCTATGAACAAACAGAGCAGACCCTGATCAGATGGCTCCTACAGGAGCCATCTGATCTGGGTCTACGCTGTTTGCAAAGGCATTGAAAGGCATATGCATGGAGTAACAGCAAGATAAATCCAGCATCCTATCTGGCTAAGCACTTTTGAGATATTATGCTTATCTCATAACCCTTTTCATGTTGAAAAACTAATGTCAATTTAAAACAGTTTACTCTGATCTGCTAAAATTCGAAACTCAGCCATCAGATTCATTAAAGCTTTTGACAAAATTTCTAACAGCTTGGATCCTGATGAGATGCTGACAAACTTTGTGTCTCATCTAGATCAAAGCCATTTGCAAATGTCTGAGTATGAAGTCCTACTTAGCATGAGATATGTTAACCCTTTCACTGTGGGAAACATTAGTCACTAATCATAATGCCCTTTGAAAACAGTGTAGACCCAGATGAGAGGACTCCTTTTAAGGAGCCCTCTCATCAGGGTCTTCCCTGTTTATCATGTTACACTTTTCTTTAAACAAATCCCTGATTATTCTTGGAAAGCTTGACTGGTCTGAAATTTGGAATAGCCCATTTGAAAATTCAGAGCTGAGAATGTTAAATTATGTGGAGGAAGCCTAACAAGGAGGCTTATCTAAGCAATGAAGAAAGCTTCAGATCATAATACAAAATATTGAAAGAGAACATTTGAACAGACTAGCCTGTGTTCATGAAGACGTTCTATCATATACTTGTATACCCAAAATAATATTGATATAAAATTTAAATGAGTCACCAATCTTAAATACAAGTAGATATAAATAAAGGAGTCACCCAATTTAATATACAATCATATAGATATAAATAAATGAGTCATCAAATTTTATATACATGTCAATATAAATGAGTCACCCAATTTTCCTACTCTACTGGTTATGTCATAATTCACCACTGTTTTGATAACTTTATGAGTCTTTAAGACTGGTGGTAGCTTAATGCAGGTTAAAAGAAATGCAGAAAGCTCCTATAAGAGCTTTCTGCATTACTTTTCCTCTGCATTAAGCAACCACCTGCTTTTTAAGACTTCTACATTCAATAAATGAATGGCCACTTAGGACAGGTTCTACTGTACATAGGCAATATCTGCTAAGTTTGCTTAGCCTAATATTAACCCTTTATTCCATGAATATTCATTTAAGAAACAATGACATCATGAATATTAATTAGAATAATTGTTATAATAGCACATGGATGCAGGAATTTTTGGCCACAGCAGAAAGTGTAGAATTATATTGATATTATATTACAAACAAACAGCAGTCAACCCGATCTGGGTCTAGTCTGTTTGCAAAGGCGCAGAAAGGTGTATTTATGGAGTAAAGGGTTAAGGGTAATTTTGGTATTTTACAATAAGGAATAATACTCGGGTAATTATGTGGGTGTAAGTCCTACGCAGCAACCAATCATGTGTCACATAAATGCACTTTACTGTCAGTTTTCAGATTGAACATGTCCTTGTACATGATAAAAACCAGGTTTCAGGTGTTGCATACACCTATTCCTTTACTTCATGAATATTCATGTCAGAAATAATGACTGTGTATATTATTAATAAGCTGAATTTTTATAATGGCATCATGAACAAGGGAATTTGTTATTTCATTAATTAATTAAGGTGCCGAATGCATGAATGCATCCCTTCCAAATAAAGGTTTATTATCAGTATGTTCACTATAATCTAATTACCATATGATTTTTTTTCACCTACTTAATTATTCAAAATAAGATTGCCAATACAATTCGGATCTACCAAGATCTAGTTTCTTTCACAGCATCTTATCTGGATCAAAAGTGTTTGCAAAAGAAACAACTGCCCACACCTAATGCGGCAAAATATAATTTATATTGATTAACCATTCTGCAACACCTGAGCACGTAGTTCATATAGACCCACCAGACTGCTATAATTACCTGGCGAGATGTCATAAACTATTGATAGTTTCGCCTTTTTCTATCCAACACATTCAAACAGAATCCCATTAATCTACATCCCTTAATCCTAATCCCGTTCAGTGCAATCTGGTTGTGAAACCAGCCTGAATCTAAAGACTAGATGAGATGCCAAGTACCTCAGAGTCTCAACAGAATCTAACCTGTTTAACCCTTTCCTCCTTAAATACGCCTTTCTACGCCTCTGTGAAAGTCACCAGTTGAAACTATTGTGATAAATAGAGCATTTGCTCCTATAGGAGCAAATGCTCTATTTATCACAATGGTTTCAATTTACCAAAATTCTAAAAAATTCCTTTTCTCTAGTTAATGCTCCTTTTCGGGAATGCTCTTTTTCGGTAGATGCGTCCAAAGAGGTTGGATCTAAAAATAGCCTGTGGAGTAAAGGGTTAACACTTGGAACAATACTTTCTAAAAAAAAAACCTTAACCCTTAATCGTCTATTCTAAAGAGTGGTCACATTTACATAGCAACATAGAGTATGGTGGAGAAATAAAGGAGTTCGATAATTCTTGAAAATGGTTTAACCCTTTCCTCCATAAATACGCTTTTCTATGCCTCTGTAATAACCACTTCTTGAAACCATTGTGACAAATAGAGCATTTGCTCCTATAGGAGCAAATGCTCTATTTAGCACAATGGTTTCAAACTAAAAATTTTACTTTTCTCTAGTAAATGCTCCTTTTGGGTAGATTTATTCAAAGAGGTTGGGTCTAAAAATAGCCTATGGAGGAAAGTGTTAATGCATCTTATCTGAACCTCTGCATGGAAATGTGACTCTGTGATAAAAGTCAATACGTTTGTTTCTGATATTCAGCATATGATCTGAATCTCTCAATTCTTCACTTCAATCAATAAAGCCGCAAATAATAAAGCCACAAATTCACAGCCCATAACAATTTATGATGCAACCAGTACTTTGTAAACCTCACAGAAATCTCATCAACTTTTCAATAAAGAAAAGCAGAAGAGTACACCGACATTGTTTGGCAGAGTAATATAGAAACCAATCGGCAGCTTTGAGATCTGGCTATATACTGTTTGCAAAAGAAAACGTTTTCATCTCACAGCTACCCTTCATTTTCAATATTCTATGTGCTATGGACAATACACTGATTTTTTAACCCTTTGTTGAATATTCATGTTAAGAAATAATTACATCACACATATTTATTAGCTGAAATTTCTAATGGCATATGATTGTATACCCTATATTGCTATGTAATGGCACAGGATATTTTGGTATTGGTAGAAACTGTAGAGTCGGATCTATAATAATGTCATAAGCAAACAGAGTAAACCCTGATCAGATGGCTCCTAGATGAGGAGGATGATCTTGGTCTACTCTGTTTGCAAAGATGTGAAAAAGCATTTACATGAAGGTAAGGGTTAAAATTAGAAAACTGCCAAGTAACCATGAAATGCTCTGTCATGTGAATGCCAGACACCAGGAAATAAATCCAGGTTGTATGCTATTTATATGATGATAATGTTATCATTTCAACCACTATACAAACACAGAAGAGCCATTCATGAAACATGTCTCAAAATAAATAGTCTGCAATTGATGAAACTTTCTTGAGACTGACTCAGAGACTAAACATCCATCTTGACTGTGCTCAAGTGGGCTTCATCAACTGTTTTCTTCTCTATACAGAATCTCATTAACAGGCTTGTTTTGCACTGAAGTATAAACCAATTTATGTCTGGTGTCTCTATACAAGTCACAGGTAACCCGTGTAAATCCAGATCAAACGACAGAACCACACCTTCAGATGACAACAGTAAAACTTCTCCATGATCCTGGGAGTTCAACATCAGCAATAGATGAACCCTTTCCTCCATGAACATTTAAGAATAAATAATGACATAATATTACTGAGATTAATTTTTATAATGGCATAAAAACACGGGAAATTCTGATCATGGCTGAACCTGTAGACTCAGACCTATATGATTCCACAAGCTCCCGCACGAGTTGTCTCTTCTGGGCCTACTCCGTTTGCAAATGCGTAAAAAAGGCGTTTCTCTGGAGTAGAGGGTTAAGGAGTACAGGGTTAAACCACAATCTTCTAATTTCATAATACAGTAAAACCTCTCTATAACGACCACTAAATTGTGTTAATTAGTTTGTATTTAGGGCAGGTGGCTGATTAAAGCAAGGTGAAAGTTAAACAGAACGCTCCTGTAGGAGCGTTCTGTTTTACTTTCACCTTGCTTTATTAGCAGCCACCTGCCTTTACCACAAAATACTTTATGTAATTTAGTGGTCATTATAGAGAGGATTTACTGTATCAATATCAATAGAAATGCTTGACCATCCTCACCTGGTAGCATACTCTCTTTTGCTTGATCTACATCTACACTGTTCGCAGAGACAAAAATAATCAATAACCTATCCTTGTTCTATGTTTACTTCAAATTTCAATACCTACTGAATATCATGAACTAAACAGTTATAATGAAATATTGAAGGTGGAGCATTGTAGCCATTTTAGAAAGTAAAGAAGCAGACCTTTCAAAACAGCGCAGACCCAGATCAGACGGCTCCTAAGCGTGAAAACATGTTTATATATATGAAGGAAAGGGTTAAATGTAATATAAAAGGAAGCTTGTCAGCAGAAAAACTAATGATGATATAGAATTCAGACACTGAAAAAATCAGGAAAAGAATCTGACATATGAATAAAGAATCTTGAATTTGTCAACGTTTATAAAACAGACATTTGCACTATGGAAAATTTGATTCAAAATGATATTTTCCTTGGAGATAAAAAAAAATAAAATACCATGTTCTAAGAACTGGAGTGGAGCTCTTACAAATCTTCAAAAACAGTAGAACCTGTCCCAAGCAGCCATGCATTTATCGAACATTCTAAGGTCAGTGTTAAAAAGTAGCCAGTTGCTTAATGCAGGGCAAAAACACTGCAGAAAGCTTCTATAGAAGCTTTCTGCATTGTTTTTGACCTGCATGAACTACCAGCTGCCTTACAGACAACCTAACTAGACCTGTTTTTGAAGGCTGCTTCAGACAGGTTCTACTGTATACCATAATCAGCCAGCCAATCATAGGCAAGTCCTAAAGAAGCAATAGGAACGAGGTCTACACTTTTTGTTTCTCTATTTGTTTCAAATGAAAGTGTAGAAATACATTGTATATGTATAGAACCCCCCCATCCCCATCCCAAAACCGGAAATTCTAGAAGAGACGCATTTAGATACTTTAGAGATTAATTTAGAGATAAATTTAAACACTCCTAGAGGAGCTTTCTGCATGACTTTCACCCTGCATTAAGCTGCCATCTGTCTTCAAAACGACTGATATTTATACTAAATCTAACGTCTGGTTAAGAGGGGACGTTTTACTATATACCATAGTTACAATAATTACTAAGCCAGACAAACTTAGTATAGACCCTGATTAAAACTGTTCCTGGTGCATGTCATTGCCTTTCATTATAAAGTTCAAAACAATGACTACATTTATTATTCATCCATTTCAGCAGACATTTCTGCCTCTGATGTTGAAAGATGAAACAAAAATACAAACTTGATCTAAAAGCATCTGAACAGGGTTCACAACAAAACAAAAATGATACTGACATCGGAGTGAATTGTACCGTGCAAATATGAAATTTCAGAAATTCAAAAGGCCATCCAGCTGTATTGTAGAATCTCCAAATTGGTAAGAAATACTGACATCATGAATATTAATTTTATAATGGCAGATGAACATGGTTTTTGGCAATAGTAGAAACTGTAGAGTGATTATATCATAAGCAAATGACCCTGATCTGGCAACACTACAGGAGACATCTGGTCTAAGTCTAATCGGTTAACAACAGCTACTGTTTAACCCTTTCCTCCATGATTTTAATGTAATAAATAATGACATCATGAATATTAATTAGACTATTTTTTATGATACATGGACACTATTTGACCATGGCAGATTCTATAGAATCATATCTATATTATATCATAAGCAAACAGAGCAGACCCTGATCAGACGGCTCCTATAGGAGCCGTCTGATCTGGGTCTACTCTGTTTGCAAAGGCATAGAAAGGATTATTATGGAGTAAAGGGTTAAAAAGGCATATATATGAAGTAAAGGCTTAACCCTTTACTCTATGAATATTCATTAAGAAATATATACAGCATGAATATTAATTACATTAATATTTATGATAGGACAGTGACACTGGAATTTTGGCCATGCATAAACTGTTAAGTCTTCAAATCATATCTATATTATATCCTTTGCAAACAGAGCAGACCCTGATCAGATGGCTCCTAAAGGAGACGTCTGATCTGGGTATACTTCTTATGCAGATAGAGCAGATCCTGATCAGACGGTTCCTACAGGAACCATCTGATCTGGGTCTACTATGTTTGCAAAGGCATAGAAAGGTGTATTTATGGAATAAAGGGTTAAAGGCCAGATTCCTGAAGGAGCAGTTAAGATCAGGATCTGCTCTATTTGTCTAAGCTTGTATGCCAAATGTTTATGGCAATTGCGGTGCATTGTCTTCATCGTGCTCGTTTTCTAGTGTGTGTTTCATATTTGTAACATACCTCTCCAAAAGCCCCTTTTCCTATAACTTTCAAAGGCTCGAAGTCTTCGACACCGAGTCTCGATCGCTTCAGACGCAGGAACTCTGTCTCTTTAACAGCATGCAGTTGGCGTTTCTCACTTTTCTGAAAACAAAAAGAATATCAACAATTGTTATGGATATAAATGGGATATTAACAAAATCATTACGATAACTGGCATTTGAAAACAGTGTAGACTAAGATCAGAGGACTCCTAGACTTGGATTGCAAAGGCTTGACAAAGCATTTATATGAAGGAAAGGGATAACCCTTTGTTTGATGTCTGCATTTTAACGCTTTGACAAACAGAGTCAACATACATCAGACAGCTCCTGTCTAGATCTGATCTGGGTCTGCTGTTTACCTATGTTCAAAATCTGATTCACTACTGGTTGCCATGGCAATGCATTTCCTTATTTCATATATTTAATACATTTAATTTATATTCATAATGGGCAGAGTATTGCATGAATATTCAGCAAATAAAGCAAGTAGTACCAGACCACTTAACCTTTTACTTTATATAAACACCTCATCATGCATTTGCAAACAGTGTAAACCCAGATCAGATGGCTCCTGTAGGAGCTGTCTGATCAGGGTCTGTTCTATTTTCCAATGAAAGAATATAGATACATGTATGAGTTTCTGCCACAATCTTTGTGCCATTATAGAATTCAGCTCACTAATAGTCATGATGTCAATATCATATTAACTAAATGCTCTTGATTTAAAGAATTAATAAAAGAACATGAATGTCTCCACCAGTAGATAGCTGCTTAACCCATTCCCTCATATTGACGACTTTTGATGACTCTGTCAGTCATTTTGTGTCAGTCATTTTGATAAATAGAGCATTTGCTCCTATAGGGGCAAATGCTCTATTTATCACAATGGTTTCAACATTCTAAAATTTTCCTTTTCTCTAGTTAATACTCTTTTCAGTAGATTTATTCAAAGAGGTTGTATCTAAAAATAGCCTATGAGGTAATGGGTTAATACAGAGTGAAAGTACTGCAGAGGCTTTTTCATGCTCCTGCATTAACCTTTTACTCCATAAATATTCAGCGAAGAAATAATGACATCATGAATATTAATTCGATCATTTATTACAATAGCATAAATTATGAACACTGAACAGAATGTTTGGCCATGGCAGTTGAATAATTATCTATATAATACCATAAGCAAACAGAGCAGACCCGGCTGAGATGGCTCCTACAGGTCAAGTCATCTCATCTGTGTCTACTCTGTTTGCAAAAGCATAGAAAGGCGTATCTATAGAGTTAAAAGGGTTCTCCATTTTTTCCATGAATATTCATTTAAGAAATAAAGTATGTGTGAATATCAACTAGCATTATATTTATAATAGCATATGACCAAGAAAAGTTTTGGCCATGATAAAAAGTGTAGAATCAGATCAATATAATTTCATAAGCAAAACAGAGTAGACCCAGATCAGATGTCTCCTGTAGGACCCATCTGATCTGGGTCTACTCTGTTTACAAAGGCATTAAAAGGCGTATTTATAGAGTAATGGGTTAAACCAGTTTTGAAAGACATAGAATCAGACTTCTTTCTAGCGGTCATTTTTTGGAGAGATTTTATGGCATTTTTGTTTTTAGAAACATTGAGCATGAGTCATACAACTCTGCAAAACATTGCTAGGGAACGGTTGAAAATACAAACATAGTAACCCAGGCTATTACATTTTCTGAAGACGACAAAAAATATCAAAATGGAATTCCATCAAGCATTCAGCCTTTCCTGTTTGTTCCACCATCGAGATAAATCACTTAACTGTGACAGACTGCTTTGTTTTTATTGATTGAACAGAGTCCTACAATGGCTCTCTGTGGTTTCAGTTTTGCTGCAATAGTGCAAACGGGTTCCGCCTCTAAAATATCTCATAAAACATTCACAGATAAAACAGACACAACTTGAGCAAAACTTAATTATATCTGCCCCTCTTCAAATGAGCAACAAGTAGCAAATGTGCAAGATAGCATTGAAGTTTCAAAATTTTATGACCATTCTCAGACAGTTTTGTTCAGGTAGTGTAAGGTTGCTCGTTTGTTAACCCTTTACATGAATGCATCTTTCTATGCCTTTGCAAACAGAGTAGGCCCAGATCAGATGGCTGCTGTAGAAGCCGTCTGATCTGGGTCTGCTCTGTTTTATACAGTCTCTAACATAATATAGGATATGATTCTACAGTACATTCCTATGTCCATTTGCTATTAATTATAACAAATACATGTAATCTAATTATTATTCATGATATCATTTCTAACATTAATATTCATGGAGTACAGTGGTTTAACTTGTTCCCTCATATATAACCACCTTCTCACACCTTCGCAAACAAAGTAGACTCAGATCAGACAGCTCCTAGAGCAGACTTCTGAACAAGCTCTGCACTGTTTGTCATTAAAAAAATCCTCTTGAAAATTACACGCATTCATTGTTTGTTTAACAATGACCATTCCAGTCTTTACAGATTCAACATTCAATGGGTTATGGTCAACATTGTGTCATTTATGGCCAATGGATGCCATGGAAAGGGGACTTCACCAGGTTACGAGTAATCTGTTATAAAACACCTAGTATAAAGCACAGTTGCAAATTAGATTACCGGTAATTCATATTGCAAATAAAACAATCAAAAGGCAGTACTGTTAGTTTTTAGTGATAAAATTTATTCATATACAACATACCAAGTTTTATCTCATCTTGTAAATTAACAGTCATGAATTTCAATTATGGTTAAACTTTAAAAATTAAGTTTTCAATGAACATTCTAGTTTTCTTACATTAACCCTTCACTTGCTGAATTTTAAAATACATTTCTCCTTCTTTACCCATGCCCTGTTGTATAATTACATATATCTTCACTGTGTACAAGTATTTCGCTGTGCAATCACTGCTGTGGAGTGCACTGGTTGCACAATCAACTTGTAAATAGTGCAGACCCTGATGAGACAGCTCCTGCAGGAGCTGTCTCATCTGGGTCTTCACTATTTACAGGTAGGTATATTGACGTGAATAGCAAGCGAAGGGTTAATACATGACTGTACTCAGCTCCTGATATTTATTTTTCTTCTCAGAAAAGTTCAGCTCAAAAGTCACTTTCAATATGCTCACATCATACATAACTCTGTAATGCTGTAAGCTGGCAATTCTATGAACAATATGAGTTACTAGCATCCTACCCTTACACATATTCATTTAAGAAATAATCACTGTATGAATATTAACCCTTTCCCTCATATAAATGTGTTTTCACGCATTTGCAAACAGAGTAGACCCAGATAGAGGAGCCGTCTGATCAGGGTCTACTCTGTTTGCTTATAGAATTTCAAAGATCTGTGTCTTTACTTTCTAAAATGGCTACAATATTCCACTTTCCATGTTTCATTTTAACTATTTTTTCCATGAATATTCAGTAGGTATTAAAATTCGTAATAAACAAAGAACAGGGAAAGGGTTAATTACTTAATTTTCATAATGGCATATTGGCCACCAGGCAGTAACTGTAGAATCAGATGAAATATATTTCATAAATAAACAAAGCGTTACCGCGGTCTCATCTGGGTCTGCTCTTTGGTAAATGCATACAAATGCCTCTCTATCAAGTAAACAGTGAAACATTTACATACAGGCAACAAATTACTGTCATTTGCAAGTAGTGCAGACACCAATCAGACTGAACTCCTCAAGAGGCCCTCTGCTTAACCCTTTACCTCATAGGCTATTTTTAGATACAACCTCTTTGAATCAATCTTCCTAAAAGGCGCATTAACTAGAGAAAAGGAAACTTTTTAAATTTTGTAGTTTGAAACCATTGTGATTAATAGAGCATTTGCTCCTATAGGAGCAATTTGCTCTATTCATCACAATGGTTTCACGTGACCTTTACAGAGTCGTCAAAAGTCGTCAATATGAGGGACAGGGTTAACCCTTTACTCCATGGATATTCATTTAACAAATAATAAAATCCATGAATATTAATTAGTTCAATGGTTAAAATAGCACATGGACACAGGAAAAGTTGGCCATGGAAGAAACGGTTATGTATTAGATCATATAAAGACACTGATCAGACAGCTCCTATAGGAGGCTACTTCAATGCCTGGAGCCATCTGATCTGGGTCTACGTACTCTGCTTGAAAAGGCATTTATATGAGGGAAAGGGGTAATGTTTGAGGTATAATGTCAAATGAAATCCATCTTGTTCAGGTATACATAGTCATTAAAACTCGCTCCATCTCTGAGTGCACAACTCAATTGCAGGTTAGACACTGCCTAGGCAAGCCTTGAGCCAAACCTAATAGGTCTATCATTACCTTAAACCCTTTCAGTGTCACTAATGTCTTTTGCAAACAGTGTAGACCCAGATGAGAGGGCTCATAGAGGAACCCTCTCATCAGGGTCTGCACTGTTTGTCATGTCACACTGTTCTATAGAAAATAACCCTAAATATTCACAGTAAGCTAGGCCTGTTTGAATTTTGGAATAGTCCATTTGAAAATTCAGCATTGAAAGGGTTAACCTTTTGAATGCGGGACTTTGGAAGTGGAGTAGCCACTTTTTTAACAAAAGAGTTCATTCAGTATGAAAAGGGATCATTTGTAAGAGGATTTTGGAATGTAAAACAGTGCAGATACTGACCAGAATCAGGGCTCCTGTAGGAACCCTCTGGTCTGGGTCTACTTTATTTGAAAATGAAATTACACGCAATTGTTGCATTCAATGGAAGAACTCATCTTATTCTCATCTGCAAAATTTGTACTCTGCTTCGATTTTAATTTTTCAATTTTTTTTCCAATTTACTTAAAAAATTAAAACAACAATCACAGTACCGAACAGTGTGGATCCTGATGAGATGACAAATCTGAATCAGGTGACCTTTAGCAGGAGAAGGATTCAATCCAAATGAGACACTGATTTAAACTCTGGCCTTATTTGGATCCAAGCTGCTTACAAAGTTGGTCATAAATTTACTTATAGCAAGCTTAGAGCCAAGGTACCAATTGTAAGTGATAAATTGATACTTGTACACACCTATAATAACAGGCTGTCTAGCTTATTGATGCAACAAAGTAGTGTTAGTGATGCCTTAATATTGCCATTTGGTACGGTGAAACCCATCATTTCCTGAGGACGAACATCATTCAACCTTTTACTCCATAAATACGCCTTTCTACGTCTTTGAAAACAGAGAAGACCCAGACCAGATGGCTCCTATAGGAGCCGTCGGATCAGGTTCTGCTCTGTTTGCTCATGAAATAATATAGATATGCCATTGGCCAATTTTTTTTAGATATTACCATGGCCAAAAATTCCTGTGTTTATATGCAAATATAAAAAAATAATCTAATTAATATTCATGATGTGATTATTTCTTGCATGACTTAATTCATGGAATAAAGGGTTAACCAATTACCTGATAAATATTCATGTAAAACATGATAATAATGATTATTAATTTGATTTTCATAAGGATATACGAACAAGTGGCCATGGCAGAAACAGCTACACCTGGAGTTGCTTGATATGGGATTACATGTACTCTGTTTGCAAAAACACCAACAGTTTCTCTGTCTGGTAAAGGATGACAACGATTCCATTTTGGTACAGCGAAACATATATACATGTATCCTTTCTTTAGGATAATTACAGCGTTTAATCCTTTCCCTAATACAAATGCTGCTTTTCAAGCTTTTGCAAACAGAATAGACCCATATCAGATGGCTCCTGCAGGGTCTGCTCTGTTTGCTTATGACAAGATATAGAGCTTATTTTTTAGTTTTTGTCGAAGCAAAACTTTTCCCCTTAATGATTTTGCATGATAAAAATTCATCTATTAAATATTCATCATGTCATTATTTCTTACAGGAATATAGAACTATTAACCCATTCCATCCCTCATCTTGACACCTCTGCAAAAAGTCACCTGCTGAAACCATTGTGATAAATAGAGCATTTTGCTCCTATAGGAGCAAAAATTAATGCTCTATTTATCACAATGGTTTCAAACTACGAAATTCTAAAATTTTCCTTTTTCTCTAGTTTAAATGCTTCTTTTTGGTAGATTGATTTATTCAAAGAGGTTGGATCTAAAAATAGCCTTTGAGGTAATAGGTTAAACTCTTTACAAGGGGGGAATGAGTAAAATTGCAAGTGCTAACAGTATAGACCCAGCTTCTGGTGCAGCCTTCTGATTACTGTCCCTACTGTCAGTCATTCAAAAGTTTTTTATACTCAATTTAGGAACAGTTGCATGACTGTACTATCAAACAATGATGTACTATTTTCATTTTGGAAATTCAATATAGGCACCCTTTACTCCATGCATATTCATGTAAGAAATGACATCATGAAACTTACTGACCATTTATCTGATGAATATTCATATAGGAAGTCATGACATCATGAATATTTATTAGTGGAAAATTTCTATAATGACATATAAAAAATAGATATGTTTGCCATGGCAGAAATTGTTTAAATAGGCATTTAACCCATTCCTTTTGACACCTGTCACAAAGTCACCTGTTGAAACCATTGCGATAAATAGAGCATTTGCTCCAGGATAGGAGCAAATGCTCTATTTATCACAATGGTTTCAAACTACAGAATTATACAATTTTCCTTTTCTCTAGTTAACGCTCCTTTTCGGTAGATTCGTTCAAAGAGGTTGGATCTAAAAATAGCCTATGAGGTAATGGGTTAAAGGCATCTCTATCAGGAAAAGGCAGAGAAAAAATCTGATGTCATGTGTGATCTGAAATATTTTTAAGAATAGCTCCTTTACTTCTGCACCAAACCCTATGTCGTGACCACTCTTTTAGATTTAGAATTATCTCTTCAAGACAATTCTAAAGAGTGGTGGTCACAACGTTTGGATCAGCGGAGAACCTTTATCTATAGCTTTGGGTAATAAAGGGTTATTAAGAAAATACATATTCGAGTGATGTACAAAATTAGATAATACATGTATTTGTATTTAGGGTATTTGAAAATGTAGTTTGTTTCATCATATGTATTATGGTCTATTAGCTTGCACGTAAGACTGAAAATGTTGGTCGGGTTCAAGAAGTTTCCATGAGATCCATCATGACTGCAAATGGACATGGTATTTTGCAATGCAAATTTTAACCCTTATTCTGTAAAGCATCGGTTACAACTCAGATCTTTTGTAGCTTTACTTGTTGATTTTTTTGTTCATGATTTTGAGAAACTATAATGTCTGTTAACCCATATTGACAACTCTGTAAAAGTCACTTTGTGAAACCATTGTGATAAATAGAGCATTTGCTCCTATAGGAGCACATGCTCTATTTATCACAATGGTTTCAAACTACAAAATTCTAAAAAAAAATTCCTTTTCTCTAGTTAATGCTCCTTTTCGATAGATTTATTCAAAGAGGTTGGATCTAAAAATAGCCTATGAGAGAATGGGTTAATGCTGTTTGCAAATGTCAACTAAGCATGAAGCAAAATAATGGTTAAACTAAACTATCAGTTACTACTAAAACCCTTTAAAATGCTGATTTTTCAAAGTGGAATAGTCTACCATTGTTCAATAATACAGCCCCATTCAGTATGAAAAAGGCTTAAAATTGCTAGAGTGCAGGCCTTAATCTTAGGACTCCTCCAGGTGCCTAATATTATCCATGTCTACATGGTTTGTTAAGATCGGGTTAAATCATTCCCCATATTCAAAGGGTTCAACTGAAAGAAATCTCTCATTTTATTTCATGTTACGGAATTCATTCGGCTTGCATTTCCTAATTTTAACAGGGTTTTACATGATTTCACCCAAATTTTTCCAAAGCCTTGAAAGGTAATCACTACTTGTGTAACACTTCCAATAATAAAATATGACTTCTGTCAAACAATTGCAGATACATTGTGACTGGATGTTGTATGTTTGCAAACAATGTAGATCCAGGTCTGCAATTAAAGCTAATCAGGATGATTCACTGTTTCTCAGTACATTAACCCATTACCTCATATTATGCAATTTTTAGATACAACCTCTTTGAATAAATCTACCGAAAAGGAGCATATTAACTATAGAAAAGGAACCTTTTAGAATTTAATAGTTTGAACCTGATTGTGATAAATAGAGCATTTGCTCCTATAGGAGCAAATGCTCTTTTTATCACAATAATTTCATGAAGTGTCTTCTACAGGGTCGTCAAAAGCCGTCAATATGAGGGAATGGGTTAACCCTTTATTTTACAATTTTGCAAACAGAGTAGACCAGAGTGACAGACATGTCCTTGAGGAGCTCCATTCATTTTTAATTTTCAAAGTGAAATAATGTCTCTACAATATGCAATCAGTGTGTCAGTCAAACAGTTTGGTTCAAAACAAGATGAAAAGTTACTTGGTACAGAGCTCAAGATAAGATATTTAAATCAAAATATTTTCAAGTATAACTTCTTTATTGCTCCACCAAACTCTATGTTGTGACCACTCTTCAGAATTGTCTCTTATGATGATGAGCTTGTATGCTTAAGTCAAAATAAAACATCTGTTCTGTTCTGTTCATAACATAGAGTTTGGTGGAGCAATGACGATTTTAGTATTTGAGTTATGCACCGTTATCTGTAGCTCTGTTGATATTATCTATAACAAACACTCCCAGGGATTAAAATATTGTAAAAGTAGCTTCTTGCATTTTTACAAAGGTGGTTGCTTAATGCAAAATGAAAGAAATGTAGAAAGCTCATGTACTTATTTCCTGCATTAAGCAACCACCAGTCCTGCTTTTTAAGACTCCTAAATGTTCAATAAATGAATAGTTAAGACAGGTTCTACTATACATAAATATTATTTGATTAAATTTTTATATTGAGGAACGGAATGAAGATCAGACATACACTATTCCATACAGGGGCTGTCTGATCTGGGTCTACTCTGTTTGCAAAGGCTTAGAGGTGGGATCCATACAGGGGCTGTCTGATCTGGGTCTATTCTGTTTGCAAAGGCTTAAAGGTGGGATCATCAAGTAAAGGGTTAAGATTAAAAGAAGTACCTAAGGAAATTTAGAGCACAAAAGAAACAGGAAACAAACCGTTCTTGTGTGTCGCTATGCATATGTCCCACTTTTGGACATGAGTCATACAATCTAAAATCAATACCAAGACTCCCAACCTGTCATATATAATGATCTCTAATCAGCCTGTCTACCTGTCTGATATCAGATTCAATACAGCCAATTGAGGATCAGTTTGATACAGTGATTTACATATGCTAGATTACAGGAAATTATTGCAAAATCAGGTGTTACAATTTAACCCTTTCCCTATATAACTTTTGCAAACTGGATCCGTCTGATCAGGGTCTGCTCTGTTTGCTTATGGAATAATATAGATATGATTCTACAGTTTCTACCAATACCAAAACCCCCTGTCAATTGTCAAAGAAGACATCTTAGTAAAGCCCAGCACTGCCATAGATTGACAAGCTAAACAAGTTAGCTGTATCCATTAACGCCATATCAAAGTTCAAACTAGACTACTCAAAAAAGTTTATTTTCCTTAATGCTTTGATAACATTATCATTTGGGCAGCAGGTTGAAAGGATGTACCTAATGACTTCAAACAGTGCAAACCCGCACCAGTTACTGCATGTCACCAGGGTCACTGCTTCATTTATATATTTACCTCTTTAACCATTTCCTCCATAGGCTATTTTTAGACCCAACCTCTTTGAATGAACCTACCCAAAAGGAGCATTTACGAGAGAAGAGTAAAATTTTAGAATTTTGTAGTTTGAAACCATTGTGATAAATAGAGCATTTGCGCACAATGATTTCAAGAAGTGGTTATTACAGAGGTGCAGAAAGGCGTATTTATGGAGGAAAGGCCAGGTTAACCATTTCCTTTATATCAACGCCTTTTCACGCATTTGCAAACAGGGAAGACCTATAGGAGCCATCTGATCAGGGTCTGCTCTTTTGCTAAAGAGTTGGATAAATCTGTTTCTTTAGTTTCTAAAGCTGCTACAATGTTCCACCTTCCATATTTTATTATAACTCATTCGTCCATGAATATTAAGTACATAGAGGATCTTACATGAGTGTTCTTGTAAAGCTCGTTTTTTATCGTTTTAAAAAGACGAATTTAATAAATCCAATAATCATGAACACGAATGCAAGATCCTATTTATAACATAACACACACAAATGTTATTTGCAGCCAATATTTCAGCAGTAACGTGGATTGTTATAAATTCTCCTTACATATAGAAATGATGAATGAAAGGTGTTATTAGGTTCGCTAGGTAACTGGGACAAAGTAGGTCCAAATTTTCCAACTTTATTTTTTACTTACTGTCATATCAACCAGGATCTAATTCAGACCTCTCTGGTATTCAATTTAACTGTGATAGTTTATGATACAAAAACATACAGAAACACGTCAAAATAATTTTTGAGTTAACAGTTTTGACATACATAGTTACAAACACGTCACATTATGACGTCATTGTACACAACATGTGTCTATGTAAAGCGCACCATTTACATGAAGACCTACATACAGTAGCCAACACGTCCGACACTCACTGTCAATGGGATTCGAAATGCGCCTTCGTTTTGGTATATTAAGCCCTTCATTAGTGTTGTATGTATACACATGGACATGGACATTTCCACCGAGAAAAAAAATCTCGATTCAAGTTCAGTGAAAATGTTTGAAATGGACAAAAGATTCAGTACGAACTGCTGCATAAAATGTGTTGGAACAGGAGGAAGATTTTCGCGATCAGCTGAGTTAGTGAGTATAGCATATTTGAAATATGTTTGTGCTGTGCTGGATTCAGATGACTATTGTTGTTGAATGTTGATTGATGAGATATTTGTATGAGTAGAAATCTGCATAAACAAAAGGACATGCGGTGAAGAAAATGCAAAGTTGAGGAGGCATTTTAATTTAAATGTAGAATTGATTGTATGGGTCAGAGTAGCTGGTAGGTCTTTTTTGGCATACATTTTGTATATGATTCCTGACAGCGATTACAATTTGTATTATTTTATCGAAATTAAGGCGCAAGTGCCAACAATCCGTTGCCATCTATCGTGACTCAATCGTGGACAGGTAGGTCGACCACCGTCCGCCAGTTTGTTTGTTTTGACAGCGCATATGAATCGTTCGAATGTCATTCGGTCGTTCGAATGTTATTCACTAGTGATTATATGCCCATGATTATCAAAAAATAAATGATAGTGTTACGTCACGCTGAAGCCACGTGTTATGTTATAAATGTAGGTATTGAAATTTGGAATAAATATAGAACACTAGGAAAGGGTTAACAGGACTTCAGTGGACCTCTCCATCAAGGAGAAGTTTGATGGGATTCAAGAAGTTCTGGTCCTCAAACTTTGTATCTCCCTATTCTATAATATTTATCTACTTTTCCCTCAGCTCAAAAAACGGGAGAAGTCAGTAGGGTAAAGGAGACCTTTTCTCCCATATCGTCCTCTAGCTTGAGCCCTTCTCTACCAGAGTAATATTTATGCAAGAAATAATGACAAAGAGGCCTAGATCATTTTCAAGAATACCTCCATTATTTCTTCACCAGTTAAAGTCAAAATTATATATCATATAATAACTATATCAATCTATGGTACACAAGTTAATATAATAATTTATCATCTCATATAATAATCTATCAACTTATGACTATAGGTCAAATACTTCAGGGTTTATAATGCACTAAGCAAAAAGTGTGACACACGAGAAGTACCGAGTGACAGCTGACATGAATAAATCTAAATGCCTTTTATTTCTCAAAACTGCGAGAATTTTTTTTTTTTTTTTTTTTGGTGAGTCTTAAAAGCAAAGAAGAATTGGAAGCTGTAACCCCTTTCCCTAATATTAATGCTTTTTCACACATTTGCAAATAGAGTAGACCAAAATCAGATGTCTCCTGTAGGACTATCTGTATCCATGCTTATAAAGCTTTTTAGTTGAGTCGAAGTTTGTTCTCAAGCTTTTGATTGGTCAGATTTGAGCCTAAGCATGGACCCAGATCAGGGTCTGCTCTGTCTACAAAGCAAAAATAAAATCCCTTGAAAAATCTACATTATCACAATTCAGCTAATCATTACCAATATTCATTTCTTAGGTGAATATGCAACAGAGAAAGGGTTAACAAATGGTAGTAATTTGTAGTCCCATGACTTGCAATTACATAGAGTACAACATCTAACTCATAAGAATATCAGTCATGCACAATTTATCTTGCCTTACCCTTTGGATCCTGAACATTAGTTAGCTGACATTTACAAACAGTGTAGACCCAGATCAGAGGGCTCCTTAGGGAGCCCTCTGATCTGGGTCTACACTGTTTATTATTCAAAATCCTACATTAAATTTAATCCATTCAAACTAAATGGACTCTCCATCTACCAAACAATGGACTATTTCATTTTTTAATATTCAGCATTCAGACGTTTAAACTACTATTATTGTACTTTTCCTGTGGTGAGATTAATTTGTATATTATGTACAAAATGTATCCTGCACTGAACAGCCTGCAGTCAAATCAACATCATTGTTACGAGCAAACACACAAAAAATAAAATCTATTTTCTAATAGCTTTTAAGGATGAAGCATTTTAGATACCACCAGTGAAAACATATAATGTATTAACCCTTTCCCTGTTCTATATTTAGGCCACTTTTCAGTACCTACTGAATATTCATTAACAAAATAGTTATAAAGAAATATGAAAGGTGGAATATTGTAGACGTTTTAGAAAGTAAAGAAACAGATCTATCAAATTCTATTAGCAAACAGAGTAGACCCTGATCAGACAGCTCCTCCAGGAGCCGTCTGATCTGGGTCTACTCTGTTTGCAAATGCGTGAAAACACGTTTATATGAGGGAAAGGGTTAAGAAAGATACTGATAGACATTCAATACCTTCTTCACCAATAGGGCAACAAATCAGTAAAAATCACAAGCATGAGAGACATAATTACGGTATATACCCTTGTTATCCTAAATACCGGTATTTGACAGTTACACTTAGGCAACTAGTATAGACCAAGATCAAACTGCTCTTAAATGATCTGGGCTTACACTATTTGCCAGTCTACTAGTCTGATATAAATTTATCAAAATGTTGCCAAATTGACTTCTGCTGCTTTACTGTGCAGGAGGGAAGATATAAGATGTCTCAATATACAAGGTAAATACAGTAATAGCATAATTATCAGCTACTGCTCTTAATGAAACATAGTATTGTGAAGTTTCATCAAAATATGCACTGAGAATTCATTGTGTCTGCAGACTGCCATGCAAGCTGTTTAAGACCCATTCTCTTCATATATTGTTGTGATTTTCTCCAATCCTCAAAGTACAGATTTCTTGAATTTAGTTTTCAATACTAAGATCAGGGACTCACAGTTTGGATCTTCAGATAGGATGAGCAGTCATCATGCATTTTTTATTATGACCCATTTATAACACAGAGTGCAAAAAGTCTCATCATTATGAGAGCCATTATATTTGCAGACATTAGACACTTATGGACTAATATGCACTTATTTGCCAAACCGGACATTTAATTTAGTATTGATATCAGTCTTGGAGCAGGTGGCAGCTTAATGCAGGGTGAAAGCCATGCAGAAAGCTCCTCTAGGAGTCTTCTGCATGACTTTCATCCTGCATTCAGCAGCCACCTGCCTAAAAGTACCTAAAATCTTCTCTATTAGAGGGGTTTTACTGATACATGATTTCAAATCTGAATCTTCAGTTTGTTGAATGCTGTATGTGGAATGATCTGACATCTTTTCACAGTACATGTACCTAGGGTTCACAATAAAAGGATTCAATTTACATTTGAATGAAAATTGTGTAGACTGATTATAGAGCTGCTTTTACTAAGAAGCCCTCTGATCTAGATCTACACAGGCCGTCTGATCAAGGTCTGCACTATTTGCTAATGGAATTAGCTAATTGGTAGATCTATTTCTTTATTTTCTAAAATGGCTACAATGTTTCATTATAACTATTTTGTCCATGAATATTCAGTAGGTATTGAAATTTGGAATAAATAAAGAATAGGGAAAGGGTTAACAAATACATTATGTTCTGTATTTGATCAGCTATTTAAGTCCTGCTATTTACTGATCAATTATACAAATTTGATTTTCCGTCTTTTGCATAAAAGTCTTCAGTAAATATTATTTCAGCAAAGGAAACAATACCATGGATCGAAAAACATTATAAATGTAACAATTACCCACTGCTTACCTATAAAGCCCATTCTAAATGGAGCAAAATCAAAGGAAACAAGGCTGTTGAATATTTGCAAGCAATGTAGGCCCAGTTTAGCTGCAGTAACTTAACCCTTCTCTTGCTGAATTTTAAAATACATTTCTCCTTCTTTACCCATGCCCTGTTGTATAATTACATATATCTTCACTGTGTACAAGTGTTTCGCTGTGCAATCACTGCTGTGCAGTGCACTGGTTGCACAATCAACTTGTAAATAGTGCAGACCCTGATGAGACAGCTCCTACAGGAGCTGTCTCATCTGGGTCTTCACTATATACAGGTAGGTATATTGACGCGAAGAGCAAGCAAAGGGTTAACAGTCTACTCTATGAATATTCATGTAAGGAATATTGACATTATGAATATTAATTAGGTTAATTCTGATGATGGTACATGGACACAGGATTTGAAATTGTTGGCCATCGCAGAAACAGTAACATCATATGGTTCATAACTTATATCATTTCATAAGCAAACAGAGCAGACCCTCATCAGGTCTGGGTTTATTCTGTATGCAAAGGCATATTTATGGAGTAAAGGGTTAAAAGAGTATTTTGGAAATGTATTGTGGTCTAAAATTGTTTTATATAAATTGTTCTGTCTCCCTGAAGCAATGATAACAAGTACCAACAAAAAAGTGTTTTACTGAGAAATTACAGATTTACAATAAGTTATTACATTAATTAACCCTTTCCTGCATAAATACGCCTTTCTACGCCTCTGTAATAACCACTTCTTGAAACAATTGTGATAAATAGAGCATTTGCTCCTATAGGAGCAAATGCTCTATTTATCACAATGGTTTCAAACTACAAAATTCTAAAATTTTACTTTTCTCTAGTAAATGCTCCTTTTGGGTAGATTCATTCAAAGAGGTTGGGTCTAAAAATAGCCTATGGAGGAAAGGGTTAAACTCATTTTATAGCTTTTATTATTGATACCTGATCACTGTGTGGAAGTCAACTGTAGCTACAGTAAATTGTAAGCAAATTGACAGTAAATAACACCGATATATATAAGTCTCTAAGGAAATGTCACCGACTTATTTGCAAATATATGAAAGTTACAGTCTTTATTCCCCTAGTATAACTCAAACAATGGTCAAATTATCTCGATCCAAAATACTTAGAAGTCTCTGAGCCAATCTGCCTTTATGATAACCCTACTGTCTAACCCTTTAAATGCAGGAAACAAGTGTACTGTCAATAGCAAACAGTGATAACCCAGACCAGAAGGTTCCTATAGCAGCCCTCTGATCAGGACCTGCACCCTTTTTTTTTCATTCAAAATCCTCCAGTAAATTAAAACCTGTCATATTATACTGAATGGTGCATGGACTGATCATGGACCAAATTAACTCTTTGCATGCTAGCGGCGAAACTGTGATTACCTACGCAAACAGTTTGGATCCAGATGAGACGCCGCATAATGCGGCGTCTCATCAGGATCCAAACTGTTTGTCATATTGATCATATTTTTGCAAAGACATTAGAGAAAAGTTATTTTAAGAATTGAAGCAGATGACAATTGTTGCAGACGAAAAAATACTTAGCGTGCAAAGAGTTAAACAAACAGGTAGGTTTCAATACTGGAGCAGAACAATACATTATAGTAATTACCAAGTACTGCTAGGTAGGTTTAACCTGTTTAAGTTCAGAGTGTATACCGACAATTCATACTACACCACGATATTTCAGCTAACTGAAATACAGTAAAACTAAATAATTTCATAAGCAAACAGAGCAGATCCTGATCAGACTGCTCCTACATCCATAACAAAGTTACACTGTCAGGAGATTCTAAATTGACACAATAAGTTAGCACTTTATAAAGTTTATACCTGTACTTCAATGATCAGACAGATGGCCAGACAGATAATAAGTCACAGACTAAAATAGTGCTATACTAGCAAGCAAGAGGTGAACATGCCTGTTCATTTTAGCATTCTACATGTTTGGGGTTACAGCAATATCAAGGTCATTTCAAAGACATTAGGATTAAAACAAAGTCAAGGCCATATCAAAATTATCAAATTGGGATCAAATGTCAGATTGTTTTAGACACAAGACCTTTAACCCATTCCCTCATACTGACAACTTTTGACGCCTCTGCAAAATGCAAAAGTCACCTGTTCTAAAAAAAAAAAAATCCTTTTCTCTAGTCAATGCTCCTATTCGGTAGATTTATTCAAAGTGGTTGGATCTATAAATAGTCAATGAGGTAATGAGATAGTAATACCTAATTACCCAAAGTATTCAGACACCCAATCTCCTCTCACTCCCTTGGTTAGTACTGCTTAATAAGTCAACTTTGCACCATTTTGATAACCTTAGACTCATATAGTAACAAATAGTATAATAGACCCTGAAGCTATGTCTGCATTATTTGCTTAACTCTTTCCCTCATAGAAACGTGTTTTCACGCATTTGCAAACATAGTAGACCCAGATCAGACGGCTCCTAGAGGAGCCGTCTAATCAGGGTCTGCTCTGTTTGCTTATAGACTTTGATAGATATGTTTCTTTATTTTCTAAAATAGCTACAATGTTCTACCTTTCATATTTCATTATAACTATTTTGTCCATGAATATTCAGGAGGTATTGAAATTTGAAATAAACATAGAACAGGTAAAGGGGTTAAGTATATCTGTCCAAATCCTTAGGGTAATTATAGGGTACATTAAACTGTTTGTTGAAGTTCATGCACTGCAAATTAGAAAAACTATTTTACCCATCAACCCTTTACTCCATAAATATGCCTGTGTACACCTTTGTAAAACCTTTGTCAACAGAGTAGACCCAGATCAAACGGCTCCTATGTATATGAGCAGTCTGACCAGAGTCTGCTCTGTTTGCTTACATTTAGATAATATAGATATGATTCTACGGTTTCTGCCATTGCCAAATATTTCTGTGCTTATGTACCATTATAAATATTTATCTAAGAATTGATATTCATGGTATCATACTTTCTTACACCAGACTTTCATTTTTTATTTTGATGATAACCTGTGCAATTTTTAGTACGGACCCAAATGAACTGCCAAGTATCTCCGAGTCACACACAATTATATCAGTCCGAACTATTTGACAATGACTGGGTTTTTTGGTCAGAAAGGAAGAATATATTAATCTGCAGAATTGTAGTCCATGCAAGGTTACAATTTACTTAGTGTGCAAAGATTTAATCTATTGGATATGCAGCTTAAGAGATCAGCCAAAAATACACAGTGACTGCAAAACTTAAAAAGAATTAATCGTCCTTGATTTGACTCATTACTTTTTTGACCTTTTAAAGCTAGAGACTGCCACTTACTTAACACTTTGAAAGTGGGAAATGAGTGCACTCAGGCACTTGCAAACAGTGTAAACCAAGATCTGTGGGCTCCTTGAGGAACCCTCTAATCAGGGTCTGCACTGTTTGTCATTCAAAACCCACTAGCTAATTATACCATTTATACAGAATGGACTCAACTGTTAAACAGTAATGGACCATTCCACTTTCAAAATTCAGCATTCAAAAGGGTTTAAATCTGTAACATGTCACATCTATGACCTGCAAATAGTTTGAATCCAGATGCATTAGGTATCAGGAATCTTATCAATCCCAAAATGTTCTAACATTATGATCTTGCTTATGAAAACAAATATCTACTTTGCAAATTGTAGAAGGGGGGCAAAACTATTGCAGAGTACAATTTGCTGCTAACAGATTGTTAAAGATTAATCTTTAACAGTCACAATGGTTAACACCAGTCTTAAATAAATATTTGGCATTGACCCTTTAAGTGTGGCAAACTTATCACTCACTCACTGTCCTTCACAAACAGTGTAGACCATGATGAGAGCCTAGAGGTCCGTCCTCTCATCATGGTATGCACTGTTAGTCATGTTGCATTTAAAACAAGGGCATGTTGTATTGCTATGCAAGACATGAGTCCCCCACCAGACTGAAAAAAAACCCTCCGCTCTCCCCACCCCACCCCACCCACCCATGGTGTGGTTGACCATGGTATATACATGACCACCTGAATGGTATTAGTACCTACTTTCATACATTAAATCAGTAAATAAAAAGTTATTGTCCCGACAAGAAAATATGAAAAAGGGGAGTAACTCCAAAAATATTGATGCTAGAGTTATTGCCCTTGTGCATGACACTACACCTCACCATGCTTGTTTCATATGAGAAGTTTCAAATCAATTGAACCAGTACATAAAGAGTTATTAACTGGACAAGAAAATATGAAAATGGGAATAACTCCAAGAATATAGATGCTAGAGTTATGGCCCTTGTGCATGACATTACCCCTCATCATGCTTGTTCCATATGTGAAGTTTCAAATCAATTGAACCAGTAGATAAAGAGTTATTGTCCGGACAAAAAATATGAAAAAGGGGAATAACTCCAAAAATATTGATGCTAGAGTTATGGCCCTTGTGCATGACACTACTCCTGATCATGCTTCTTCAATGTGTGAAGTTATAATGAATTTGGCCTAACTTTGTAGGAGATATTGCCCGGACACGAAGCGTGACAGACTGACAAGAAAATATGAAAAAGGGGAATAACTCCAAAAATATCGATGCTAGAGTTATGACCCTTGTGTATGACACTACTCCTCATCATGATTGTTCCATATGTGAAGTTTCAAATCAATTGAACCAGTAGATAAAGAGTTATTGTCCGGACAAAAAAATATGTAAAAGGGGAATAACTCCAAAAATATTGATGCTAGAGTTATGGCCCTTGTGCATGACACTAGCCCTCATCATGCTCCTTCAATGTTTGAAGTAATAATGAATTTGGCCTAACTTTGTAGGAGATATGGCCCGGACACGAAGTGTGACAGATGGACTGACAAGAAAATATGAAAAAGGGGAATAACTCCAAAAATATTGATGCTAGAGTTATGGCCCTTGTGTATGACACTACCCCTCATCATGATTGTTCCATATGTGAAGTTTCAAATCAATTGAACCAGTAGATAAAGAGTTATTGTCCGGACAAAAAAATATGTAAAAGGGGAATAACTCCAAAAATATTGATGCTAGATTTATGGCCCTTGTGCATGACACTAGCCCTCATCATGCTCCTTCAATGTGTGAAGTTATAATGAATTTGGCATAACTTTGTAGGAGATATGGCCCGGACACGAAGCGTGACAGACGGACGGACGGACAGACGGACAGACGGACGGACGGACGGAATCGAGCAAACCTATAGTCCCCCAACCGGTAACCGGTGGGGGACTAATAAATCCCAGTGAATATTCAAGGTAAGTTTGACCTGCTAGAATTCAGAATAATCCATTGGAAAACTCAGCGTTGAAAGGGTTAATCCTTATCATTGAATCTATTTATAAAACAAAAATGATTAATCTTAAAATGTGTGTATCCAAAACCCAAATCATAGTTATTTTGGTACTGATCAGGACCTTGTTTTTCGACACTTTGCCAAACTTCATGAAACTCTTGAGGAAATACTGTGAACTTTTCAAAGTGAAGCAGACAATGGTTTGAAGGGACAAAAAAATTCATTGAAGGATAAGGCATAATCTTTTATATCCTAGACATCACTCAATATAAACTGATAAATGATCACCAACAGCTTGGTTAGAATGACACTTAAATTGTAATGAAAGAGGATTTAAAAAGTTTCATGCAAGAACCCGCACCTGAATTCACAATTTAATGGCAGACCAAATTTTGAACAATTATAAACAATAGCAGTTAGATTCACATCATCAGATTCTGTTACAAGATAAAAATCAAGGAAGTGTTTAAGAATATTCTTGAGATTTGTGGTATTAGCTAAGAGAAAATAAACTTGTTTGAGAATTTTCTTGAGATTTTAGGGATCAGTTTTTAAAACCATGCAAACATGCTTGAGAACTAGAGGTTTTTGTCACAAAAACGGATGTCTCCCCTCTAATAAAAACAATATGTAAAGGGAAATCACTAAACATGTTATGGTCTTGATGAATGATACTTCCCCTCATTATGCGTTTTCCACACTACATTTTTCAAGAAGAAAATGATAACAGCTAATAACTCCAAAAATACTGATACCAGATCTATGGCCCTTGTGCATGACACTTACTTTCATCATGCTTTTTCCAAAAATAAAATGTCATTCCAATAGCATCAGTCGAACAGGAGTTATTGATCGGCCAAAAAATGTAACAAAGGGCAATAACTCCAAAAGTATTGAAGCCAGAATTATGGCCCTTGTTCATGACACTTTCTCTCATCATGCTCTTTCCATGTATGAAGTTTCAATACGATGGCATGAGCCATGTAGGAGTTATCGTCCGGACAAGAAAGAATTAAACAAATGTACAAGGGGCAATAACTCTAAATTTATTGAAGCTCGAGTTAAGGATCTTATGCATGACACTTTCTCTTATCATGATCGTTTCATGTATGAAGTTTCACTCCAATGGCATGTGTCACATAGGAGTAATCATCCGGACAAAAAATTGTGACTTTTTTTTACAAAGGGCAATAACTCCAATATTAGTGAAGCCAGAGTTATGGACCTTGTGCATGACACTTCCTCTCATCATGATCTTTCCATATATGAAGTTTCAATCCAATGGCATGAGCTATATAGAAGTTATCGTCCGGACAAAAAAGTGTGATTTTTTTTACAAAGGGCAATAACTCCTATATTAGTGAAGCCAGAGTTATGTACCTTCTGCATGACACTTCCTCTCAATATGCTCTTTCCATATATGAAGTTTCAATCAACATGCATCAGGCATATTGAAGTTATTGTCCGGACAAAAAATTATATTTTTTACAAAGGGCAATAACTCCAATATTAGTGAAGCCAGAGTTATGGACCTTGTGCATGACACTTCCTCTCGTCATGATCTTTCCATATATGAAGTTTCAATCCAATGGCATGAGCCATATTAGTGAAGCCAGAGTTATGGACCTTGTGCATGACACTTCCTCTCATTATGCTCTTTCCATATATGAAGTTTCAATCAACTGGCATCAGGCATATTGAAGTTATCGTCCGGACAAAAAGTGTGACGGACAGACAGACAGACAGACGGACAGACTGACGGACGGACAGACAGACAGACAGACAGACAGACAACTCTCACGAAAACAATATGTCTCCCCCATATAAATATGGGGGGAGACATAATTAGCTAGGATCCAAACAAACACACTCAATACTTTTCTTGAGATATGAGGTATTAGAAGTGTTGAGAATTTTCTCGTAATGGTGTTAATTGTCGATAGGAGCCATCTGATCAGGGTCTGCTGTTTGCTTATAAAATGATATATTTATGACTACAATTTCTGCAATATAAAAATTATAATCTAGTTGAATTTTCATGGAGTAAAGGTATAAATTAGAAGTCAAGCAAACACGTTTGACAAATTGCTTAACCCTTTACATTGCACTTCATATAAATGCTTTTTCACGCATTTACAGAGTAGACCCAGACTAGAGGCTCCTATTATAGGCTGTTTGCTTAATGTTCAAGGACTAAATGTTTTGAGGATGTCTTTAACCAATTCCCTAATTATGAGTAATAGGCTATTTAAAAACCTAATCTCTATGAACAAAAATACTCAAAAGGGGCATTAGAAAAGGGAAACTGTGTAGTTTTGAAACCATTGTGATAAATAGAGCATTCATTTTTTGTTCCTATATGGGCAAAAGCTCTGTTTATCATAATGGTTTCAAAAAGCAACTTTTACAGGGCTGTCAAAAGGTATCGGGTTATGGGTAAGAACTGAATTATAAATTAGGGACCAGCAATCATGCTTGGGAATTCCCTTGATATAAGAAGTATAAGCTGGGTGCCAAGAGGTTTTTTGAGATTTGAGAGAAATGTATTGATCAAAACAGATACATGACATTACCTCTCTTGTGGCACACATCAAACTGGAACTTGATTAGTAAACCAAGCGAAAAGATATATGCCAAGGACAAGAAAGGTACAACAGACAAATGGTATACATATGAACCGAGGTCAACAACTTTACAAGCTGTCGGTAGTAATAAAGTATCGTTGAAGTTGATTGTCACTTTACCCGTTATCTGAATATTTATTAGTTGAACTTGTATAATGTTAACTTTTCAAGGAACGTTTTTGCTTCAATATAAGCTGTAGAATCCGAACTATACCATGTCAAAAGCAAACAGAGCAGACCCTGACTAGACGGCTGCAATAGGAGCCATCTGATCTGGGTCTACTTTGTTTGCAACTGTGTGAAAAGGCATTAAGAAATAATGACATCATGAATATCACTTAGATTAACTTTATAATGGCACATGACCACAGGAATATTTTACCATGGCAGAAACTATAGAATCATATCTATATTATTTCATATGCAAACAGAGCAGACCCTTACCAGATGGCTATTACAGGAGCCATCTGATCTGGGTCTACTCTGTGTGCAAAGGTGTAGAAAAGCGTATTTATGGAGGAAAGGATTTCTGTCTACCAGACATACATGTATATGAAAACGAACTGCATGTATATAATATTATATCCAAACTAGAAAATTGTGTCTGTAAAACACAGCGATGCCCCCTTGGTGGTACTTGCCTAGCTGCACATAAAGTTCCTAAGTCATTTGACCTTGACCTTGGGCTTGCGGGCAGCATGGGCTAGGTGCGCAATGAAAATATGGATGATGGTTTATGTGCATATGCAATTCCATGCCAATAGCTATAGTGGTTAGTGAGATATAAGACAATGAAAAAACTGTGACAACCAACTGCACATAATAGCATGACGCATGGACAGACAGACGGACGGACAGACAGACAGGTGCAAAACATAATGCCCCCCTGACTATCGTCAACGGGGGCATAAAACGTTTTTACTCTTCCTCTCAATGCATGTTTTAGCTCGAGTCTGCATGAAACAAGGGTCAAGTTGCATTGTGTCAAATGCTAGTTTCACTCTGTTGATAACTGAGCCCGTTATTTATCTGTTATCTTAACTGAACCCTTTGAATGCTGAGCATGCATGAACTGTCATTTGCAAACAGTGTAAATCCATATCAAAGGGCTCCTAGAGGGCTCCTCTGATCAAGGCCTGCTCTGTTTGTCATTCGAACTCCTCTCGCTATGTAAACCCTTTCATCCTGAATAGACTTTACCATCTTAACCCTTACAACACTTCATTGTCAAATGGACTATTTCAATATTCAAACAGATCAAGCTTATGGTGAATATTTAGGGATTCTTCTAAAGAAAAATGTAACATGACAAACAGTGCAGACCCTGATGAGAGGGCTCCTAGAGGAGCCCAATCATCTGGGTCTACACTGTTTGCAAATGTCATTAGTGACTCATGTCCCACATTGTAAGGGTTAAACAATAATGGACCAATTCATTTGAAAATTCAGCATACATAGGGATAACCCTATCCTTCAAATAAACCTGTTTTCACGCATTTGCAAACAGAGTAGACCAAGATCAGACAGTTCCTATAGGAGCCTTCTGAATATGATCTGCTCTGTTTGCTAATGGACTTTGATAGATCTGTTTCTTTACTTTCTAAAATGGCTACAATGTTCCACCTTCCATATATCACTATAACTATTTTGTCCATGAATATTCAGTAGGTATTGACAGTTGGACTAACTATAGAACAGGGAAAAGGTTAACTGTTACAATCAGACTCTTTAAGGCTGCCTAGGCAAATTCTTGATAACCTTTGTAAACATTTGATATGTATAACAGTTGCAAAACAAACATTGCATCTCATCTGGATTTCAACTATCTGATACACTGATCATAACATAATTTTGGAGGTAAAACATGGCATCAATTCTACTATGAATATCTATATAGATATAAATTTTTGCACAAAGCTTTTGATTTGAATTCTAATGGTTCCATGTTAGTATACCAGTCATTATTATAAACGATTATTACCGGTTATTAACAAGTCATTATTTTGCTGCATGGGGAATTCTAGGAGCTTTCTGTATTACTTTGGTCCTGCATTAAGCTACCATCTGTATTTAATCCTTTACTCCATGAATATTCATGTTAGAAATAATGATATCATGAATATTAATTGTTTTATAATAGCATTACAAACAGAATAATTTTTTTATCATGGCAGAAACTGTAAAATCAGGTTTATAGTATATTATAAGCAAACAGTGGAGACCCTGATCAGACGGCTCCTATAACCCATTCTCTCATAGGCTAATTTTAGATTCAACCGCTTTGAATAAATCTATCGAAAAGGAGCATTAACTAGAGAAAAGGAACATTTTAGAATTTTGTAGTTTGAAACCATTGTGATAAATAGAGCATTTGCTCCTATAGGAGCAAATGCTCTATTTATCACAATGGTTTCTCAAAGTGACTTTTACAGACTCGTCAAAAGTCGTCAATATCAGGGAATGGGTTAATGAAAATTGGTCAATGTTGTAAGCATGTGACTCCAATAGGAGCCATCTGATCGGGTCTACTGTGTTTGCAAAAGCGAACAAAGGTGTATCTATAGTATGTCACATATCTGACAACAGGCTTGTTTTGACCCAAAAGCCTTTTATCTCGGTTTTGGACAAACGGCCATATTTCAATACTTTTGAAGAGATATAAATGTGCAAATAATCTGACCCTCTGCTGTCCAAGATAAAAACAAAGATGTACAAGTGTTTGTTATGGACAGCATCAACTTTTTGCATGTAATGGACACATTTTGAAAGCAGTATGCAAACAGTTTGGATCCAGATTAGATTCAAACTAACTAGAAGTCTCATCGAGACCAAATCTGCTTGAGACAGTACTGACCATGTTCTGTAAAAACGAGTTTGATGAAAACAACACCTATAAGAATTGAAGTAGACAACATTTGTTTGGTCAGACAATAATAACTTAGCATGCTACAAGTTAGGAACTTAACTCTCTAAATCAAGGACACATGTGTGTTAACATTTGCAAACAGTGTAGACCCAGATCAGAGGGCTCCTGAAGGAGCACTCTGATCTGGGCCTGCACTGTTTGTCATTCAAGACTCTCTCTTTATTTTTACCCTTTAATACTGTATGAACTCTACCGATAAAGAATGATGGATTATTCTATATTGAAAATTCAGTATTTAAAGGGTTAAGAGGGTAAAGACACACACATCCTGTTACAAACACTTCAATTTTCATTTAACTTTCCAAGCCAAATGTTGTCGTCTGCAAACTTTGGTGTCTGCTACAATTTTCATTTTTAAACTTTTCTTTATTTTTATTTTAAAAAAAGTTACAATTACAAACAGTTTGGATCCTGATGAGATGCTGAGTTACTCGGTGTCTCATCTCGATCCAAACTGTTTGCATTGATAATCACAGATGTCAGACACTGGCAGCGAAAGAGTCAACTCTTAGCACACAATTAGCAATGGTTGTCCAGAACAAAACTATCTGCTTAAATTCTAAAAGTGGATATTTCATCCATTTCCATTTCAAAAGTACTGTTGCGGAATCAAATAGTTTGAATCCTGACACAATTTGGAGATAATCAGCGTTTCCTCTGGATGCAAATTGTTTGAAAATGTCAATACAAATTTACCCCAATAGCATGGAGAGAGTTGCAATAATAAATCTCTCCTAAGCAATACTAGTTCAATAAACTTTGTAACAAATAGTTCAATAAACTTTGTAATAAAACAATTTACAACAACGGTTCCCTGGCCTAGCTTTGAAATTAATCCTTTGAAGGCAAGATGACATTTAATTTGAATCTGCATACAGTGCTGACTCAGATCAATTTCTAAGCAGGAACTTTTTGATCTAGGTCCAATCTCAATTCAATTCTGCATATGTTTACTAAATACTGTTTACAATAAAAGTTATATGAACATTCAGAGCCGATAGGATTACAACACGACAGACCATAACACTTTTATAATCCAAATTATCCAGACAAGGTCTGAACGATGGAGCCAGGTGAAGGGGTCAATGACCAATATATTATGAGGCACTTCTCAATTGAAGACTTTGTGAAACTTCATACTATTTCCTAATCTTCAAAACAACCATGAATGGTTACTTTGTTTCAGAAGGGTTTATATATATTTAGCCCATTACCTCATAGGCTGTTTCTGGATCTGACCTCATTGCATACATCTACTGAAAATGTACATTAACCCTTTCCCTGTTCTATGTTTATTCCAAATTTCAATACCTACTGGATATTCATGGACAAAATAGTTGTAATGAAATATGGAAGGTGGAACATTGTAGCCAATTTAGAGAGTAAAGAAACAGATCTATCAAGTTCCATAAAACTGACAACCAACTGCACATACAATCTGCACGTAAAAGCGTGACGGACGGACAGACGGATGGACAGGTGCAAAACATAATGCCCCTTGACTACCATCATCGGGGGCATAAATTTATATCTTGTGTAAATAAGCGTTTATAAAAATTCAGCTTATTAATATTCATGATGCTATTTTTTTTTCAGGAATATGAAACAAGAAAAGGGTTAAGGTAAAAAGAAGTCACAACGAGCCAGCACATCAACATGATTTATGACATATAGGGGTTTTTTGGCCTCATAAAACTACTTGTAAGCAGTTAGGATCAAAGGTGTACTCACCTTTAATTGCAAAATGTAATATACATATACTTCACTTTCCTTGCATTTTAACCCTTTCAAAAATAAGAGTAAGCATCCATTTATGATGGCCTCAGCAAATATGAGACAAAGATTAATTATTCTTCTCATCTGGGTCCAAACTGCTTCTCATTTATTTCAGTTTTGAAGAGAAATGTCAGAATAAAATGAAAAAAAAAGAAAAGAGAAAACATTCCTTAGTGTACCTAAGAAGTTAACTGCCACTAGAAAAGTTCATTTGTTGAATATCCCTTTTAAATATTCATGCAAAAAAAAAAATCGCATCCTAATTATTAATTAAGCTGGATTTTAGAATGGCATATGTACACAAGGATGTTTTGACAATGGTAGAAATTGTAGAATCAGGTATATATCATTTCGCAAGCAGAGTAGACCAGGATCAGACATATGAGCTAAGTGGTGAACATGCGTTAATTTACTAACTACAGTAAAACCTCTATAAACCCGTGTAATATTTCAAAATGCTGCATTGTTTACCTGCATTAAGCAGTCACCTTCTCTATTAACCCTTTAGATGCCGAGTTTTCACAGTGGAATGGTCTATCAGTGTTTAAAGGTAGAGCCCATTCAGTATTAAAGGTTATAATTTTCAAGGATTTTGAATGACAAACAGTGCAGACCATGTTATGGGTCTGCACTAGTTGCAAATGCCAGGAAACTAATTCTCATATGCAAAAGGTTAACCCTTTCCTTCATATAAATGCCATTTCACATATTTGCAAACAGAGTAGATCAAGATCAGATGGCTCCTATAGGAGCCTTCTGTCTGATCTGGATCTACTTTGTTTACTTTGATGCAAAAGGCATCTCTCTATCAGGTATAGGTCTAAACCATGTTTAAAGTTGTACCTCCAGTACATTAATTTAATAAACACAATTTTTACACAAGCATCCTTTACTTCATCGAGACACCTTTTGACACATTTGTAAACAGAGTAGGCCCAAATCCGATGGCTCCTGATCGGACTCTGATCTATTTGCTCATGGAATTATATAGATCTGATTCTAGTTTCTACCATGGCTGAAAAATCATGAGCTTGTGTATCATTATAAAATATCAGTTAATTCACATTCATGATATCATTGTTTCTTACATAAATATTCATGAGGCAACAGGTTAAAAGCTTTTGAAGTTGGATCTACTTTTTTTCTCAAACAAATGAATACAAGAAGATTCAAACCTGTCACTTGTCAGTTGAATTACATTTAACCCTTACAACACTTACTTTTCAAATGGACTATTCCAAAATTCAAAAAGGTCAAGCTTATAATGAATAGCATGGGATTTTTCTAAAGACAAGTGTAACATAACAAACTGTGCAGACCCTGATGAGAAGGCTCCTCTAGCAGCCCTCTTATCTGGGTCTACACTGTTTGCAAAGGATTTGAGTGACGTGTGTCCCGCACAGTAAGGGTTAACTCTTTGCATGCTAGCACAAGCAGTGGATTCTCCTGCCATTTATTACCTAGGCAAACAGATCTGGATCTGGATCTGATCTGAGATCCAAACAGTTTGTCATTCAAGCTAAACTTCTGCCAAAAAAAAATAATAGGAAGAAAAGTAACAGTTTAGAAAATGTTGCTGCCAACAATTGAGCAAGTGACTAAAGTACTTAGCATGGCAAGAGTTAAACTTACAACAGCCAAAATCCCAAAAACTCTTAGGACTTGGGATTGTATAAAAAATGACCAGCAACCATCAAGCCATGTGACAATTGTGATTTTTCCCATCATGTGTTATCATTTGTTATCACTTGTTGCAAGTCATGTTGTGTGACCTTTGTTTGTTCCTTTGAATGCTGAATGGTCCTTCAGTGTTTAACAAAAAAGTCTATTCAGTACTAAACACTTAACCCATTCCTTCATATAAACAGTTTTTCCCGCATTTACAAACAGAGAAGACCCAGATCAGACGGCTCCTATATACAGTTGCTTTTGTAGTGAGAGGCTTTTGTGATACACCCGCTCACAGACCTTGTCTTTTCTAAATACAGAGGTCCAGATAAGATGCATAAATTAAAACATTTTCAAGAATACATGTAACTCCTTAATTTCTCAACAAAACCCTATGCTGTGAACACTCTTTAGAATCGTCCAAAGAGTGGTCACAAGACTCACAACATAGGTTTTGGTGGAGAAATGACGATTTTAGTATTTGATTATGCACCTTTATCTGTTGCTCTGTAAATACAGTAAAACCTCTCTATAACGGCCACTAAATTGCGTTAATTAGTTGGTATTTAGGGCAGGTGGTTGCTTAAAGCAAGGTGAAAGTAAAACAGAACGCTCCTATAGGAGCGTTCTGTTTTACTTTCCCCTTGCTTTAAGCAGTCACCTGCATTTAACACAAAATACTTGATGTAATCTAGTGGCCGTTATTGAGAGGTTTTACTGTAATATGTATAATGATGTCAAAACAGCAAGCTGACATGTTTTTCTTAATAACAACAGCAACAGCTATGAAAACAATATGTCACAGGAATAATTCATTAATAATATTATGGAAAACATGCACTGTCATCAGATTTTCATTAATTCCCCATAAAAGATGTTTGATTTACAGAGGTCGACAGCTGTCATGACAAGATTGTCCCTATGAGAAATAGGTAAGCGCATGATGACATCATCAGAGGTCAAACGTCACTTGAAGGGGTGAGGTTAGTCTTTCGCAGCTAGGCTGTTGGTGACAGATTGTCAACATAGTTGAGAACTTGTAGCTGGCATTAGGAGCTTAAGGAGCTTTCTGCATTACTTTCATCATTCATTATTTAACCTACCACCTATCCTACCAACCTATACTTCTTTAGAGTAACCTTTAAACCAGGCCTTTACTCATGAAATCAATGGAAGAAATTGACATCATGAATTGCAGGGCATTTAACCCTTTCCTCCATAAATACACCTTTCTACGCCTCTGTAATAGTCACTTCTTGAAACCATTGTGATAAATAGAGCATTTGCTCCTATAGGAGCAAATGCTCTATTTATCACAATGGTTTCAAACTACAAAATTCTAAAAGTTTCCTTTTCTCTAGTTAATGCTCCTTTTCGGTAGATTCATTGAAAGAGGTTGGATCTAAAAATAGCCTATGGAGGAAAGGGTTAAAAGGTGTAGAATGGCATATCTATAGAGTAAAGAGTTGACCTGTTTATGTTGTTTTGACTGTATCTTCTTCAGTTCTGTATCATAACTGTCAGACATTAAAGGCATTACTGGTACTGTAATACTGTTACTTTTAAATCTTGTATGAGCTGTTCTATAGTACAATCAGTATTAATTTTGAATGTCAGAAAGATGGCAGACCAGCTGGTCAAAGAGCCGATCTGGCATCTGACCAAGGTCTTAACCATTTGCAGCAGTGGTGTTCAAAATACAGCCAACTATGGACGTTAACCCTTTACCTGATAGACGCCTAAAAAATTGCAAACAGAGCAGACTAAACCAGATATCTCCTGTAGAAGCCGTCTGTTTAGGGTCTGTGCGGTTTGCTTATGGAATTACAGTAGAACCCTGCTAATGCGACCATTTAATGAATAAACATGGGCGTCTTTATAAACAGGTGGTTGCTTAATGCATTGCAATGTAAGTAATGCAGAAAGCTCCACTAGGAGCTTTCTGCATTACTTTTGTCTTGCATTAAGCTACCACCTGCATCTAGCACCCATAATTATACCTCTTTTAGGTGGTCGCATTAGCGGGGTTTTACTGTATATACATCTCATTCTATAGTTTCTGAAATGGTAAAAAAATCCCTTGTTCATGATGTCAATATAAAAATTCATTTAAATTAAAATCTGTAGTCAGTAATTCTTACATGAATATTCATGAAATAAAGGGTTAACCTTTTCCCTCATATAAACACCTTTTTAGGCATTTGCAAACAAAGTAGACCCAAATCAGATGGCTCCTGTAGGAGTCATCTGATCAGGGTCTGCTCTGTTTTCTTATGAAATATTACAGATTCTGCCATAGTCAACTATTCCAGTGTCCATTTGCTATATAATACCAATTAATCTAATTAATATTCATGATGCCATTATTGCTTACGTGAATATTCATAGTGTAAAGGGTTAAACAACATTTCAAACCAGCCAGAAGTGACAGCTTGTGATAACACCATGGAGTCAGTCCAAAAACATGATCTGATTAACCCTTTGAACACTGAATTTTCCAAGTGGAATAACCCATTAGTGTTTAGTTATGTATGATAGACTTAATCTTGCTGGAAGACAGTGCAGACCCTGATCAGAGGGCTGATGTAGGAGATATCTGAGCTTGATCTACACTGTTTGCAAATGACAGTGCATGCATGCCCTGCATCCAAAGGGTAAACATAGCAAAAAAGAAGGATGTACACAAATCACTGTCAAAGTAGACAATGACCAACACAACAACAAACTGGAGTAACAAGAAAAACAAACTGTCCAGTCAGCAGATTTTATGGCCACAAGTGAAATGAAGGTCACATCATAAAATGCACAATACTATTAAACCTTTGTACACCAGACAACCAGCAACATTACAAGCATTATGATCAAGTCAAATTTGCAGATACAGAGCAACAGTTAAATGTGTGTATTCAAATACGAAAGTCGCCATTTCTCCACCAAATCCTCTTTGAGACAAATCTAAAGAGTAGTCACATCACAGGGTTAGGTAGAGAAATAAAGGAGTTATTCTTGAAAATGTTTTTAATTTATGCATCTTATCTGGACCTCTGTATTTACCTTATTTATTTATTTTTCCTTAACATTTTACTCCACAAATACGCCTCTGCATATATACCCAGATCATACGGCTCCTGTAGGTCATCTGATCAAGGTCTGCTCTGTTTGCTTATGATATAATATAGAGATGATACTTATTTCTGCCATGGCCAAAATCTATTGTGCTCATGTGCCATTATCAAAATTCATATAATTAATATTCATGATGTCACTATTTCTTACATAAATATTCATGAAGTAAGGGTTAAATACTCCCCTTATCTACAGCTGTGATATATAATAGAAGCTTGGAGAATGCAACCTGTTGCTGCATGACCTCAATCTTGTACGAATATCAGTTTGGCACTCTTTTCACTAAATTGTCAGATGGTTTTCTTTCTGTGCCAAGAATATTTTTTAACTTTTTACATGCAAAGTATTCATATTCTGTAAAAAAAAATCATCAGCTGCAATTCTGAAATTTGGTTTCACTTTTATTTCTCTTCAAAAATGCAGTCAGAGTGTCAAACAGTTTTGATCCTGATTAAATTACTCAGCATCTTATTTGAATCTGGATCCAAACTGCTTGCTTAGGTCATCAAAAACTACCACAAAGCATACAAAGACTTAATCCTTTTAATCTTAAATTTCAAATTGAAATGGTCCACCATTGTTTAACAGAAGATATATTCAACAAAACAAGGTAAAAAGTTAATAAATCATGAATGGCAAACAGTGCAGACCTTGATCAGAAGGGCTCCTGTAGGAGTAGCAAATAGTGTAGGAAGGAAAAGGTTGATCAGTTGTGCACTATTTGTTTTAGTTTGTTCATCCCAATATCTAGGGTATTTACGGTACTTCTGTTGTCCACTAATGTTACAAACACTATAGATACTGACCCTACCCTTCAAATACCAGTATGGTGGCTAATCTACATGTAGGTCTACAATATTTTAACCCATTCCCGCATATTGACGCCTTTTGACGCTTCTGTAAAAGTCATTTTGTGAAACCATCGTGATAAATAGAGCATTTGCTCCACAGGAGCAAATGCTCCATTTATCAATGGTTTCAAAACTACACATTTCTGAAAATTTCCTTTTCTCTAGTTAATGCTCCTTTTTGGTAGATTTAATCAAAGAGGTTGAATCTAAAAATAGCCTAAGTGGGAATGGGTTACTGTAAAACAGTTCATTCACAATAGCTGGGGTGCTATGATGATTCACCCATGTTCATTGTACTATACTCTTCTTTACACAGGCTTTTACTGTAATTCTCCACTCTTTGTGTGGAATGGTCCTCAATGTTTCACAGTCAAAGGATTTACCAGAGGAATTCAAAAATGACAGCTCTCCTCAGTCCTCAAATCTGTATCAGATTCTATGCCATTTGCAAATTCATACCCACACAATCACATTCATTCTTACCTGTTCATCATTGAGGCCATCCTCTTCCATGGTCTGTTCCAGCTTTCTATACCTAAAGATAGAAAAAAAAAACACCTTATGAATAATGCATTTGCATTATTTATATATCTGTATACAGACTTGTCAACTCGGTGTAAATCAAGAGACTGCAGTTGCCAACAAGAGCTCCGCATGCAGATGCCCAAGATTTACTGCCAAAATCAATATTTAAAGAGTGATATCTCTTTGCATGATATGAATTACAGAGTAATGGCTAATCTCCAGATTACAGCTATTGTGATGTTGAATATCTATGCGAAGTTTGATAGAGATTGCTGTACTGATGTCAAAAATGACAAAGTTTTCACACACCGACAATGCCTATGATACCAATGCTGATGGCACAAGGGCTATACATGTAAATGGTAATGCCTCAACTTTTCTTCCATAAACAGACTAGTTATCAAAACTTATCAATAAGTTAATGTTAACCCTTTATCTCATGAATATCTATGCAAGAAATAATGAAATCATGAATATTTATAATGCCAATGGCCCATATGATTGCAGGAGTTTTTGGCCAAAAAGTGAAGAGCAAATCTGTTTTATTCCATAAGCAAACAGAGCAGACCCTGATATGACAGCTCCAATAGAAGTAGTCAGGTCCATATAAGATGTGTAAATTAAAACATTTTCAAGCATAACTTCTATATAGCTCCACAAAACCTCTCAAAGAGGCGATTCTAAAGAGTGGTCACAACATAGGGTTTGGTGGAGAAATGACGATTTTAGTATTTGAGTACGCACCTTTATCTGTAGCTCTGAGTAGTCTATTCTATTTGTAAAGGCACCATAAGGCATTTCTTTCTGGTGCAGACAGCGGAATGTAACAGGCAAAGAGTTAATTAACCCTTTTCCTCATATAAACGCCTTTACATGCATTTGCAAATGGACCCGTCTGATCAGGGTCTGCTCTGTTTGCTTTTGACATGATATAGATCTGATTCCACGGTTTTTGTCAAGGCAAAAACATTCCCTTGTAAAATTTACAAATAATAAAAATTCAGCTAATACATATTCATGATGTAATTATTTCTTACTTGAATACCGAACAGGGAAAGGGTCAAGACTGGCTATACAATGTAAACAGATAATGAAACAGGAAACAATATGTTGGGTGTGCACATTTAAACCTGGCTGGTTTTTTTAGACCTGTGCACCTAAATATCAAAGACTGATAACTCCTGTGATAAATGCAAAAACCCGTCCAAACTGATAAAACCTAGGAAGTAAAATATTCTTTAGTTAACCCTTTACTCCATTAATACCTCTTTCAATGCCCTTGCAAACAGAGTTAGACCCAGACTATTATTAGCGTCAGGGTCTGTTCTGATTGCTTATGGAATAAAAAAATCAGATTCTACAGAGGTAGTCAGTAGTCAAAACATAGTATAAGGTTTGATGGAGAAATAAAGAAGTTATTCTTGAAAATGTTTCAATTTATGCATCTTACGTTGACCTCTGGTCTACTCTGTGTGCAAAGGCATGAAAAAGCATTTCTATCTGGTAAAGGATTAAGCAGCCACCTGTTTTAGACGCCCATGTACAATTAATAACCCTTTCCTTCTATAGAAGCCGTCTAATCATGGTCTGCTCTGTTTGCTTATCACATGGTATAATATAGATCTCATTCTACAGTTTCTGCTAAAGCTAACATGCCCTGTGCTAATATGCTTTAGCAATATGTCCTGTGCTAATATGCTCTTATAAAGATTGACTTAATAAATATTCATGATGTCATTATTTCTTACATGAATATTCACTTACATGAATATTCACTATAAACAAGGAAACGGTTAAGTGGCAACTATAGGGATATTCTATTTTCTCTATAGAAAGAGTTTTGAGCTTGACCCATATTTACTGAATGACCTAGATATCTTTGCAGGACCATCAAAGTTCATAATTATGAGATGGTGAATAACAGCATCTCATCATGTTCAAAGCTCTTCTACACTCTCATATTTTATAAAAGAAAGTTAGATGAATATTGAAGACCCTCTTTTTAACAGACAGCATTACTCTTATTTAACCCATTCCCTTATATTGACGACTTTTGACGATTCTGTAAAGGTCACTTCCTGAAACCATTGTGATAAATAGAGCATTTGCTCCTATAGGAGCAAATCGAGGGCTTGGTGCAAAACTATTCTAACTCCTTCACAAAAGTGAAGGAGTTAGAATAGTTTTGCACCAAGCCCTCGAAATGCTCTATTTATCACAATGGTTTCAAACTACAAAATTCTAAAAGTTTCCTTTTCTCTAGTTCATGCTTCTTTTCGGTAGACTTATTCAAAGAGGTTGGGTCTAAAAATAGCCTACAATGTATGAGGTAATGGGTTAACGCTTTCCTCCATAAATATGCCTTTCTGTCTCTGTAAAAATCACCTGTTGAAACCATTGTGATCAATAGAGCATTTGCTCATACAGGAGCAAATGCTCTATTTATCACAATGGTTTCAAACTACAAAATTCTAAAAAATTCTGCTTTTCTCTGAGTTAACCTCCTTTTCAGTAGATTAATCCAAAGAGGTTGGATCTAAAATTAGCCTATGAGGGAAAGGGTTAACAGTACATACTGAATTTTCATATGAGAACTGACTATCATTGATTAACCCCATGCTTGTTCAAAATTAATGTCAGAAATAATGTCATCACAAATATTCATTTAGCTATTAAAATTTTGTTTTATAATGGCATATGTACATACACAGGATTGATTTCATGGTATTGGTTGAAAGTGTGGGGTGAGATCTTTTCACATTGCTATTTTTGCTTTCGAAGGAACTCCTACTTTCAGAATTCATAAGCAAACAGTGCAGACCCTGGTCAGATGTATAGGAGCCATCTCTATTTGCAAAACCGTGAAAGGCATTTTATACGAAAGAAAGGGTTAATGACTGAACCCATTCAGTATGAAATTGTATAGTCTGCAAGAGGATGATCAAAAAGCTCCTCTAGAAGCCCTCTAATCTGGATCTACACTGTTTTGCATTGATTAATGCCACTGCATTCATTTCTGCATTCGAAGTCCTAGTTAACCCATTTTAACCTGTATTTCATAACTGGTCAAAACCATATTTTGAGGAATGTTTCTGCACAAATTCTTTTGCCTGTTTAACATCTGGAAAACTTGAACTATGACTAAAGGTGGTGAATACACCCGCACAATAACCTTGATCGCACTTTGCGGACAGACCATATGACCAACCACCCAACCAGGACCTACTGGCAGATTCCAGTATACCCCCTCAAACTTTGTTTTGCAGGGGTATAATAATTTTGGGACAGAACCGTTGCAAACCCTTATCAGAAGACTTTTGCAGGAGCCCTCTGATTTGTGTCTGCACTGTTTGCCTGTAGTCACATCCCTTTATCAGGACACTAGTTATAAATAGCACATTAAAGGTTATGTAGGTCAGGTGTGACTTGTAAATTAAATCAGCTGTTGTCCTAATTGTAATTGTTAGGTGTCAATACCCACTTACCACACTACCGTAAATACCCTGAACAGTCAGTCTGACAGGCAAACTTGAGCAAACTTCAGAAGTATGATCTGGGTCTACACTATTTGCCTTTAACCCTTTCCCTGTTCTATGTTTATTCCAAACTTCAATACCTGCTGAATGTTCATAGACAAAACAGCTATAATGAAATATGGAAGGTGGAACATTGTAGACATTTTAGAAAGTAAAGAAATAGATCTACCAAATTCTTTTAGCAAACAGAGTAGACCCTGATCAGCTGGCTCCTCTAGGAGCCATCTGATCAAAACAGGTTTATATGAGGGAAAGAGTTAAACCCTTTACTCCATGATTTTTTTTATGATGAATATTAATGGAAGAAATAATCACATCATGAATATTAATTCAAGTAATTGTTGCAATAATAAGCACATGGACACCGGAATTTGGGTCAAGGCAGAAACTGCAGAATCATACCTGTATTATGCCATAAACAAACAGAGCAGACCCTGATCAGATGGTTCCTATAGGAGCCTTCTCAGATCTCGGTCTACTTTGTTTACAAAGGCAAAGAAAGGCGTACTTATGGAGGAAAAAATTAATCCTTTACTTCCAGAATATCCATGTAAGAAAATGTAACTATGGATATTATTTAGCTGAATTTTTATAATGGTATATGGACACAGGACTGTTTGGCAATGGTAGAAACTGCAAAATCAGATTCATATTATGTCATGTCACAAACCGAGCTGACTCTGATCAGACAGCTCCAACAGGAGCCCTCTGACCTGGGTCTACTCTGCTGTAAGGGCATACAAATATGAATCTATTGAGTAAAGGGTAAAGTTAATTAAAACAGTAACGACTTATTCAACTTTACAAACCTTAGAAGAGGGGAGATTGAATGTCCTAAAATTTACAGTATACACATGGTAATGCTGTCGTATCAATTTTGTTTGCTCTCAATTTTACAAAACCTCTTTAATATTTCTGGTGGTTTTGATGTGTTTGGTTTTTTAAATTAATATGAAAATAAGTAAATGATTCAATTTTGAGCAAGATCACAAGTCACTCTGGATCTGATTCGTTTCTAAACTACATAAAATGTACATGTACATCTATGTTTAAAGTTTGAGTTTCTCTAAGTAGTGTAAGGGATATCTTACATGGGAAGGTGGCATATGATGTAAATAATTTATCAGCTTGCACAGTTTATAACACAATTTGGTTCAGATTGTTGATGGTCAAAAAGCATTATTGATTATACTGTCTGTATTTATAAGTACAGTAGAACCTGTCTTGAGCGACCTTATACTGACTTGACACAGGAAGCTTAACAAGAGCACCGCAAGCGGGTGCGAACGCTCGTCTGTTATCATTTTGGTATGTGTGGATAGGCGTTGTCAAGATGATCATGCATACCAAAAATGAAGGTGGTAAATGAAAATTGAAGAAGTGTCAATGTTAAGATTTTGGACGATGACACGGACGCTGGAATTACGACAATACATGTAGCTCGTGATTTTCTTCGAAACAGACGAGCTAAAAAGCAGGTGGTTGCTAAATAACACAGAGCAAAGTAATGCAGAAAACTCCTACAGGAGATTTTTGCATTACATTTGACCTACATTAAGCTACCACCTGCCTTACAGACCTATAATTAGACCTATGTTTGACAGTCGCTTATAACAGGTTCTACTGTAACTAAGCAATAGTTGTATATATACACAGATGTCTATTTCTAGCACACAAATCTGTATACTGTAGAACCACTCTATCTGGGTTTTACATCCCTTTTACAGTATTTCAGTCATATCAATGCATTCAGCTAATTACAGGTGAAAGTCAGAATCTCAGAGGTTGTTCTGTTCACAGAACAAACTGCATTCATCTGTGAGCAGAAGAACACCTGAATAGAACCAGCAAACATACAGTAAAACCTCTCTATAACGGCCACTAAATTGTGTTAATTAGTTGGTATTTAGGACAGGTGGCTGCTTAATTAAAGCAAGGTGAAAGTAAAACAGAACGCTCCTATTGGAGCGTTCTGTTTTACTTTCACCTTTCTTTAAGCAGCCACCTGCCTTTAACACAAAATATTTGATATAATTTAGTGGCCGTTATAGAGAGGGTTTACTGTAGTAGATCTATCCAGATAAGACAGTTCCTACAGGAGTTGTCTGATCAGGGTCCGGTCTGTTTATGCTTATGGAATTATATAGATATCATCCTACAGTTGTTTTCAAAGTCAAATATTCCCTTGTTGAAATATTTACAACTATAAAAATTAAATTGATGAAAATTCACCTATAAATGTTCATAAACATAAACCGTTCATAAATGGGTTAATGAATATTCATGAAATGACTAATTAATGCATAAATGTTCATTAGGGAAAGGGTTAATGCATACATTAATGATTTAATGAAACCCCTCCTCCCATAACCCATGTATTCACACTTACAACACAACTAATTAATGCATATGTTTGATGCCTTAAGATGGCTTTGTAAACAAAGTAGACCCAGATCAGATAATTCTTGTTGGAGTTGTCTGATCAGGTTAGATCTGATTTTACAGTTTCTCAATCTGCCATGGCAAAAATACTTATTCCCACTGTCATTATTTCTTACATGTATTTATCAGGTAAAGGGTTAATAATATGCAGTTTATTGCAATTAACCCTTTTCCCTATTCTATATTTAGTCCAAATTTCAATACCTACTGAATATTCATGAAGAAAATAGTTATAATGAAACATGGAAGGTGGAACATTGTAGCCATTTTAGAAAGAAAAGAAACAGGTCTTTCAAATTCCACTAGCAAACAGAGTAGATCCTGATCAGTCTGATCTGGGTCTACTCTGTTTGCAAGTGCGTGAAAACACGTTTATATGAGGGAAAGGGTTAACCCTTCGAATACAGACCACACATGCACTGAGATTTGCATATAGAGTTGATACAGATCAGAGGATTCTGATCAGGATCTACACTATTTGATGTTGTTAAACCCTTTCCCTATTGAATATTCATATAAAATTAATGACATCATGAATATCTAAATGGTGACAGGCCATTCAACATTCAATATTCATCATTCAAAGGTGCTATTTAATATATTACAAAGAATATTTAGCAATTCACAGCAGCTTAATTTGTAAATCAGTTAAACAAGTCAATTTAATATGAAAACTTTAAACAAAACTTCAAGGGAAGTGTGATCTGAGATTAAACCATTTCTGGTCTGGCTGAATATACAGGGTAATTACTGAAACAAGGTACAAGGTATCACCTACATCTTGGACAATTAAAGTACAGAAACATTAATTATACTATTAGCTAGAAAGCTATAGGAGACATCTGACCTGGGTCTACTCTTTTTGCAAAGGCGTAAAAAGGCATAGTTATGGAGTAAAGTGTTAAGGATTTCATACTGATGGACCATTCCACTTTGATGATTCAGCATCAACTCACAAAGGATTCTGAGTACCAGATAATTATTCTCTCTCTATAAATACAAATTGTGTATACCTTTTGACCTCAATATCTATATCCTTCTCTCTTTGGATTTTCATTTAAATCATTTTTTATTCTGGTTTTATTTACTTATTCATGCTGGCAGTGGGTAGCATTCAAAGCACAGCTGAAACAAATTGATTGCTTTGTTGCCTTTACAAAAATCGTCACCTTCAGTATATCACATAGAAGTTCCATTCAGAGGCATATTTAGGAACTTTTTACACCATAATCATATAGATCTGATAATCAGAGCGATTCAATAGTTTCTCTCAAAACAAAAAAAATCCTTGAAAAGTTAACATAATAAAAATTAAGCTAATAACTATTCATGACGTCATTATTTCTTACAGGAATATTGAGCAGGGAAAGTAAAAGATTTGGATAACATTCTGCGATGCAACAATTCTCCTCTTATCCATAGCTGAATACATTTTGAACAACAGTAACAGTGAGCCAAGCAAAATGTCATTCAAACACAATTTGTCCATCACAACCCTAGATCTTTACGTGATAAAAATACCACTTTCCTTGACAGATTTCTTCACACAGTATAAGAAACATTGACTAAGTGTATGTGACAACTACTTGTCCAATTACTCCACCCACTCAAGACATCTCTCTTTTAATTTTAACCCTGTCCCTCATGACATATAAACACATTTTCATCATCTGCAAACAGAGAAGACCCAGATCAGATGGCTCCTATAGGAGCCATCTGATCTGGGTCTGCTCTGTTTGCTTATGAAATTATAATAGATCTGACTCTACTAATTACAACAAATCCTATGAAAACTAGAAATGTGTCCATAGGACACTGATGCCCCCACTTCAGATTTGTTGTCATTAAGAAAGTAAGGGCCATAATCATCATAAAATTGATATATGCTCATGAACATGGCTATCAAACTTGACCAAGATATATTGGCGACAAACATGTGTGTAAAGTTTGGTGAGGATTGGACAAATACCGGTGCTTTCCAAGAAAGTGTTCAGGCAAGATATTTTCAGTCATTTTTTGAAAACTCCGAAACGACTAAAGCAATTTACATGGCTATCGAACTTGACCAAGATATAATGACTATAAACATGTGTGTAAAGTTTGGTGTGGATTGAACAAACATTTTCCAAGAAAGAGTCTGAGCAAGATATTTTTAAAGTAATTTTTGCAAATAAAGGGCCGTAACTAAAGCGATTTACATCATGGCTATCGATCCTGACCAAGATATAATTGCCACACACATGTGTGTAAAGTTTAGTGAGGATTGGACAAATACTTTCCAAGAAAGAGTCGGACAAGGTATTTATAAAGTCATTTTCGCAAATAAAGGGCCGCAACTCCTAAACGACTGAAGCGATTTACATGGCTATCAACCTTCACCAAGATATAATGGCCACAAACATGTGTGTAAAGTTTGGTATGGATTGGACAAATACCTTCCAAAAAAGAACCCAGACAAATTCTTCTAGATGTGCATTCAGACGGATGTACGGACAAGAGCAACCCTATATGCCACCACATTGTGGGGGCATAACAATGCCATTACAAAATTTCCCAAGGCTTATGGGTAAACCCTTTCAGCACTATGGGTGGAAGTGTGATTATTTCTGCAAACAGTTTGAATTCATATGAGACACAGAATAACTTGGTGTCACATCAGTAAAACTGTATCCAGACTTCTTGACACTGAGACATAGTTCTTGCAGCTAGATATGGAAGAAAAATAATTATATACTTTCAGATTTGTAGCCAATGACAATTTTTGCAGACTTAATCCATGACCTCATGAATATTCATGTCAGAAATAATGACATTATTAATTAGATGAGTGTTTATAATGACATGTGAACATGGGAAGTTTTGGCCAAAGCAGACTGTAAAATTAGACCTCTATATTATTCAATACAAACAGTTTCTGTAGGAGCTGTCTGATCTGGGTCTTAGTAACTGTTATAAAAAGTCATTAACCCCTTACTCCATAAATATGCCTTTCTATGCCTTTGCAAACAAAGTGACCCAGATCAAACTGATTCAGACAGCTCCTGCATGATCTGCTGTTTCCTTATGAAATAAGATGGATATGATCATACAGTTTCTGCCATGGTCCAATATTCCTGTGTCCATGTGTTATTATACCAACTAATATTTATGCTGTCATTGTTTCTTGCATGAATATTCATAGAGTACAGGTTTAACCCTTTCCCTGTTTATTTCAAATTTCAATACCTTCTGAGTATTCATGAGCAAAATAGTAATAATGGAACTGCGGTGAAACATTGTAGCCATTTTAGAAAGTAAAGAAACAGATATACCAAATTCTATTAGCAAACAGAGCAGACCCTGATCAGACGGCTCCTATAGGAGCCGTCTGATCTGGGTCTACTCTGTTTGCAAATGCGTGAAAACACGTTTATATGAGGGAAAGGGTTAATAGGCAGAGATATGTATGAAGTAAATGGTTCATCCCACATGTTTTCTTCCATAACACCATCTATAAACGTTTGTCAATAATATGGAAATTTTGCAGTATCATCCCAGTTCTGCATTTTGTCCTGATTATTGTTTCTTGGCAACCTGTTGCTATGGTTTGTTGTTTTTTCTCCAGTGTTCGTATTCGTACAGCGGGTATGTTAACTGTCTGAGCAGTGACCAAGATGGCATCTGGACATGTAACTCAAAACCCTTTACCTCATAGATACCACTTTTAACCATTTACTACATGAATATTTATATAAGAAATAATGACGTCATGAATATTAATTAGATTAAATGTTATAATAGCGCATGGAAACAGGAATTTTTGTCCATGGCAGAAACTGAAGAGACAAGCAAACAGACTAGACTTTGATCAGACGGTTCCTGTAGGAGCCCTCTCATCTGGGTCTATTCTGTTTGCAAAGGCATACATGTAGACAGGCATATTTATGGAAGAAAGATTAACCCTTTCCCTGTTTAATATTCATGTAAGAAATAATGACATCATGAATATTTATTAGCTGAATTTTCATTAAGCTTTTAAGTGTATAATTAATACCTTAATGAAAATTCAGCTAATAAATATTCATGATGTCATTATTTCTTACATGAATATTATATAAACATGAAGAATGTTTATTTCTAGGGCAGCAACAGTAGAATCAAGATTTATAAGCAAAGAGAGGACACCCTGACCAGACACCTCCTGTAGGAGCCATCTCATCTGGGTCTACTCAGTTTACAAATGTATGAAAATACGTTTATATGAAGGAAAGGATTAACCCTTAAAGTGTGGGACACGAGTCACTAATGTCCTTTGCAAACAGTGTAGACCCAGATGAGGAGCCCTCTCATCAGGGTCTGCACTATTGGTTGTGTTACACTTTTCTTTAGAAACATCCCTAAATATTCACCATAAGATTGACCTGCTTGAATTATGGAACAGTCCATTTGAAAATTCAGCGTTGTAAGGGTTAATATTCATGTACGAAATAATGAAACCATGACTTTCTATTTGCTGAAGTTTATTAATGATATAATTATGAATGTTTTGTAATTGTAGAAACTTATAATTTCTTAAGCAAATAGAGCAGCCCCTGATCAGACAGCTCCAACAGGAACCATCGGATCTGGGTCTGTTCAGTTTACTTAAATATAATCATACAGATCTGATCTATAGTTTGTGTCACAGTAAAATTTTCCATTGTTGATAATGACATAAAAATTCAGCAAACCAATAACCCTTATTTCTTACCGTTCAGAACAATTCATGCAGTAAATAAAGAGCTTGTATGGGCTAACGGTTGTACGCAAACAAATATCATTTACGCGGGATTATAAATGTTTGTGCAGGAATCCAGCAATCCCGTGCTCTAGATGCAACCCTGATAACCAGAGTGAGAGAGGTTTGGTCTCCTCTAGTACTTTAAGAACTGAGAAAGATGACAATTTTGTAAATAACCTTTTCCCTGTTGAATATTCAAGTCAGAAATAATCATTAATGACATCATTAATATTAATATAGATTAATTTTCTATAAAGGCATAAGCAAAGCAACAGATTAAGGAGCATACTCAAATCATCCTTTCTCCACAAAACAAAACTCTTCGAGACGATTCTAAAGTGGTCACAACATAGGGTTTGGTGGAGAAATAAAGAAGTTATTCTTGAAAATGTTTTGATTTACGCATCTTATCGAGATCTGGACCTCTGCATATGAACACAGGACAGTCTCATATCAGGACCTCAGATGGGCGGAGGCCCTACACATACCTGTGTTCTCGCTCCTCATGCTGGGAGATGAGATTGGAGTAGTAGTTTTCAAGAGTGACCTTGGCCTTCGTAACCTTCTCAATGGTGTGATTGCTGATCTGCATTTGTTCCCCTACTGTGGCCATCTTGGAGTTACGACTCTGAAAATAAAATGCAAAATTTAACGTTAAAAAAAGAATATTACGGTAGTTGAAAACCTAATTGAAATTTTTAAAATTACCGCTTAGTTGAGGATAAAAAGTATTTCAAAATTACTTCCGGTTTAGTCTCTCTGAACGAGCTTTCTCAATTCAAGTTGAAACTTCATACATAAAAGTTTAGCCCAGTAATTCTGGAATACTAAAAATAGTGTGGCAAACAGTGCAGACTCTGATCAGAAGACTTCTACAGGTGTCCTCTGATCTGAGTCAAAACTGTTAATAAATATAAAATTATAAATCAATCAATTTCTTGCATTATAAGCAAAACATACATAAAATCCTATAAAATTGTCCAAATATGTATTAACCCTTTCCCTCATATAAACGTGTTTTCATGCATTTGCTCTGTTTGCTGATGGAATTTGATAGATCTGTTTCTTTACTTTCTAAAATGGCAACATTGTTCCGCCTTCCATATTTCATTATACATGTACCTATTTTGCCCATGAATATTCAGTAGGTATTGAAAATTGGACTAAATATAGAACAGGGAAAGGGTCAACCCTTTCTCTGTTCAGTATTTGGTAAAGAAATAATGACACCATGAATATTTATTAGCTGAATTCTTATACTGGCATTATGCATCATGAATATTTGGTATTGGTAGAAACTTTAAATTTGGTTTGTGGCAAAGTCAGATCTATATTATTTCATAAGCAAACAGAGCTAACCCTGATCAGATGGCTTCTCTAGGAGCTCCTTTAGGAGCCATCTGATCTGGGTCTACTCTGTTTGCAAATGTGTTAAAATGCCTTTACATGATGGAAAGTGGTTAACCAAACTACATTTCATTCAATGGGTGTTTCTCCAAGAAATATTTTGCAAATATGACCTTCGGAAATTAACGTATGAAGCAAACTGCAGACCCTCATCCTGTTGCTCTCTGGTTTGGGTCTGCACTTTGTCTATATCCCTATTCATGGACACAAATGGATAAACAGTGCAAATGATCAATTCTTCACGCACAATTGGTTGAGATCTACTAATAACCATGAATCCCAATTTCCCTCAATATTCAGACAGACAGACCTACAATGTAGGCATTAGCATAGTGCAGACCCAAATCAAACTGCTCCACAGAGAATTTTAATCGGGGTCTTTACTATTTGTTACTCCATGAGTTTACTTTCCTCCTTGAATGTTCACGTTGAAATAGACATCATGGGTATTTATCAACTGCACTTTTATAATTGGCATCATGTACACACAGTATTGGTAGAAACTATAGTGTCAGGTTTATTATAATTTACTAAGCAAATAGAGTAGATCCAGATCAGATGGCTCCTACAGGAGCTGTCTAATCTGGGATTACTCAGTTTGCAAATGTGTGAAAAAGCATTTATATGAAGGACAGGGTTAAAGGAATCTAAAGAGTGTTCACCTAATTCCATGCCCAGGGAAAGTGGAATTCGGCCGTGTTCGGATGTTCAATTATGGTAAATACAGTATGAAAACCATTCAGGATATGCTCAGGGTCATCACATGATGACATCTACTCAAGTCCGGTTTAGTGGGTATTTTACTTACAATCCTATAATTCATAAAAGATTTAGCAATGTCATCCATGTCCTCTAAACGTATGTCCTCTAGACATACAACAGTAGGTCATGATACAGTAAAACCTCGTTCATTAGAACACTCAAATAACTTCTTAACCCTTTCCCTGTTCTATGTTTGTTCCAAATTTCAATACCTACTAAATATTTATTAAAGAAATAGTTATAAAGAAATATGGAAGTTGGAATGTTGTAGACATTTTAGAAAGCAAAGAAACATATTTACCAAATTCTATTAGCAAACAGAGTAGACCCTGATCAGACGGCTCCTCTAGGAGACGTCCGATCTGGGTCTACTCTGTTTGCAAATGCGTGAAAACACGTTTATATGAGAGAAAGGGTTAATAAGTGTTTAACCCATTCCCTGATATTGACGACTCTGTAAAGGTCCACTCAAAAAGGTCTAACTCTGCATTTTGTAAGACAGGGGAGACCTTAATGCAGGATGAAAGTTATGCAATAAGCTCGTATAGGATTCATCCTGCAATAAGCAACCACCTGCTGTTATTTATTTAGTGGTCGCTATATAGACAGGTTCAACTGTACATTATATGTTTACAAATTTCTAGCAGCTTCTGCGTTTACATAATTATTTGCTTGTTAAGTACTTGTCTGCAAAAAGTCTGTCTGCTACAATTCTCAATGTTATGTTTTCTTAGCTTCTATATATTTTTTATTATTGTCAGAGTGACAAACAGTTATGATTCGGACCAGACTCCAAGTTACTCAGTGTCTCATCTGGATCCAAACTGCTTGCATTGGGAATAACAAAACTGCCACTAATAGCACACACAGTTAATCATTTCAAAACAGCTTACTCAGACTGCCCCCCTCAAATGTGATCATGCAAGTAAAGCATCCAGACAGACCATTCTTGCCTAATACTACCCAGACATGCAATGACTGCCACCAACTCTTACAGCACCACCACTAATTCTTAGCACCCTTCATAACTGATTCATCTGCTTCAATTCTCACTGTACATGTAGATAATGCTTTATAAGAAGATGTAACATGTTGGATCCCGATATAATGGAATATGAGTTACGGAAGTTACAGTACAACCTCTCTTAACCCTTTCCCTCATATTGACGACTCTGTAGTCTGTAAAAGTGACTGTGAAACCATTGTGATAAATAGAGCATTAGTGCAGAAAGCATTCATTTCGTTTGTCCTGCATTAAACAACCACCTCCTTTAACCCATTACCTCAAAGGCTATTTTTAGATCCATCCTCTTCGAATAAATCTACCGAAAAGGAGCATTAAGTAGAGATAAGGACATTTTTTAGAATTTTGTAGTTTGAAACCATTGTGAAGCAAATGCTCTATTTATCACAATGGTTTCACAAAGTGACTTCTACAGAATCTTCAATATGGGGGAATGGGTTAACAAACATCTGTGTTTATTCATTAATCATAAGTCGTCACTTAATTTAAGGGGCATTTCTGCAAGAATATTTTAGCCTATGTGACTTAAATTTTGATAATTAGTGAAGTAAACAGAACAGACCCTAATGATTATAGTGTTCTTCATTAGCCCACTAGTTTGATCCTTCTCTGTTTGTCTATGTTCATTACAATAAGATAAAAATACACTGCTTGCTAATTGTCAAAAATATGTAACAAACATTTAAATTCTTCCATCACTTTCAAAATAAAATCCGAGAGTCAAATAGTTTGAATCCTGATGAGGCCGTTTCTCACTCTTCCATTATTGTACCAATCCCACTCTGGAGCAATGGTGTATTGTACTCTGGGCCATCAATATATTCAAAACCAGCATTGGAACAAATTAACCCTTTACTCCATGAATATTCAAGTAAGATATATTTTTTCTGAACTAATGACATCACAAATATTAATTAATGTAGTTTTGTTTTTATAACCGCATTTGAACATAGCAAACCTAGCCGATACTGATCAGGCACTGCTACAGGAGCTATCTGATAGTGGTCTACTTTGTTTGCCAAGGTGTAAACCTTTTACTCCATAAATACGCCTTTCTTTGCAAACAGAGTAGACCTTAATCAGACAGCTTCTATGGGAGCCGTCTGATCGAGGTCTGCTCTGGTCTGGTTATGATACAGAATGATGATTCTACAGTTTCTGCCATGGCCAAAATTACCTTTGTTCATTTACTATTATAACACATTAATCGTGCAGTCATGTATTTATATCCATGATGCCATTATTTCCTACATGAATATTCATGGAACAAAGTGGAAAACAGGATTAAAGTTTATTTATTTACGTTATACATGTATGTATACAGTATACAGTCATACTGTTGAAGTCATGGGTAACTGTGTACCAGTATTTTTTATGGAATTCCACATCTGGAACCACAGAAAGACACAGAGGTTTTGGACTGCACCTGTTCAGTGCTGTTAACCCCTGAAAGCCTATATGTATGACTTGAATCCCATGTAAATATTTACTTCCTGTGACAATAGCCAGATCTAGTCTAATTACCCTAAGTATTTGAACAGACAAACTCAGGCAAACTGTGCAGACTCAGATCAAACTGCTCCTAATGGAGCAGTTCGATGAAGGTCTACACTATTTGCAACTGTGTAAAAATATCAAGACTTATTTAGATTTACAAACCAATGGACTGGAGAGTGGAGATTGGGTGTCCGAATATTTGGGGTAATTAGAGTTGTGAGTAATTATCTGAGACACCAATCGCTAGTTAACCCTTTCAACCCAGGACATGCATGTACTGTCATTTGCAAACAGTGTAGACCCAGATCAGAGGGCTCCTAGAGGAGCCCTCTGATCAGCGTCTGCACCGTTTGTCACTCAAAATCTCCTAGCATGTTTAAACCTTTTATACTGAGTGTACATGTACTCTATCGTTAAACACTGACTGGCTATTCCATTCTGATAATTCAGGGTTGGAAAGGTTAGCCATGTCTTCTGCTATCCAGTAACATATACCTGTACAATGTATTTACCTCAACTAGTAGGACATCCATCACCTCTGCTGAATAAGTCAATGCCTTCAGCAACATTTTGATAATTTTTAATGAATCTAAGTGAGTAGCAAACAGTGTACACCCTGATCAAATGGCTCCTTCAGATGCACTTTGGTCCGAGTCTGCACAATTTGCTTCAGCTAAATTTATCTGGCTGAATATTTAGGGTAATTACGGCACTAGATCTTAACATTTAATGGGTCAGTTCTTGCTAATCACTACAAACAGTTTGGTGCCAGATCAAAAGAGCCAAGAAATTTGACATCCATCAGGATATAGACTACTTGACATTCCATTTTTTTTTAAAAAAAGAAAATGGATGAATCCATCAAGGTGACAATTTTGTTGAATTAATGAGATTGCTAATGTTGGATTACAGTAGATGTATGCCATGTTCACAGAATGCCTCCCCGCCCACCTTATCTGGCTGTCATGTTCATTACATTCCTCACCCATGCCATTGATTTGCCATTAGCCAGAGTTCTAGCTAACAACAGTAATCAGGGCTCAAACTCGAGGGCGATTTGGGAGAAAAAGTCACCCTACATGTAAGTCCTAACCCAGCTGACTTCTCCATGTTTTGAGCTGAGGGAGAAGTTTAAATACATAGAACATATAGGAAGATACAAAATCAGGACCTAAACTAAATCCAACTAAACTTCTCCCTGATTGAGAGTTCCAGCTTGAGCCCTGAACAGTATCAAGGACAATTATGGGACAAAATTATAGGCATATGATCAAAGTCAGACTGTCAAAAAGTTTGGATCCTGATGAAACGGTTGACTCTCATTGCAAAAGGACAACAACACTTGTTTATCCCTTTACTCCATAAATATGCCTTTCTACGCTGTTACAAACAGAGCAGACCCAGATCAGACAGTTGCTATAGGAACCATCTGATCAGGGTCTGCTTTGTTTGCTAATGAAATTAGATATGATTCTACAGTTTCTGCCATGACAAAAACTTCTTGTGTCCATGTACTATTCTAACAATCTTATTAATATTCAGGATGCCATTATTTCTTAAATGAATACTTATGGAGTAAAAAGTTAAATAAAAGAAAGGGTTAATACTAACTACCAGTAGTGACTGCCAAAAGTCACTCAACTAAAACAAATCTGCTAAGACTGCAAGAACAATAAAAACAAACCTGGCTGACCAGAAATATCCACACCTACATTATACCCTCTCAAACAATTCTTATAGTAACATACATACATGTACATTTGAAGCTCTCCTCAAGAGTTCACAAAACCGTGCCCCTATTCATTACCCTAGCTCAACATGAAACACACTAAGCAAGCTAGAGCTTGGGGCAACAAACATCAGGCCTCATGTCACATATACTGTCACAGCAAATCACCCTGGACCTGCCCATATATATAACCTGTACACAACTGTTTGCTATAATGTATAGTAAACATTATATTATCTGCATCAAGGCCCCAGATACATGTACTGTATTCTTCCTAATAAACTCTCCATATCTAATAATTAAATCCCCCTTTTTTCTGGGGAAAAATAACCATGAATAAACCAGCTGAACCCAGCTAAACCTTTATTCTATCAATATTCATGAAAGAAATGATGACATCATGAATATTAATTATATTATTTTTTAAAATGGCACATTAGCACATGAAATGTTTGCCAAAGCAAAAACTAAAAAAAAACTCAGATCTGCATTATTCCATAAGCAAACAGAGTAGACCCTGATTAGACTGCTCCCATAGGAACTGTCTGATCTGGGTCTACTCTGCAAAGGCATAGAAAGGTGTATTTATGGAGTAAAGGGTTATATAAAGTTTAAGAAATATATCTTTTACAAAATACAAGTGATGGCTTAATGCAGACTGAAAAACTATCATACACTCATTTCCATGCCTTTGCAAACAGAGAAGATCCAGATCAGAAGGCTTCTGTACGAGCCGTCTGATCAGGGTCTGCTCTGATTGCTTACATGTACATGTATGAACTTGTAATAGATCTGACTCTACAGTTTCTATCTACCAAAAATTCATGTGTACATTCTGCCATCATAAAAAATCATCTAATAAATATACCTGATGTCATTATTTTCTTAATCCTTTCCTCCATAAATATGTCTTTCTACACCTTTGCAAACAGAGTAGACCAAGATCAGACGGCTCCTATAGGAGCCGTCTGATCAGGGTCTGCTCTGTTTGCTTATGGAATAATATAGATAATGCCATTTTAAAATTAATCTAATCAATATTCATGATGTCAGTATTTCTTACATAAATTTTGATAGAGTAAAGGGTTAAATGAATACTCAACAAGGAAAAAGGGTTAACTTTTCTGAATGTTGAATTTTTAAAGTGGAACAGCCTATCAGCCAAGTGTCCATTAAATTTTAGACAATGAAAGGCTAAAATTTAACAAACAGTACAGACCCTGTCTCTTTCAAGTATACACTGCAAGAATGACATTACATTAACTATTTTGATCCAGTTAGACCTCTAATCATGGTCTTGTCTGGATCCAAATCCATTTAGACCTCAAGTTTATAATGGTCTGATCTAGATCCTGTTAGACCTAAAGTTATCTATAGTCTCACCTAGATCCAGATCATGTAATACTCATGGTTTCACCTGGATCCAGATACTTTTAGATCTATCTCAAGTTACTCATGGTCTCATCTACATTAACCCTTTCCTCCATAATTACGCCTTTCTACGCCTCTGTAAAAACCACTTATTGAAACCATTGTGATAAATAGAGCATTTGCTCCTAAGGAGCAAATACTCTATTTATCACAATGGTTTCAGAACTACAAAATTCTAAAAAATTCCTTTTCTCTAGATAATGCTCCTTTTTGGTAGATTTATTCAAAGAGGTTGGATCTAAATATAGCCTATGAGGGAATGGATTAAGAATTAAGATCCTGTTAGACAAGTTACATGTATCTATGGTCTATAGTCTCACCTAGATCAAGATCCTGTTAGACCTCGAGTTACTCATGGTCTCATCTAGATCCAAACTTTTTCAATACGTTATCTGAAAATCAGTTCCAACTGATATACACCATTAGCTATTAAGGTAAAGATAGCCAGTTTATTCAACTATCACTAAACATTTATTTAACGGTCTATAATTAGCGCCAGTAACAGTTTGTGTTCATAAATGATTAGTGACCATGACAGAACCTTATTTATAGTAACAGGACATGATCTCACCATATATGTGCAATGATTTAAGCCTCCATAAACCATACCTTGTTTCTGGTGTATTACATGAATGTAAATGACCGTAAAGAATATTATTTAACTAATTTAATTATCATATAAGCACAGTCTACTGGTAATTAAGATGTAATATTATGAGACATGGACTTCAAAAGTTTGATTTATGACGGTTTTAAATGGAGTTGTAAATAAGAATCTAATTAGAACATTTTTTCATTTGTATCTCTCTGCTTAACCCATTCCTCCATAGGCTATTTTTAGATCTAACCTCTTTGAATAAATCTACTCAAAAGGAGCAAAAATTTACAAGAGAAAAGTAAAATTTTATAATTTTGTAGTTTGAAACCATTGTGATAAATAGAGCATTTGCTCCTATAGGAGCAAATGCTCTATTTATCAAAATGGTTTCAAGAAGTGATAATTACAGAGGCGTAGAAAGGCGTATTTATTGAGGAAAAGGTTAACTCTATCTTGTTGCAACTGATTTGAATGACGAATGCCTCTTCAAGGTGATTCTAAGAATTGCAGCAAGATAGGGTTTAGCTGAGAAATACATGTAAGACATTTTCATAGACCAGTATGCATTTTATCAACTGCCTTGATTGTACTTCTGATATATGCTGAATAGAAAAGCTTATCATATATGGTACATGTATGAAGATAGATAACATGCTTAAACATTTTTTTCATAGAACAGCTCGTTTATTTAACTGTTGACTCCATGAACATGCCCTTCTACACCTTTGCAAACAGAGTAGACCATAATCATAGGGCTCGTATAGGAGCCGTCTGATCAGGGTCTCACTCTGCTGTTTGCTTATGGAATAATATAGGTCTATCTGATTGTACATTTCTGTCATGGCCAAACTCTTTGTGTTCATTAGCCACATGAATATTCATGGCATAAACTAAAGGGTTCGTCACAAAATTCTGTGTTGTGACTGCTCTGTACATGTACATCTGTATGACTTAAACCCTCTGAACATATACACGTACAACAAGTATACTCATTACTGGCAATTGCAAATAGTGTAGACCCAGACCAGACAACTCATAGGACCCGAACATGCCACTCTCCACAGGTTTGTAGAGCTGAATCAGTCACTTTGGTAACATTAGCCTGACATTAATTGACAATGTCACATACATGTAGTAGCAAATAGTGCGACCTTGATCAAACTGCTATAACGGCCACTAATTTACATCAAGTATTTTGTGTAAAAGGCAGGTGGCTGCTTAAAGCAAGGTGAAAATAAAACAGAACGCTCCTATAGGAGCGTTCTGTTTTACTTTCTGACACCTTGCTTTAAGCAGCCACTTGCCCTAAATACCAACTAATTAACACAATTTAGTGGCCATTATAGAGAGGTTTTACTGTACTTGTAGTAGCAAATAGTGCAACCTTGATCAAACTGCTAACTCAGTAGCAGTTAAAACTGAGTCTGCACTATTTACAGGCACACTGTCAATGTTTATATTTAGGGCAATCATTTATAAATATGTAAACCTAATTTATTACATACCTATTTCAGGTTTACATACATGTACAGCATTGGTCACTGGCCTGGTAAATATGGCCTGGTAAATAACCTATTATGCATACTTTCGTTTGAATTTAACCCTTTCCCTCATATACACGTCATTTCTTGCATAAATTGCAAACAGAGAAGGGCCAGATCAGAAGGCTCCTATAGGATCAGGGTCTGCTCTATTTACTTTGGACAATATATAGATCTGATTCTACAGTTTTTGTCAAAGCAAAAAATTCCCGTGAAAAGTTTACATTTATAAAAATTGCACTGATAAATATTCATGTTTTCATTATTTCTTTCATGAATGGGTTAAACTAATGGGTAGTGCAGCAGTAGTTACCTTGTGGCATGACCAGATTGGATTTCATGGATGACGCCAACAATAATGGTTCATACTGGGGTTGCTGACCTGAACATCAAGTTTTCCAGACACACATTGTGCTATTCAGGACCCAAACTAGACGGTGATTTGTTATTCAAGTCTCTCGTATGCTGTTCACTTCTCCAAAAGTTGTGCTTAGAGAAAATTACTGGAGCAAAATCATTCCCTTATTCACACATTGACAACACTGTTGAGCCCTGGCCCCGAGATTATAAAACTTTTTGCTTGAGTCTGAGATCATTCTCAAGCATCTGATTGATTATATTTTGAGTTCTGACCAATCAGATACTTGAGAATCCCCAGAAGTTTTATAACCTTGGGCCCTAATAGCATATTGTGTAGTTGTTCCAGATGCATACAGATAGAGGGACAAGAGAGAAGTATTTGCATGTCAATTTGAACACTGTTCCTAACATGAACAAGAGGGCTGTGAGGCCCTGAAGCGCTCACCTGAGATAACCCCGGAGTGGGGCCATTTTTGACCCAGAAGTCATCACTTGTACAACCTTGGTAGAGAACCACAAGGCAAAGCAGCAAGATTTTTAAAGGTCTATGCAAAACTGATTAATCCCTAGGTGGGGCCATTTTGTCCTGGGTGTCATAATTTGAACAATCTTGGTAGAGGACTATTAAATAATGATATATACCAAATATCAAAGGTCTGGGCATTTTAAATAGTTTCAGAGAAGATGTTTAAAGATTTTCCTATGAAAAACTGAAAAGCATGGGGCGGGGCCATTTTTGACCCAGGGGCATAATTTGAACAATTTTTGTAGAGGACCATTAGATCATGCTATATACAAAATATCAAAGCTCTAGGCTTTACATTTTCAGAGAAGATTTTCCTATTTAACCTAGAAAGGATATAGCTGTGGACTGTTTAGTCCCTGTCACTCTGACACAGATTTTCATGAATGCCAGACACTGTAGTTTTACCTCCCTCATCTCTTCAATCTGTGATTGACAAGACTGAATCCTGTGTACATGTACCTACCTGTTAATGCTCATCATGCTAAGAGCAAATTGGCTTGCATTTGAAAACAGCTTTGATCCAGATCAGATGCCAAGTAACACTGCATCTCATCAGGATACAGCCTGACACGTGGGTCTGACAGTATTTGCTTAAAAAGTCTGAACAAATCATGAGTAAATTAGGTTGTACCAGTGGTTTTACAGCAGGGTAAGTGTTAATGAAGTGATCCCATTCTGGTTTAGCTTGTTTGAGTTGATTAACCTTTTCCTCGTTCAATATTCATGTAAGAAATAATGACATAATGAATATACAGGGGTGGCGAAATCAAACGTCCGTATTGTCCGTGTTGTCCCAAAGCCATTACGGACAAGTAAAATTTTGTAGGTTTTTGTTATTAATTCATCATACGGACAAGTAGAAAATAGCTTTTAACAAAAAAGGACAAGTCATCCAAAATTAGATTTCGCCACCCCTGATATATATTAGCTGAATTTTTAAAGCGTAAATTTTTCAAGGGATATGTTTGCTTTGACAAAAACTGCAAATCTATATAATGTCCAAAGCAAATAACCGAGAAGCCCGATCAGATGACTCCTATAGAAGCCATCTGATCTGGGTCAACTCTGTTTGCAAATACTGAAAGGTGTATATATGAGGAAAGGGCTAACGTCCGTTTCTGTTCACAATGGGCTAATTGGAAGCCCCAAAGAGAGGGAGAGGATACAGAGAAACCGGGGTGCGATGATTAAGCCATTTCTCCCATGTATATACAAAAATAAAATTCATGCAAGAAATGACATCATGAATATTATTATATATAATTTAAATCAATTGTTACAATATAGCACATGGACTCAGCAATTTTGGCCATGGTAGAAACTGTAGAACTTTATAATCATATCTATATTATATCATAAGCAAACAGAGGAGACCCTGATCAGATGGTTCTTGTAAGAGAAGTCTGACCTGCGTATAATCTCTGCAAAGACGTAGAAAGGCGTACATCATGTATTTATGGAGTAAAGGGTTAAATAATACCAATTGTCCTGCATCAGTTCTAAAATTACAGTGTAATGCAGATTTTTTTGTTCGCATATAATACAGTCCCATACAATTGTTCTTAATTTGTCTAGTTTGCAAAAATATCCTTATTACCTTAATTATTCAGACAAACTTAATTAAGTAGATCTAACTGTATCTGGAGGAACGGTTGGATCAGGGTCTATACTATTGGCTATAATATAAATTTAAAGTCACATGTATCAGCAGAGCTAGTCTTATCATAAAGGTGCATAACCAAATACTAAAATCCGTTGTTTCTCCAGTGATCTCCACTTAACCCTATACTGACCACTCTTTAGAATTGTGACGATTCCAAAGAGTGTTCACGGTATAGAGTTTAGTGGAGAAGTAATGGAGCTATTCTTGAAAATGTTTACATTTACGCATCTTATCTTGACCCCTGTATCAATATGGTGCCAATTGACAAATTCAGATTTACAAGACTGTGAAAAGGGGAGAGTGTGTGTCAAGATTACTGGTACTTACAGCAATAACTGATAGTCAATAGTCCAATGCATCAAAGAACAACTGCCTATCATAGGCAGTTGTTCTTTGATGCTTTGGACTATTGACTAGGCTAATCATCAGTTGTCTGGATGGAAATAGGCCTCAAAGGGATGGCTTGAGTATTTTCTTCTTAGGAACCTTCTGATCTGGGGCTACACTGTTTGCAAATGATAGCGTCTTTTCCACATTGACTCAGTTTTTTTTACCAACAACACACTATCTACCACGACTACCAGTAGTTATATATATATGAGAAACAAGAGTACTGGCACTACTGACTTCTGCAGAACTTCACCCCAAATAATTTCGGGTAGAATAAAGCACTTTCTGTATTCTGATGAATGATGACAATTCATTCTGAAAACATTTTGACATTAAATTTCCATTGCCATTATGGTATGGTGTTTTTGAATGTTGTAAATTTAAGTAAATTGCAAAATAATTTATAGCTCTAGTCAGAGATGATACGAACATATCAGTAAGAAGAACTCTTATTTAACGCTCCCCTGAGCTACTTTGCAGTTCAAGTACACAGCATGCACACTGGCTACTTTATTTAAAAACACTTTTCAATCACCTACTACTAATTTACTAAACCTACTCATTATTTTCTGAATACTGAAAAAATTGATACAACTGCTCTCTAGAAAGATATACCGTTGTCCAGACAATTCTTACTGGGTTCCCCAACTTCCCTGATTCTCTAATGTGCCCAGTCTAAAGCGGTGATACTAAACAGAGTCTGGTAGAGTCCGTAGTCCAAATACGAAGTTTTATACAAAATGCCCAGTTTCCTGTAGCCGAAACCGCTCTACGCTTGATCGGGACGATTCATTGAATAAATCCGTCATATATACCTATACTCAATATACTGTCACAAAGTATGCATGTTTTCTCATCTGTGGGTGCAAAAAATAAGTTATAAAAGCTTACCTGATAGCCACAAAAAGTCCATATACAAATTGAATCGACGAAACCGTTAGTTTGTTTACATTGCAGTAATGTCCATGAATGATTTGATTGGTCGGTTAAATTTGAGTCAGATCACCAGTTTACGAATTTATCATTGAACGAAATTTACATGGCCATTAACCCTTTCCCTCACATAAGCGTGTTCTCATACATTTACAAACAGAGTAGACCCAGATTACATGGCTCCTATATTATGTCCTTAACCCTTTCCCTTGTATAAAAGTGTTTTCACGTACTTGCAAACCGAGTAGACCCAGATCGCACGGCTCCTACATTATGTTCTTAACCCTTTTCCTTGTATAAAATTGTTTTCACGTATTTGCAAACGGAGTAGACCCAGATCACACGGCTCCTATATTATGTCCTTAACCCTTTCCCTTGTATAAAAGTGTTTTCACGTATTTGCAAACCGAGTAGACCCAGATCGCACGGCTCCTACATTATGTTCTTAACCCTTTTCCTTGTATAAAATTGTTTTCACGTATTTGCAAACGGAGTAGACCCAGATCACACGGCTCCTATATTATGTCCTTAACCCTTTCCTTTGTATAAAGGTGTTTTCACGTATTTGCAAACGGAGTAGACCCAGATCACACGGCTCCGATATTATAGAAGCCTGTTGGTCTGCGTTTGCTTATGGATAGATCCATTTCTTTACTCTCTAAAATTACTACAATGTTCCACCTTCCATATATCATAATCATTATAACTAATTTTCCCATGAATATTCAGTAGGTATTAAAATTTGAAATGAACAGGGATAATTCTTCGGCGAGCGAGACAATTCTCATTCATCCTAAGCTTTCACTTTAGCCCGACTTTAAGGAGTTGTGTCAACTCAGAAGTTTTTTTCGAGCTCCAATTTTAGCCCTAACGGCAACAAGTACAGAAAAAATAAAACAAGACATCATGGCATCACTTCATTTGGATTTAGAAAATACAGACATAGTTTCAAAATCTCCAAACAGGGAAAACATTTACATCTCTTGTCAAAAGAAAACATCAACTGATTATGAGAAAGAACTATCGTGGCTTATACAGCATATCAGATCACAGGGGCAAAATTCGAAAAAAAACTATCATTTACTGTCGATCTATTGACATGGTTTCGGAAATTTTTATAACTTTAAAACAGTCACTAGGAAAAAAAGCATATGCATCTGAAATAGAAAATTCGGACCACCTCCTCATAGAAATGTTTCATAAGTGTACCCATGAACTATCTAAGAAAAGAATTCTATCTGATTTCTGCAAAACAAACAGCACGATCCGGGTAGTAGTAGCTACTGTTGCTTTGGGTATGGGTATTGACATAAAAGACATTGGTTTGGTAACTCATATTGGATGCCCCAAATCTGTTGTTTCGTATTGGCAGGAAGCTGGAAGATGCGCACGTGACGGTCGCATGGGTTTCAGCTGCATTCTATACGACAAATTCACAGCTTCCCTTAAAACAACTGAAAAATTAATGAAAAATATTGTAATCAATGAATCTCAAAAATGTTTACGTAAGCTGATCATGGAATGTTTTTCAACTGCCGAATCGGATATGTCATCATGTAGCATATGCGAAGGATGCAACAGTCCGATTTGCCAGTGTCAGTCATGTAAATGCTGTTCAGTTTGCAGTAAAAATTGCCCCTGTTATGAAACCAAACCCTTCACTGTTGAGCTTTTTCTGTCAAGTAGGGAATAAATCTACTGAAAATATTTCGATGCAGACTCTTTTTGTGGTTTAAGTAGAATTCTAGCGAATGAGGACTGCCTCGCTCGCAAAATTAACATCATATATGAAAAATGTCTGTGTACCAACGTGAATATAATTATTATTTGCCTAGATAGCAGGTTAGTGGTAATTAATTCTACCAAGTGTATACTTGGTCCGGATCGTTGGAAAGTTAAACTATAAAGGTGTCCATAGGACACTGATGCCCCATCTTCAGATTTTTTTGCCTCAGAAAGTAAGGGCCATAGTCATCAACGACTGAAGCGATTTACATGGCTACCGAAATTGACCAAGATATAATTGCCACAAACACGTGTATAAAGTGGGTGAGGATTGGACAAACACTTTCCAAGAAAATTGAGAGACGATATTCTTAAAGTCAGTCTTTGGTATATAATTAAAGGACCGCAACTCCTTAACGAGTGAAGCGATTTACAATTTTACATGGCTATTAACCTTAACAAGATATAAAGGCCACAAATATACGTGTAAAGTTTTGAGTGGATTGGACAAATACTTTCCAAGAAAGAGCCAGGACAAATTATTCTTCTGGATAAGATATTTAAAGCGCTGCCAAAATAAGTGTGGTGATACTAGATCCCAATAAAAATATATCTATATTGTGTGCGAGCCATTTTTGGGAGTCTGATCAGGATCTACACATATTTTTTGCGATGGTGCATTTGTAATACTAATATCTTCTCATATTGTGATAAAAAAAATAAAAATTTCGTTCAAAAGTTTTTTTGGAAATCCTTACATTTGTTTTAACCATGTATATGTACTGCTGCCATATTGGCGGCCTAAACGAAAGTGAAACGGAAGGAATATATTTGTGACTATCAGGATTAACAGCAAAGGTAAATATGATTTTGAGCGATATTATTTGTTTTAATTATATTTTGCATGTGTTGGGACCTAAAAATTTACAATTGCGCGTGATTAATGACTTTCGGCATAACTACACCGTTTTGGCATATATGGTTTTGACTTCAGAACTAGTAGAGTCCGGTGCACAGTTGTGATTGTACAACAAACCACACCATGTCATGTTAACTAGAATAAGACATTGGATACATAAGCCATTTAACTTCAACTGATGATCATACTCATGTTGATAAGGAAAGAAATATTTTGTCTCAAATAATATCTGCTGTTAAAGGAAGCATGTGAGCACCTTTCTTCGTACGTCATCAACCCAGCTTCATTGATCTGGCCATCCTGGGAGTTTGTACTGTCAAGCCCATCCACGAACTATTAGTAATATCATAATATACACAACTTGGGGGAAATATTGAAACATTTCACACTGACATGCACGAACATTGTCTTTGCATGTCTTTTTCAAAAGGTGATAATTTGTGAACCTTCGGATGGTCCTTGTTTCTGCTTTGAACTGAGGTCAGGGTCCGTGCTTATAAAACTTTCCTGAGCACGATCTCAGACTCACAGGTAGGTTTCGTGCTCAACGCTGAGCACGACTCAGAATTTGGTGCTTATAAAAAAATCTGAGTCTGAGATTGTGCTCAAGTGAGAACGAAACTCATTCTCACTTGAGCATGGTCTTGGGCAGTCTCAACTTGAGACGCAATGCATACCTGCGCATGCATTCGTTCCATAATAATGGCCGCACACACACGCATTGCGAGACGTGGTCAGAGAGAGAAGAATGCACGGAGGAGACCACGTCTATTTAAAGACAGGAGTAACCCTCTTGAAGACCTGGAGGAGGGAGATATCTTTGAAAGATATAGGTTCCATCCGGCAACAATATTCTTTGTTTTGGACCAGCTGGATCTGAATGCAGCACACACAAGAAGAAATATGCCACTCCCCCCAGTGTTGACGCTGTTGGTGGGGCTGAGGTATCTGGCGACAGGAGCTCTACAGATCCTGGTTGGTGACTCTGTGAATCTAAGTAGGGCGACGGCTGGGAAGTGTATCCGGACAACTATCTCAGCATTGAGCAAGATAGCACGACACTTTATTAAATTCCCGTCAGGAGATGATGCTGTCAGAGCGAAACAAGATTTCTTTCGTATCGCCGGTAAGTAATTTTCTAAATATAGATTACATTTCGGAAATCCAAATTTCTGACCAATAGATAACCGTGATAATTAAAACATCGTGAAAGTAAATAGACTGTACAGGGGCTCCATTTGGGTGATAATTCAGACGCAATTTAAAGTGTTTTAATTCGTATTTAGTGTTTGGAAATTTTTTAATTGGAGGTGGAATAAAATTAAAATTGATAAATATAAAATATGATTAAATTCAACATAAAATGTCATCGACTTTTATCTGTAACTGTGATTAATATATATCTATTGGCTGAATCACATTGAAATATGTTTTATTCTATAGTGATATATAACTACAGTAACTATGAAAATTCAATATAAAAAATATACTCATGCAGTGCTTGTCTATACAAATTAAAATATAAAAAGTGAATAAAATTAGATTGGACATCACTCTCACAAATGTATGTCAAATGTGATTTTATCTTTTAAAATTACTCTGTGTCTATAAGGGATTGAACTGAACTGGAAAATAAATATATAGATCTCATTTATCTGTCCATCTCTATAACTCTCTCTATTAAGGTATAATTATTTTTAATTTCAGGATTTCCAAACGTTCTTGGCTGTATTGACGGAACGTTCATCAAGATAATGAAACCCCACCATAATGAGGCGGACTTTATAAACAGAAAAGGGTTCCATTCTTTAAATGTACAGGTGAGAATAATATATAATATCCACACACACAAACATATTCTATACATATGATAGAGATATAGAGAGGAAGATACAGAGAGAGAGAGAGAGAGAGAGAGACATATAGAGAGACATATAGAGAGACATATAGAGAGACAGAGACAGACAGAAACAGAGAGATAGAGAATAGTACCACTTTATATAATCATTAATAAAGGTATTGTAATTGATATTTCCCTTATCTTTACAGATAAACCTGATTTAAGTTATAAGCTGTTGTCAATACTATATTGGGGCTATGGGTTGACATGTTTGCAAATTAAGTGGAATAATTTTACAAATATGCCAAAAGTCCTATAAGCCCAACCTCTTCCGATATCTATATTTATACCAAAAGTCCTATAAGCCCAACCTCTTTCTATATCTACATTTATACAAAATGAATATCATTCCAAATAATTACTATTCATAAAAAACTTTATTCCATTTTGCAGATGTGTTGTGATGCAAACTTCAGGTTCACCAGTGCTAATGCCTCCTGGCCAGGGTCAGTCCATGATTCCAGAATATTTAGGAGCTCAGCATTATGTGATCAGTTTGAAAATGGTAAATTAGTTAGTCCAATGAGGAATAATATAATGACAGACAAGTAATAAATAGCTGTACCTATTTTATTAAGACTGACTACCAAATTTGTTTGGAATATATATATGTTTTGCTGAAAATTGATATTTAATATTAAACAAGTAACATCAACCTGCCTTTGAAGAATGTTGATCATTATAATTTTCCTCTCAGTTTAAATATTGCTGAACTTTTGTTTATTATCTACAGTCAACTCTTAATTAATGAACCACTGAAAAATGAAACCTGTTGATATTAAAACACAGGTGACTGCTAGATCTATGGAAAAAATAATGGATTTGTCCTGCATTCTTTTAGCTGCATTATATTCAAATATTAGTGGTCATTTAATACAGGGTTGACTGTAGTTGAAAATGCATTATGAGCTAGGACATATATTTTTTGCTTCTTCCCTTCATTAAGGCAAATACCAGTAGCATATGTACAGTAAACCCATCTTAATAATGGTCACTAAATAACTGTTCTCAAGGAGAAAGTAAAACAATGCTCCTTTAGGATTGTTCTGTTTTACTTTCACATTGCTTTTAACCCTTTCCCTCATATAAACGTGTTTTCGCGCATTTGCAAACAGAATAGCCATCTGATCAGAGTATACGCTGTCTGCTAATAGAATTTGATGGATCTGGTTTACTTTCTAAAAGTGGCTATTATGTTCCACCTTCCTTAATTATTTAATTATTACAATTTTGTCCATGAATATTAATTAGGTGTTGAAATTTGGAATACATATAGAACAGGGAAAGGGTTAAGCAACCACTTGCCCTAAATATCAAATTATTAACACAATGTACTGGCTGTTATAGAGAGTTTTTACTGTACAGAGTTTTACAATTGAACAATATATGTGTTCTATATGAATCAAAATTAAATAATACAGTAAAACCCTTCTGATGCGATCAACAAAAATGGGCATACATCACATTGGCATAGGCAGGTGGTAGCTTAATGCAGGATGAAGGTTCTGCATAACTTTAATCCTGCATTAATCAACCACCTGGTTATGAAAACAGTCATTTTTATTCATTAAGTGATCACATTAGAGGGGTTTTACTGTATTTATATGATTAACACTTGAAGAACAAGTTAATGGGCTTCTAATACATAATTAAATGCTACAAATAAAACCTATTTTTTTTCACTGCTTGACTGTATCAATTTAGTTGAAATTATTTTCAGGCCAGCATGATGGATTTCTCCTTGGAGATTCCGGCTATCCATGTAGGAAATTTTTGCTTACACCATTCCTGAATCCTAGAACTCCAGGAGAGATCAGATACAATAATGCCTGCTGCAGGACTAGGGTGCTGGTTGAGCAGTCCTTTGGTATTTTAAAGAGGAGGTTTCAAGTTCTCCAGGTGACCATCAGATCAACACCTGAGTTTGCTGTCAAAGTAATCATGGCCTGTGTTGCATTACATAACATTGGAATTGACCAACATGATATATTGCAGACTGAGCATGTTGAACAACAGAATGAGAGACAGCCAATCCATGTTGACCAAACACCAGCAGATGGGAATCTAGTGCGAAGACATGTCATGGAAACTTATTTTTCATAATTACTATTTTCATGTCATTTTAGCAGTTAGGAGAAAAATAAATTTCCACCTTGAATATGCCAACATCTAACAAGATCAACAAATGGAAGACTCCTACTGCAACTGTTATTACTGTTTTGTTATATATTTAATTTAAGAACATTTTGAATTCTGATCAGACATATGAATAGCAGATGTTCTGATCTGTATTTAAATTGTTTGCAAACTGTTTCTGTTCACTGGCTTTGAGGTTCATAATCTAAACATGGTTTTGATGTGTTTTTTTCCCATCCTATTTGAACTCACATAAAACTATAAGTACCAAGCTGCTACTTCCTGTCTGTTTATTAAACTTTGAACTGAAAGGAACTCATAATATTTCATACACATGAAGTTAACTGAACCTTTACTGTCCTACATTGATTATAAGGGTTACTTGCACAAAGTTTTGTTCCTGATCAAACACCATATAACATGGCATCAGATCTGGATCTAAACTGTTTGACACTCTTTTTAATAATTCTAAAGTCTAAATACCTAAATTTGAAGTTGAGTAATAAAAGCAAATCACATTTGTTTAAAGCAGATGATGTCACAGCAGTGAAAGGATTAACAGTGCATTAAGTTGTAAATTTATGTAATTTCATACATCTACTAATTATTCTTACCATGCAAGTTAACTGAATAAGTACATTACTTCAAAAGAAAGCATGGCACATATATAAATCATATTAATGAATTATCAGTTCAGCTTTATGTAACATCTGAAATGGCTATTAGCAAACAGTTTGGATTCTGATCAGACATTGCATATCACAGTGGCTGATCAGGATTCCAACTGTTTGACAATCATTTCATTATTTCTCAACTCAAAACTACTCAAAAAAGTATCATGTTTCTCTTTCTGCTACAAATCCAACTGATTCTTCAATAATATTCACTCCCATTTTCTGTTGGTAATATAGATTGATTGTATCTGCCATATCTTTAACTGACTTGTATGTTTTTTCCTTCATATTCAAACAATTTATTTCACTTTTAAGTTTCTGAATTTCTAAGTTAGTTTTCTCTTTCTCTAATATTATTCTCTCAGTGTCCAGTTTGGTATTTTTTAAAGTTTCTATTTCCTGCTCATGTCCTCCTTTTCTTCTTTTCCGGTCACAGCTCTCTGAATACAGATAGAAAGAGATACAATACAACCATTATATTATAACCACTAAAGCGGAGGCTAATTGGTTGTATGAAACACAGGTGGCAGCTTATCCCTTTACTCCATAAATACTAATTTTAATGCATTTAATTTACTCCTCCAAGTAGGAAAATAGTTCCACTTTCCTATAATATACAATCAGATGGCAGTTGAATTCAGGCTTAAAGTGACACAGAATGCTCATTCTGCTTTACTTCCAGTCTGCTTAAGCAACCATCTGTCTTCAATGCTGATAACAAGCTATGGAGTAAGGAGTTAACCCTTTCCCTGTTCTATGTTTATTTCACATTTCAATACCTACTGAATATTGTTATTATGAAACATTGTAGCCATTTTAGCAAGTATAGAAACAGGTCCATCAAATTTCATAAGCAAACAGAGCAGACCCTGATCTGGGTCTACTCTGTTTGCAAATGTGTGGAAACACATTTGTATAAGGGAAAGGGTTAAAGCAAGTTGGAAGTAAAACAGAAAGCTCCCAAAGGAATTATGTGTGTTTTACTTCCACACTGCTTTAAGCAGCCACCTGTCTTATTATTTAAATAAATAATGCAATGTATATTGTAAAAATCAAATTAATTTCAAATATGCAAACTCAATGTGGGTCCTATGTTGGGAATGTGCAGGGGAGGTAATCACATGCACCCTTTCTTCATATCAAATTACTAATCAATGTATTAAAGGGTTAAAGCAAAATGAAAGTAAAACAGCTCCCAAATAAACTCATTTATTATTTTCACATTTATCTAAGCAGCCACCTGTCTTATACACCAATTAATTAATGAAATTTGTAGGGTTCTCTATGAAACAACAGGGCTAAAAAATACCCATAGTGCATATAGTAGGCAAGTATCAACGGCCTTTGATCTTGCAGACTTTTATTCAGCATTAAAAGGTTAAAACCCTTAGAAAAAATATGGGTCCAGAATAATGAATGTTTTGGCAAATATAACTACCAATATGAACTATATTTTAATAGAAATAGACTGGTTCAGTCAGGTGAATAATATCAAGGCATAGACTTTCAACTGGTTTGGTAACAGAATTGTTAATAGGGTCTAACTCTTAGTACACATTTTGTCAGCAGGGGGGTGATTACTGAAACTATTGAGAAGAGGAAAATGCACTACCCCCTTAAATGATACATGTATTCCAAATTTTTACCATCAGATCTGAGCTGATCTCAATGAATGTGACAAATTTTGTGATTTGGATTTCAATCTCAAAGGGAGGAATTACTCTGAAAGGAGGAATAATCACACCCATGTTGTCATCATTTTTCATTTTTTATTCTTACCTGGGTTACTTTCACTTTCAGTGTTCCAATCTTTCCTTTTCTGGCCCTTACTTATATTGGTAGCATCTTCTGCAGTACAAAAATATTCTATATTACCAAACATTCAAAGCATAGTATATATGGTATACTTAAATGGGATGTACAGTGCAACCCACTAAGTGCTTAGTGAAGTCAGGAACATCATGTAAAATATACTACAATACACTGCTTACAAAGGCTATGTTAACTTGTTTACTACAATGAAAGTGTTAAAAAGATAAGTGCATGCTTTGTGATGGGGGGAGTTCCTTGTTAGACACCAAATGCCACTGGGAGACAAATTTACAGCCTGAGTGGGGCTCGAACCTTGAGCCTTTTGTACTACTGCTCAGAGAGACTCTACGGACGACTACGATGAGTTATTCACCATGTTTTAATCCAACATTATGCAATATTTACTAAGTTTAAAGCTAAAGCAGTTTGACTGAACTTTTTAAACACTGTATGATGTCTCAAAATGGAATAGTCATAATCATTTACCTGTCACATTATCTGTAACTGTGCTCACATTTGTGTCTGGTGATGCAACAGAAAATACTTGCATAAATAGTCAAAGTAAGTTTAGATGATAAAATTAATAACACATATACAAATCACATGTATCTTGGTAATAGTATTCAATAATAATGATTTATGTCCCTCCAAATTGAGTTTTGAAGCAGCACAAGTATCAATCAATTAAATGTATATAGATCATATGTATCACTCATTATAAAGTGTATACATGGTAAAATTTACATCACTGAAATTCAAATTCTAATAAACTAATATTAACCCATTCACTCATATTGACGAATTTTGACCACTTTGTAAAAGTCACTTTAAAAAACAATTGTGATAAACAGAGCATTTACTCCTATAGGAGCAAATGCTCTATTTTTCACAATGGTTTCGAACTACAAAACTATAAAAAAAAATCCCTTTCTCGAATTAATGCTTCTTTCAGGTATATTAATTCAAAGAGGTTGTATCTAAAAATAGCCTATGAGGTAATGGGTTAAAGCCAACCCACCATCAGTATCAACTCCACACGAGAGTCCTTGTATTCCTGGCCTGTCACCCAATGAGACAACTAGTGCTTCTTCTGAAGCAGATAGCTGTGGTGGAGCTGGACCTCCTCCAGTTTTCAGCCTCATTTTGCGTTGGCAGTCAATCTTCTCCTTAGCTGCATATTAAAAATATACATTATGCTAAAAATTAACAGTTTATATATTGATTTTCATGTGTCTAACCTATTCCTCCATAAGCAATTATGCCAATCACCTATATCCAACAGTGATAACAGTGATAAAACCAGTATGAATATCAAAAGAAAGCTCATGTAGCTTTCTGCTTTACATGCATCCTGCTTTCAGCTGGCAAAATAATAGATCAACAGTGTCAGTCTTCTGTGGCCCAAATATGTGCATCTGTGTAAGACAGGGATACATGAAGTTGAATAAATTTATACAATACCATCTATTCATACATTTATACATTACTAGTAATTTATTTCGCAATTTATTTTTTTAGGACTATACTTGTGGCCCCTTAGTTAAAGTTCTAAAATTATACAAACTACTTTATAAATAGACTTTTATTAACATTTCTAATACAAACATTTTGAATATCAAGTGCTTTTGTGTATAGAGTTAGAAATATGCTCTTGGTGATTGGTAATTGTCAAACTATTGATCTTTAAGGTTTTCTTTTAATGACTGTTACATTAAGAGAGCTCTAGATAAGATGCATATTTCAAAATTTTATGTCTCCCAAAACCCTATGTTGTGACTACTCATTAGCATGAGCAGTAACAACATAGGGTTTGGTGGAGGCATATTTAGGAGAAATAATGTTTCAAATAAGTTTTAACCCATTCTTTTATGGAACCTTGCAGTTTACACAGGGTTATACAGTAGGCTAAATTTAAAACACTCATTATTGGGTATACAAAATCTATTAGTTACCTCTCTGCTTCAAATTAAAATATTTCTTTTTTGCATCATCTGGATCCCTCCTGGCCTGTACACATTGTCTGAAAGATAATAAATACATGCAATTATGGTAAATTAATTGTCATATATTATAAATTCTACAGGGAAAACCCTATACATGTGCCATTTTACAATGTGGTTCGAGGGTATGTTCAGGGAACTGGGAATTATTGATGATGATGATGATGATGATGATGATGATGTTTGATCCCTACAAATAATTGTAAAACATTAATTAATTTTATAGAACCTGCATGTACTTTAGATATTCAAGGAAGAAAAGACCATGCATCTACATCTACATATACAGCAGTCCAACACATATTTAGTTCTATAAATTGTAACATTTAAGGCACTAGACACAACATTTTCCATTTTTATTTAATGATGGATGTCACAGTGTGTAGTTATCATCACTTGTACCGCACTGCTGTACAAGCACCCTTTTATGGAGATGTAGTAGAGTGTATGACTGCGAACCTGCCCAGACCCAGGTTCGAACCTGGGTCTGGGCAGGTTTTATTCTCTATTAAAACACCCGGTTACATTGATGAATTATAGTAAATATGTTGAATACATATGTAGTACGTGCAAACACTTTTTCTTATATTTTATTCTGTATAGGTATAATGGGCCAACTAGACCAATTTTAACAAAAGTATCAATCAGATTACTTTCCTTTAAATATTATCCACTGATGTTTGCAAACAGATTAATAAGATACTTGAAGATTAATTTAGGAAACATGCATGTGATTATAACCCATCCTGTTTGCTTATTGAATAACAATTTAAGAGTTTAAATCTGCAGTATAGATGACCATGATAAGGATTAACTCTTTATCTCAATCATAAATGTCCACTTTCGTGGATCTCAATGCGCAGGTAAGCACTTTTTCATAATCAATCATAAGCTGAGATTTACGACATATTCAGCTTTTGAAGATACTAATCTAGATACTGATTTTATTTATCTTTTCAATACTAAAACGTAAAATTTACAACTCGGTCAATTGAAAATCCCTTCGGGAGGCCCCGAGTTGCTACGTAGCGATATGTCAATATGGGGATGATGATTAAAAATAGCACAATGTTCAGAAAATAAAGCGTTAGTAAACACATCATAATTATTCTTCACTACTTATTTACTTTTGAATAGATGTTGTTGAACTACAAACTGTAACATTAGCAAAGGCTATTAACTTACGATGTAATCTTTTCGGCAATCCCGGCCCAAGTTTCGGCCCTCCTCTTGCCTACCGATTTCCCACTTGTGGGGGCTTTAAAGTCTCCAAAAAGTAGCTCCTCATTCGCAAGAACTTCTTGGATGAGGAGCAACTCTTCGGAGGCGATCCACGGCTTTTTCCTTGGTTTTTTTGGAGGTCCTGGACTTTTCACCGCACCTTCGACATCTTCGGATGGAAACGCCCCCTCCATTTTGTTGTCAACAACGCGAAAAGCTTCCAATTTACTATTTATAGACACATCGGCCGCTTACATCAAAAAAAATAATTAAAATAAGTATGCTCAGCTGAGTCTGTGCTCAGCGTAGGTTTATAAGCAGCTTTTTAGTTTGAAACTCAGGGGAGCACAACTCAAGCAGTTGAGCACGATTTCAATCTGAGTCTGAGATCGTACTCAGGAAAGTTTTATAAGCACGGGGCCAGGTGTCCTAAGTGTCGGCACATAATGATAGCAAAAAGAACTTACCCGGCCCTTCAGGAGTTTATTTTTTAATCTCCAAATTGCCCCGGTTGAGTCGAACTAGCTGTTAATTTGCCCTCTTGCTGTTATAACCCAGATCAGGATTCAAATATTAATTCCAAAGTCACACATTTACGGTTTACACTTTTTCTATCATCTGACTTTGCCGAAGCACACAAATCTTACAAGTGTTCATGGGCAAGTAATGACACCATAAAGTAGTTCCTTCCATTTTTTTCTACTTAGCGATAAGTTGGTAATTATGAAAAATCGTCAGTAAAAGTTGTTATTTTCCCTGATTATGATAAACTGTGGGAAGCAAGGAGTTAAAGATTGCCCATTTTCAGCACGCAGAGATTTCTATTTGACAAAATTAATACGCATATTTTGGGTAGGTCATTACAATTATTAGAAATTCTATTCTATATTTTAAACGAAATATTTATTTTTATTTTACCAATATTATCAATTTGCATTTGCAAACAGAGTAGGCCCACATAAGATGGCTGCTGTTGTTGTTATGAACTTATAATAAATCTGACTATTCGGTTTCAACCAATACCAAAACATCCTGTATGACAGAGACAAATACATACATGAATACATGTGCGCATCAATTAATGTCCCTGTATGTGCATAAATATATAGTATATATACATGCCTTTATAAAAATCAGCCAAAAACTAATTTATTGCGTCATTTTTTAAAGCGAATATTTATTGTGTAAAAATGTAAAACGTATTGATTTAAATATAGTTATAAGAAAACAGTCTTTGAATTGTTTAGATTATAACAGTCAATATCATATTTGATCGTGGGGAACGCGATCCAGGCACGTACCCAGGTGGGGGGCTAGGGGGCCCGGGGCCCCCCCCAGCTGGCTGCCAAGATACCATTTTTAATGGGCCCTTTTTAGTTTTCAGATAAATCTACCGTTTTGAAATTTTACCAAGGCACTTTTTAGTGACCGATATTTTCCTCCCTGGAAGAGATTATCTGTTAGTTCTCTTAGACACAGACAGACCTGTCACGCTGTGATCCACGCTTGGCCTATTTGGTATGGACCAATCAGGAGAATCCCCCGCGGAGAACTCCCGAAATACGTAATCACGAGTTGGTTCTGGTTTTCGCTATAACTGGAGTTTAGCAAATAAATTATTCAGGAACCAGTCGTATCAAAATGCAAATTGCTACGTTGTTCACAAACATTGTCAAAAAATTAAGACGAGGGGTGTGACGTATCAAGACGTTATTAAGCATATCTTGCTATAAAAAACAGTATACACTTTGACCGATAAGCGTTTTACTGACATTGATCAATAGCTAGTAATGAAAGAAGAACTCCGAACAATTCGAATGATAAAAAAAGTATGAATGATTTGTCCCCAGATCGATTGTACTGAATAAATCGAGGTTTGTTAACGTTTTTCATGGATTTTTTTGGTGACTTGAGATTTGGAATTTTGCTAAAATAAATGGGTGAAAAACATACATTTTGCCATTGGGGATATAGCCGAATAAGGGCTATAAAATTGGCTAAAAAGCCCTGAAACTTATTGTAAATTAAAAAAATGTCTTTTTCATTGTATAAATAAATCTGTTATAACCAGGCAGGCAGTTTTTTCACTTGAAGGGGAAAACATTGCTACCCGTTTTTATATAGTAAAAATGGCTAATTAGGAGAAACAATCATGCGCAGTTTGCCAATTGGGAAACAAAACCTTAGGTAACCCCATTTTTAGGGGAAAACTGCATATGATTTTAAAGGAAATCACGAGTATCTGTTATATAGAAAAAGCCCTGCCAGGTGAGCGATTAAGGGCAATCATGGCCCTCTTATTAAACAGTAACATTTCATGTTTGTAGTTTTGATCAGTGTTATTTTCACATTTAGAAGAAAGAACCCATTGTGATGCCATAGTTAGTTCAGTGTATATTTATTTGGATATTTTGCTTTTTTGTATATAATTTGGAAATGTTCAGACAAACAAAATAATCTATATATTTGCATTTCAGTTAATTATTCGTACAGAAAAAAACTTTTCATATGTCTGTATGCCTGTCTGTCAATGGCAAAAATCTTTAGACATGGTCACATGTCTGTCTGTCTTTGTGTCAATGGCAAAACAACTTTAACCAATATCAAGTCTGTCTGTCAATGGAAAAAAATCATGAACACATATCCGTCTGTAAGTCTATACACTGAAACCCAGGTGTAAACGGAACTGATTTCCTATATTATAACATAAATTATATCTTGATAGAGTGATTCAGATAGCAGGAAATTGCACCATTCAATGTGGCAAACCAAAAAATTTCGGCTACCGGGAGGGGACACCCCTCCCGTGCCCTCCCCACCTAGGCCCCCCCCCCCCCCAGCAAGAATTTCCTGGGTACGGCCCTGCGATCTCTATTCCTTGAAAGTGCTCAAGAAAAACAGTTAAATTTGATTTGTCAACAAATCTGAATCTATCTAGGGGGAAATGCCTGCTTACATTAATGTCACTTCTTTGTATGCCCCCGTTGACGATAGTTAGGGGGGGCATTATGTTTTGCACCTGTCCGTCCGTCCACGTCTGTCTGTACGTAACGCTTTAATTGTACGTGCAGTTGGTTGTCACAGTTTTTCCATCGTCTTATATCTCACTAACCACTATATAACTATTGGCATGGAATTACATATATACACATTAAACACCATCCATACTTCATTGCGCACCCAGCCCATATGCTGCCCGCAATCCCAAGATCAAGGTCAAATGACTTTTACGTGCAGCTAGGCAAGCACCGTCACGTACGGGGGCATCGCTGTGTATCACAGATACAATTTTCTAAAAAAAAATTGTTTTGTTGGATTTTTTTGAATTTTTTTATTCATTTATATTTGGGGGTGTGGATGGGGTGGGGGTGTGGTGTTATGAACAACAATTTCTCTCAATCAAAGTTTTAATAAAAACAATATGGAATAGGTGATGAGTCGCAATTTGTTAATTTTCACTTAAAAAAAAAGTGGCGATCTATAGATGCTCTATATAAAAATCATATTTTATTGGTTTCCAACTCGTCTACCCGGTTTAGCCTTTCCTTCAAAATACCAATAATGTCGCAAAATACACACGTCACATGGTGTATATGTAAGCCCAAACATGATTTTAATATGGACCCTATGCAGGCGATATTATATGCTTATTTTTCCCCTTTTGAATGTTCAATAAAAAAAAATCAAAATGAATAAATAATTACATAATTAGATCCCGTGTATATATAGTTTTCTTATATGTAATTTTAATTCTATATACCTATTTGTGCGCCAAACACACACACGCGCCCACTTTTGTGAACCCGCGCAAATTTAAGGTGCCTGGCGTATGCATGCTGAGATTCACCAACGAACCCCCACCCCCAGCACACACACACCACCACCACCACCGCCGCCGCCGCCGCCGCCACCGCCACCGCCACCACCACCACTACCACCACCGCCACCACCACCATTGATGACCGAAGTATGCAAAACTAACCTAAAATTATATACTTGTATCCAAAACCACTCTGAAAATCAAGAAAAACACGACCTGGAAAATATTTTCCTATCGGGTCTATATATAAGTATGTATTGAAAGATAATTAACTAGGTCAGATCAGCGGCGGAAAATGCGTACAGTTTTTCAGTCTTAAAGCAAAGTCAATTCAACTCCGATTTCAATATATACGAAGAATCACATCGTTTCGCACTTGCTATAGTTGGTTACCTTTCAGTACATTTATAGACCCGATAGGAAAAAAAACGATACTTTTTTTCTTGTTTTTTTTCCGGAGTGGTTTGGGATACAAATGGATAGTTTTAGGTTAGGTTTGTATAAATGTGTGTACATGTGTGTGTGTGTGGGGGGGGGTGAGGCCCAGCATGCGCCGGCACCTTTGGACCCGCGGTTATCGACATGCTTCATTGTTCAACCTGATGTGTAATCCGTACAACTCTAGAAGTCAAGACCGAAACGGTGTACCACATCTCAAACAATATATTATGATATATTATATATACTGTATTATTTTTAAATATGCACCATATGTCGCCATCGCCAGCTTGAACATATTTAAGATTTGCTTTTACCCTATATATATTACCTGAGGATAAGATGTCTATCATCTTGTTCATTATCACGAAACGTTTGCAAAATGAAATAATAATAGAAAAAATGGTAAGTTTACTCAAATAAATCATAAACGATATGGATTTCATGACGCATTTTTGCATAGATTATATATGTTGTAGGCCTACATGTATATACATTGTATCTATAGGTTAGGCCAATATATATTATGATACCATAAAAAATCCTTCTGCAATTTATTTGAGCTAAATTTCTATAAGCCTGTACAATAAAACTTGTCTTAAGCGGCCATCAAAAGAGGTCTTAATGTACATTAAAAATCTGTAAGGCAGGTGGTAGCTGAATGTAGGTTAAAAGTAATATAGAACAAGAGGGCCATGATGGCCCTGAAATCGCTCACCAGAGGGAAAGATTTTTAAAGTTTCAACTACATGTATGTTTCTAAACAAAACTGGACACCTGTTTTGTGGGGTGTTATTTGACCCTTTCTCTGTATAATTATAATGGCAAGCTTTCTGGGATGATTTGCTTTATTATAAATATTTTCTAAGTCCAATACCGAACGTTTACCGAACGTTAACTTGGAAAGCATATAACGCACAAAAAATATGTGGAAAAGTTTCATTTTCCATTACATATTACTACGCATAACCTAACAACTCCTTGATATATTGCGTATTTAGAAACGAACGACAACTCTTGTAGAGCACGTTTCGTAACAAAACCAGTTCACACCTGAACGTTTCGAACCCCTTCAGAATTAGAGTACTGATGATTGTTTCAAAGCAGAAATTGTATAAAAATCGCGATTTCAACAATTTATACAAACGGAATTGTTATGGAAATGGAAAATTAAAACTTGTTAACAATAACTGGTGATAATAACCATTGTGATAAATAGAGCATTTGCCTTAGTGATAAATAGAGCATTTGCTCCATAAGAGTAAATGTACTATTTATCACAATGGTTTCAAATCTACACAATTCTGAAATTTTCCTTTTCTCTATTTAACCCTTTTCCTCATATAAACATGTTTTCACGCATTTGCAAACAGAGTAGACCCAGATTTACCTCTTTGAATAAGCAGACAACATTTCTAACATATGACAACCCTATCACAACTTAGCAGGACTTAACCAAAATTAGCACACAGTTTGAACTCAGATCTGACACATACCGGTATGGAACTTTATATGTGGTTTGTATATGAGTTAATTTACTCCTATGGAGCAAATGCTCTATTTATCACAATGGTTTGAAATCTACACAATTCTGAAATTTTCATCTTCTCTAATTAATGCTCCTTATCAGTAGATTTATTCAAAGAGGTAGGATCTGAAAAAAGCCTTTGTGATAAATAGAGCATTTGCTAACCATTGTGATAAATAGAGAAAAGCTCCATAGGAGTAAATGTTCTATTTATCACAAAAGTTTCAAATCTACACAATTCTGAAATTTTCCTTTTCTATAATTAATGCTCCTTATCAGTAGATTTATTCAAAGCGGTAGGATCTGAAAAAAGCCTTTGTGATAAATAGAGCATTTGCTCCATAGGAGTTAATGCTCTATTTATCACAATGGTTTCAAATCTACACAATTCTGAAATTTTCCTTTTCTCTAATTAATGCTCCTTATCAGTAGATTTATTCAAAGAGGTATAATAGTCACTTTATGAAACCATTGTGATAAATAGAGCATTTGCCTTTGTGATAAATAGAGCATTTGCTCCAAAGGAGTAAATGCACTATTTATCACAATGGTTTCAAATCTAAACAATTCTGAAATTTTCATTTTCTCTAATTAACCCTTTTCCTCATATAAACATGTTTTCACGCATTTGCAAATAGAGTAGACCCAGATTTACCTCTTTGAATAAGCAGACAACATTTCTAACAGATGACAACCCTATCACTGCTTAGCATGACTTGACCAAAATTAGCACAAAGTTTGGATTCTTATCTGACACAGTCCGGTATGTAACTTTATATGTGGTTTGTATATGAGTTAATTTACTCCTATAGAGCAAATGCTCTATTTATCACATTGGTTTGAAATCTATACAATTCTGAAATTTTCCTTATCAGTAGATTTATTCAAAGAGGTAGGATCTGAAAAAAGCCTTTGTGAGAAATAGAGCATTTGCCAACCATTGTGATAAATAGAGCAAAAGCTCCATAGGAGTAAATTAATGTTCTATTTGTCACAATGGTGTCAAATCTACACAATTCTGAAATTTTCCTTTTCTATAATTAATGCTCCTTATCAGTAGATTTATTCAAAGAGGTAGGATCTGAAAAAAAGCCTTTGTGATAAATAGAGCATTTGCTCCATAGGCGTACATGCTCTATTTATCACCATGGTTTCAAATCTACACAATTCTGAAATTTTCCTTTTCTCTAATTAATGCTCCTTATCAGTAGATTTATTCAAAGAGGTAAAATAGTCACTTTATCAAACCATTGTGATAAATAGAGCATTTTCTCCATAGGAGTAAATGCTCTATTTATCACAATGGTTTCAAATCTACACAATTCTGAAATTTTTCAAGAGGCAGATTCTGAAAATATCCTATGAGGGAATGGGTTAAAACAGTGTGAGCAAACAGAGACTAATTCTGAAGCAGAGTTTTGACCAGGAACTTGACCTATTCAGTGATTATGCAACACAGATGGAGTGACCTCAATCCCTCTAGTTCAGAGGAACCTTTATAGTGTAAAATAATATTTTAAAGTATAACCAACAGGGCAGGGCCAATTTTAACCTCAGAACTATGATATTTACCAATGTCAATAAGGAATACTAAGTAAATCTATACACCAAATATCTAAGCTCTGTGACATGTAGTTTTTGACAAAAAGATTTTTGAAGTTTTCCCCATGCCTAACCTAAGTGAGCCCAGCATTCTGCTACTTGTACAGAAAACAACAGTCAGCTAGAAAAAACTGGCCACCCCTGGGACCGTGGCAGAGCCAATTTTGACTCCAGGGACATAATTTATATAACTTTTGTAGAGGACCTATAGGTGATGCTATGTGCCAAAGATGAAAGCTGAGAACCCTGTAGATTCAGAGGAGAAGACTTTTAAAGTTCAAATTGTTGACGACGCACACCACACGACGCACGACGCACGACGCACGACAAACGCCGACAGACGACGGACATCAGGCGATCACAAAAGCTCACCCTGAGCACTTTGTGCTCTGGTGAGCTAAAAATATACAAACATTTAATTGGTCTAGTTGTTTCCAGTTTCCTTTTTTGACATATTTGATAGGGCATTTATACCACAAACACGTGACGGCTTGAAGCTAAAGGGTAATGGTGAGTATAAAAATGACCTATTTTAATAACTTGATTTTTCAAATGTGAGCACAAATTCCAGTTGAACATGAAACTTTTATCAGCGCTAATTCCGTTTATACATGTACAAGAAAAAAAATCATGTCAAATTCGTTTAATTCTTAATTTTTGTTCTGACAGAATTACGATCATCAATGTCATAAAAGCGCTTTACGTCCGCAAATTCAAGCGTTTACCGGAAGGTAAATAGATGTCTTGAACAATTTCTAATGATTTTTCAGTATATTTCAGCATTTTAAATCCATGCCAGATCGCATTTCAGTAAATTTAAGTATGGCAACCAACACATCGTAAACAATGGACAGTAGAGAAATACCTGGAACGTCAAATGAGACGAAAACTGAGGGATTACCAAGTGGGAAAGATGTCCAAAAAGCAGTAAAAAGGTCCAGCGCTTCAGAATCGGATCCAGATTCAGAGTCTCCGTCAAAATCAAAATCACCATCAAAGGTCAAACGATCTCCTTCAATTGACAGGAAAAGAAAACTTGAACATGATGAGGCAAAACTAAAACTTGAGAAACAAGAAGATGAGCGATCTAAAATGCAGTGAGTTGATTTTTGTTTAATCTTGAACTACTCCATAAATTTATGTCTGGGGCACATCATAGGGGTCTGTACCAAGTTTATACGCTTTTTAACACCTTTTCAATGGAATAATGTACTTGTAGATCTGTTTCTACAGTTTCCACCATGGCCAAAATGTTTTCTTTATATATATGCCATTATGAATTTGTATCTAGTTAATATTCATGATGTCATTATACCTCCTCCACCTGTGGTGGGGGCTATATAGGAATCACCTTGTCCGTCCATCTGTCGTCCGTCACTCGCGTTTTTCTGGGATATTTGCTTTTTTCTTGAAAACCGTTTTTGATACCACGTTCAAACTTTATACATAGTATAAGTGTTATGTGGGGACAGTCTTCTCCATGTTTCATAACTCTTGCACAGGATTTGACAGAATTATGCCCCTTTTTAACTTTATATTTTGTCTCATAATTGGGAAGTATTTTTTGGGCATGCCATTTTCTTGAAATCTGTTTACGATATTGTCTTCAAACTTGTACACATTATGAGGATGATGAGAGGATGTGCAGTCAACATGGGTTGTAACTCTAAATTCATTTTTGAGGGAGTTATTCCCCTTAGTTACTTTTCAGTTCTAAGCAATTTTTTGTCCGGAGCTTAACTTCTCAAGTATTGTAGACACAACTGTGAAACTTTATATATTGATAGAGGGTGATAAGAGGATGTGCAGTCAACAAGGGTTGTAACTCTAAATTCATTATATAGGGAGTTATTCCCCTTAGTTACTTTTCAGAAGCAATATTTTGTCCGGAGCATAATTTCTCAAGTATTGTAGGCACAACTGTGAAACTGTATATGTGGATAGAGGGTGATGAGAGGATGTACAGTTAACAAAGGTTGTAACTCTAAATTCATTTTAAGGGAGTTATTCCCCTTTGTTACTTTTCAGAAGCAATTTTTTGTCTGGAGCATAACTTCTCAAGTATTGTAGGTACAACTGTGAAACTTTATATATGGATAGAGGGTGATGAGAGGATGTGCAGTTAACAAGGACTGTAACTCTGAATTCATTTTTGAGGGATTAATTCCCCATTGTTACTTTTCTTAAGTACTTTTTTATCCAGAGCATAACTTCTCAAGCACTACTTCTAGATTTCTTCACCATTGAACCTCAAATTTTTCAAATGCATTTATAATGATGTGTAGATGTGTGTGACATAATTTTGATGTGAGTCATTCCTTGACTAGACTTTAAAAAATTTCTTTCCGCATGTGTGGATGAAAGGATTATTTAACTATTGCCTTTTGTATTGAAGTCATTGGATCTTTTGACAAGATGGTAGGTGGGGGTATCAATCACCTTTAGTGATAGTTCTAGTTATTTCTTAAATGACTAATGAATATTCATGGGTTAAAGGATTAACTTTGCCCTATTGAAGGAAGCATGATAGATGTATTACTATACAGACTGTAGTATGCAGAGTCATCAATTTCCTACTGACAGATTTGAATTGGAAATCTGTAACACTTTACCCCATGAATATTCATGTAAGAAATAAATGACGTCATGGCAGAAACTGTAGAACCACATCTATATTATTTAATAAGCAAACACAGCAGACCCAGATCTATAGGAGCTATCTGATCTGAGTCTACAATGTTTGCAAAGGCATATGAAGGCGCATTTATGGAGTAACAGGTTAATAATATATGTATGAATAGTGATTACCTAACTTAAATAATAGCATCATGAACAAGAGGAGTTTTGACCATGGCAGAAACTACTGTAGAATCAAATCTATATTATGTCATAAGCAAATTCAGATGGCTCCTTCAAAATCTGTCTCATCTGGGTCTACTCTGTTTGCAATGGTGTAAAAAGGTGTCTCTATGGAGTAAAGGGTTAAACACAGTTATGGTGCAGGAGATGTTGAAGCATGATTCTAAATGTTTGAATGGTAAACATTTTCTTTGTTCATATACCATTATAAAAAAATCATCTAATAGATATTCATGTGGTCATTATTTAAAAGGTGAATGGTTATTATCTTACATCCACAGGGTACTTGTGTCAAATTTTTCGGAGGACCAACTCAACAGATATGAAATGTTCAGAAGAGCAGCATTTCCAAAAGCTTCTGTGAAAAGGGTAAGCAAGTATCATTAGCATTGAGCCTGAAATCTTTTGAAGGTTGACCTGCCTTCAGTGAGTTCTTTACTAATGAAAGAAACTCATTTTTGACATTTAACCCTTTACTCCATAATTCTAATAAGTATTCATGAGGTGATTATCATTTGTTTATGTCTTACACAAATACTCATGGAGTACAATAAAACCCCTCGAAACAGGACATTCAAATTAGTATAAATATCGGTCTTGGAGATAGGTAGCAGCTTAATGCAGGGTGAAAGTCATACAGAAAGCTTCTCTAGGAGTTTTTTTTTGCATGACTTTCACCCTGCATTAAGCAGCCTCCTGTCTAAAAGTATTTGAATTCTTCTCTCTAATTCCAGTTTAGAGGGGTTTTACTGTAAAGGGTAAAAATTATGAAGCCATTTAACATTATAAGAATTAATCAAATCAATATTCATGGTTTCATTATTTCTAACATTAATATTTATTGAGTGAAGGGTTAAACATCTGGATTGATAGTATTAATGTGGTTACCCCTAAACAAATTAAGGCAAATAGTGAAGACAAGTTCATTTCATTGATCAGACACCAACTTACTTAGTGTTTTATCAATATCAAAACTAAATGTATTTGCAAAAGTCATCACATATTTTTAGCTCGTCTTTTTCGAAGAAGTCACAAGCTATTGTCGTAACTCCGGCATCTGCGTCGTCGTCCGAAATCTTAACATTGACCATAACTTCTTCAATTTTTCATTTACAACCTTCATTTTTGGTATGCATGTTCATCTTGACAATGATGACAGACGAGCGTTTGCACCCGCTTGCGGTGCTCTTGTTCTAATACAGAGCAGTAGATAAAGGTGTATATTAACCCATTACATCATAGGCTATTTTTAGATACAACCTCTTTGAATAAATCTACCGAAAAGGAGCATTAACTAGAGAAAAGGAATTTTTTTAGAAGTTTGTAGTTTGAAACCATTGTGATAAATAGAGCATTTGCTCCTATAGGAGCAAATGCTCTATTTATCTCAATGAGTTAAAATCGTCATTTCTCCAACAAACACACTTTAGAGTTGTAAGAGATGATTCTAAAGATTGGTGTCATCGTAGGGTTCAGTGGAGAAATAAAAGAACTAGTTTTCAAAATGTTTTAACACTTTCCTCCATGAATATGCCTTTCTATGCATTTGCAGACAGAGTAGACCTAGCTCCTATAGGGCCTTCTGATCGGAGTCTGCCCTGTTTGCTTATTAAGTAACATAGATATGATTCTACATTTTCTGCTACAGCCAAGAACTCCTGTGTCAGTATCAAAACTAATCTAATTAATATTCATCATTATTTCTTTCATAAATATTCATGGAGTAAAGGGTTAATTAACACATCTTATCTGGGCCTCTGTGATAGAGTTTAGTTGTGGGTACATTCGTTTGCACTTAGCCTTTGATCTGTGTGCTTGTTTCTGTGTTTCAGCTGATGCAGTCCATGACAGGTTCATCTGTTTCACCAAATGTTGTTATAGCAATGGCAGGAATTGCGAAGGTGTTTGTTGGTGAAGTTGTTGAAGAAGGTAAGACTCAGACCACTCTAACAGATTGACTGCTGAGCTGTCAGAGTGGAATGGTCCATACAGTAGAGGTCCAGATAAGATGCATAAATTTAAACATTTTCAAGAATAGCTCCTTTATTTCTCCTCCAAACCCTAAACTGTGACCACTCTTTAGAATCATCTTGAAGAGACGATTCTAAGGAGTGGTTACAGTTTAGGGCTTGGTGGAGAAATGATGATTTTAGTATTTAGGTAGCTCTGATATATATAGTATTCAAGGATGAAATTTGCTGGAGGATTTTGATGATAAATACTTCAAACCCTGATCAGTGGATCCCTAGAGAAGTCTACTCTGTTTGCAAATGCCAGTTACATTCTCACATTCGAAGGATTAATCTTGTACCTTATGAATATTCATAATGAGATTGTGAATATAGATTAGATGAATTTATTTAATGTCATGTGAATTTTTAGCCATGGCAGAAACTGTAGAATCAGATCAATGTTATTCCATGTACAGGAGGTGTCTGATCTGGTTCTTCTCTTTTTGCAAATGTGTGGAAAGGCATCTCTATGAGGTAAAGGGTTAAACCTTCCCATCATATAAACATATTTTCACACATTTGCAAACAGAGTAGACCCAGATCAGACGGCTCCTATAGGAGCAGGGTCTGCTCTGATTGCTAATGGAATTTGATAGATCGGTTTCTTTAGTTTCTAAAATGGCTACAATGTTCCACCTTCCATATTTCCTTTTAACAGAATAAACTATTTTGTCCATGAATGTTCAGTAGAAATTGATATGTTTGGAATAACATAAAGAATAGGGAAAGGGTTAATAGTAGAGTAACATCAGTATTAGAGGATGAAATTTGCTGCAGGATTTTGATGACAAACAGTTCAGACCCAGATCATAGGACTCCTAGAGGGATCCACACTGTTTGCAAATGCAAGTTAAGTCTTTTCTCACATTTGAAGTTTTATTATGGTAAAATGAGCATAGGAGTTTTAAGTCATGGCAGAAACTGTAGAATCATATCTATATTATATCATAAACAAACATAACATACCCTGATCAGACGGCTCTTATAGTAGGCCATGAAATCCTTGAGAACATTACTTTGTACTGTGCTGTATATGGGAGGTACAAACCTCGACCATGTTTATTACATCATATTTTACCAATAAGAAGTGACAGCTAGATTGGAAATCTGGGTTTACTTGCATTGTCAAATTACCATTTTTCTTGTGACATGTTTCAGCTCTTGATGTGATGGAACAGTGGGGAGACTCAGGACCATTGCAGCCAAAACACATTAGAGAGGCAGTGAGAAAAATGAGACAGAAAAACTTAATGACTGGACCAAAAAAAGTCATGCTACCTTAATTGCTATAAATATTTGGACAAGTCTCCCTCTCCATTGGTTTGTAAAGCTGAACAATTCAATTTGGCACTATTTTTATATCGTTAAATTTGGTTGTTGTAGTAACAAATAGTGTAGACCCTGATCAAATTGTTCCTTCAGATTCAGTTTGATCTAGGTCTGCACAGTTTGCATGCTTCTCTGTCCAAATACTTAGAGTGATTAGAGAACAGTAGAACCCCTCTAAACCGGAATTCTAGAAGAGAAGAATTTATATACTTTTAGGCAGGTGGCTGCTTAATGCAGGGGGGAAGTCATGCTGAAAGCTCCTAGAGGAGCTTTCTGCATGACTTTCACCCTGCATTAAGCTGCCACCTGTCTCAAAGACCAATATTTATACTAAATTTTACATCCGGTTTAGAAAGGTCTTACTGTATCTTAAAAAAACGTTATGTGAAGAATGGATCCGCTTAATCGTGGGTCCACTAACTCTTTTAGTGTCAATGGATTGAGTTTTGAAACATGTCTTCTTGGTATGGAATGGGTTTCATGTTTAACAGATAATGATAATACTAGTGACATATATCAGATGAAACCTGGTACAGCAGTTGTTAGAACTTAACTGAGTGACTCCATTCATGGAACTCCACGGCAAACATTGGCTAAAGCATAGTAACATGGACAGTGACATGTGCAATACTTAAACTCTTACTTCATGAATATTCATATAAGAAATACAGATTATAATTATGAATATTAATTAGATTTTTTTATAATGGCATATTAACACAGGGATTTTTTTATTGTGGCAAAAAGTGTAGAGTCAGATCTATATTTTTCTAATAGGTCACAAAACTGATCCTCGTCAGTACAAGACCCGTATAATGTGCGTTTACTGTTTGCACAAGACTTCAAGAAGTGTTATATGAAGTAAAGGATTAAGAAGTATAAGGTGGTTTTATGCCCCTTGTTTCTCCAGCACCATGACAATATGTTGAGTGGCACCAGAGCTCCATTTGTGGGGAATACGTCAGGTGCCAACTTCTCTCTCCACTAAACACTATGTTGTGACTACTCATTAGAATCATCTCAAAGAGACAAAAAGGTTTTGGGGGAGAAATAAAGAAAATACTGCTGTTAACCCTTCACTTGCTATTCACGTCAATATACCTACCTGTAAATAGTGAAGACCCAGATGAGACAGCTCCTGCAGGAGCTGTCTCATCAAGGTCTGCACTATTTACAAATTGATTGTGCAACCAGTGCATTCCACAGCAGTGATTGCACAGAGAAATAATTGTAGACAGTGATGATATATGTAATTATACCACAGGACATGGGTAAAGAAGAAGAAATATATTTTAAAATTCAGCAAGAGAAGGGTTAAGTTTTTAGTCTGGATCCCTGGTTTAACCCTTTCGCAGGTCGATATTCATGTAAGAAATGATGACATAGCTTGATTTTAATAATATGCACATAGTATCTTTTGTTATTGGAAGATATTGCAAAGTCAGTTCTGTTATAATTTCATAAGCAAACAGAACAGACCCTGATCAGACAGCTCCTATAGGAACCATCTGATCTGGGTCTATTCTGTTTGCAAAAGAGTGAAAAAGCATATATTATGAGTGTGTTACAACTGATATACAAGAAGTGAAACACTTTACCTTAATTACACTTAGTACTTGAAAAGACAAACTTAGGCAAATAGTGCAGATCCAGATCAAATGGCTCCTGAATGAGCATTTTAATCTGGGTCTACACTGTTTGCTACTGTGTCTAAAATTATCAAATGTGTGCCAAATTGACTTATTCATCTGTTTGTACTACAAACCATTGGAGAGGAGAGATTAGGTGTCCAAATATTAAGTATAAATTTGGTAAATTCATTTAACCCTTTCCTTCATATAAACATGTTTTCACACACTTGCAAACTCAGAGAAGAACCAGATCAGACACTCCTGTATTATAGGAGCCATCTGATCAGGGTCTGCTCTATTTCCTAAAGGAATTTGAAAGATCTGTGTCATTACTTTCTAAAATGGCTACAATTCCACCTTCCGTATTCCGTTGTAACTACATTGAAGTTTGGAATACTGGTGAACATAGAACAGGGAAAGGGTTAACCCTATGCTCCATGAATATTCAAATAAGAAATAATGGCATCGGGAATATTAATAAGATTAATTAATATCACATGGACACAGGATTATTTGGCCATCTCTATATTATATCATAAAGCAAACAGAATTGACCCAGATCAGATGGCTCCTATAGGAATCGACTGATCTGGGTCTACTCTGTATGCAAAGACATAGAAAATTATATCGAACCTTTCCATGCCTTTGCAAAGAGAGTAGACCCACTAGATCAGTTGGCTCCTGTAGGAGCTGTCTGATCAGAATCTACTCAGGTTGCTTGTAGAATAACATAAATCTGATCATACAGTTCTGCCAATGGGTAAAACAGCCTGTGTTGTTGTGCCACTGTAAACATTCATAAAATAAATATTCATGATGTCAAATGTCAAATAAATATTCATGATGTCATTATTGTTTACATGACTATTACTCAGCTAAAGTGTTAATCAGAAAGTGTTTAGGCTGTTGAAAGTAAATGTGCATGAAGTTTGAAGAACTTTGAAGGTAACTTTTTAACAGTCCAGATGTTCTCATACTCCGGTTGAACTACAAGTTACTCAATCAGTGCTTGTAATTAAATACAGTAATTAAATACAGTAAAACCCCTCTAAACCGGAGAGAATATTTAAGATAAAGGCAGATGGCTGCTCACAGCAGGGTGAAAGTCATCCTAGCGGAGCTTTCTGCATGACTTTTACCCTGCATTAAGCTGCCACCTGTCTCCAAGACCGATATTTATCTAAATTTTAATGTCCGGTTTAGAGGTGTTCTACTGTACCCTAATTACCCAAAGGAATTGACACCCAACCTCCCCTCTACATCAGTTTGTAAAGATGAATAAGTCAAGTAGGTTTATAGTAGACTCACATAGTGGCACATAGTGAAGACTCAGATTAACCCATTCCCTCATAGGCTATTTTTAGATATAACCCCTTTGTATAAATCTACCGAAAAGGAGCATTAACTAGAGAAAAGGAAAATTTTAGAATTTTGTAGTTTGAAACCATTGTGATAAATAGAGCATTTGCTCCTAATGGAGCAAATGCTCTATTTATCACAATCGTTTCACAAAGTGACATTTTACAGAGTCATCAAAAGTCGTCAATATCAGGAACAGTTTGATCTGGGTCTACACTATTTGTCTAAGTCTATCTCTCCAAATTCTTAGGGTACTTAGGGGATACAATGTATTCAGATATTTGTTTTTGAGATGAAAGTTTGTGCATCTATGTAAAAAAATAATCATGAATAAACAAGAAACAATGTATGATATTTATATTATCTGCTTGAACCCTGCAAGTCAGTTAACTATTTCTTCCCTGGATTATTTTTAGACCCAATATCTTTGAATTAATCTATCGAAAAGGAAAATAAACTATAGAAAAGGAGAATTTTAAAACTGTCTAGTTTTGAAACCATTGTGATAAATAGAGCATTTGCTCCTTTGGGGCAAATGCTCTATTTATCACAATGGTTTTAATAAATGAGTTTTGCAGAGGCGCAAAAAGGCGCCAGTAGGAGAGAAAGAGTTAAGTCACAGATACCCACACAAACAAAAGAACAAAACAAACAAAAATAGTAATTCATTATTGACCAAATTTTGAGGGTTTTTCAGCTGTTTCATTTTATCCATGTCTACAGGCATAATTCATTGATATTAACCCTTTACTCCATGAATATTCATGGATTCAAAAATTGTCATCTGCAAAAATGTCTGTTACAATTCCTAGTGTTTATTTTTCTTAACCTTTTACTCCATAATACACATTTCTAAACAGAGTAGACCCAGATCAGATGGCTCCTATAGGAGCCATCTGATCAGGGTCAGCTCTGTTTGCTTATATAGTTATATAGATCTGATTCTTTAGTTTCTGCCATTGTCAAAATTTCTTATGTCCATGTAACCAGGGTAGATAAAGATGACAAAACCCTAGTGGAGTTCGTTTAGTGTATTCTCCAACAGTAGTTGTAATATATAGATGAATAGGGTTGAATAGGGTCTGCAAAACAGATAAACAGAACATAAGTTCAGAGAAACGACTATTTCTAACAAATTCAGTAAATGCAGCGTTGTCAGATACGCATAAATACAATATTCAAGCGATTCAGTGTAAATTAACTAATAAATAAACTAAGTAAACTCACCAGCTGGTCGGAATATGAAGCCTGCTTAGTAATTAAGTAGAGAAGTAAAGATATGATGTCTTCGCTAGAAGAGTTAGAGCCAGAATGAGAGCGGGAGCTAAAGGAGATGTTGCACGTTAACTCGTGTCACGTGACTAAAATAACCACGTTATCCTCGCACGCATATATCAGACACTCCCAAACCGGTTCACTCTCTCTTTCCAACCATGGACATATACAGGTAAATAAATATAAATAATGAAACGGGCTATAGCAAGCGGAATTCGACAATTCTATAGTCTGTTTCAAGATAAAGCGCTGGCAACGGTACATGGGATCTAAACCTGGGTTACATACTCCCTGGCTAGATTTAAATGTCTCCTGACATTTCCTAAAAACAGCATTCGGAGAAATAGTTAATAAACATTTAACTTAAGGGAACTCCATACCCTAAGCAGTTAACAAATTAAACTGTACACAATTTATATGAAATGTTAATAGGCTAAATTTGTAGCAGGCAACATTTCTGCATATTATAAAAGTAATAAGCCTTAATGATCAATTATCAAGTTGCATGATCATCATAATTTATAGACTGTTCAAGGTTTTAAACCATTTGAGCTGAACAAAACTGATTCTGGCTCCTACTAAATGAAAATGATAACACTATAGTTATAAAATTGCCAACTCAGATTACAGTCAAAATATAAATTACAACAGCTGGTAAAAATGGTTAAAATATAATCTAGGTATGATTCTAAGAAACCCATTCCCCATACCTATCGGGGGGGTCTTCTCTGCCTAACCGGCCGACTTGGAAGGGGTGTAGACCTAGATGCTTGAGTGGGTGGTGAGTGAATAGTAGTACCAGTTAATGAACTGTCTGGAACAGTAGAGTGTCTGGAATGAGTGTGGTGTCTGGAATAAGTGTGGTATCTGGTAGGTGTATATGTACTTGCAGAGTCAAGGGTAGGTGTGTGTCTACTGACAGAGTCAAGGGTAGGTGTGTGTCTACTGACAGAGTCAAGGGTAGGAGAGGAAATTGCAGATCTACTCACAGTGAATGTGGTAGAAAAAGGTACAGAAGTGTCAACAGGAGTCAGATCAAGACTGGGTCTTCTCTGTGAGACAGGTCTGTTTTCATCCCTGTAACTGGAAGGATTCCTTCTCTGAGGGATAATATAGAGGCTGGATTCTGAATAATCCTCTGTAGAATCTGAAGAGTCAAATTCAACTCTCCTCTCCTGAGCTCTTGGCTTAGGCTTAGGTGGGGCAGGCCGCTGAGAAGCTTCAAGTGGAACAAAGTTAAAAGGAAGCAGCATATTTCTATGCAAGGTGCGAACCTTGGAACCGTTTTCCTGTTTAACTTTGTACACAGGTAGCAAAGGATCTGGGATAGAAGTGACTACATAAGGGTCTTCTTCCCATTTGTCAGCCAGCTTGGCTTTACCCTGTATCCCAACTTTCCTGACAAGTACTCTGTCCCCTTTCTCTAAGGTTGACTCTTTTACCGATCTATCATAGATGATCTTATTTTTCTCACCTATCTTTCCAGCATGTTTGGCAGCCTGCTCATAAGCAAACTGTAACCTAGCTTTAAGTTTTCTGCCATATGACTGAGGCCCTGCAGAAACCTCTTCTGGAGTAGGAGAAGTACCCAGAAATGCATCAACAGAAAGTCTAGGATGCCAGCCAAACATAAGGTAGTGAGGAGAGAAACCAGTAGCATCACTCTTGGTGGCATTGTAGGCCTGTACCAAGGGTGCTACATAGGACTTCCAGTCACTCTTTTGATGGTTTTCAAGGGTTCCAAGCATCTTGAGAAGAGTTTGGTTAAAACGCTCAGCTGAACCATTCCCCATGGGATGATAGGGGGTTGTTCGCGTTTTCTCTGTATTAGAGAGTTTACAGAGTTCCTTTATAACTCGACTCTCAAAGTTACGACCCTGATCACTATGGAGCCTTGAAGGGAAAGAATAGTACCTAAAGAAGTGATCATACAGAGCCCGGGCAGTGGTCTGGGCTGTTTGATTTCTGCAGGGGACAGCCTGAGCATATCGAGTAAAATGATCTGTGATGACCAAAATATGCTCAAAGCCACCCTTGGACCTCTCTAGAGATAGAAAGTCCATGCAAACAAGCTCCATAGGATGCGTACTAGAGATAGGGTTGAGAGGAGCCACAGGTTTGATACCTGTTTTGCGCCTAATACATCTAGGGCAAGACTGTACTTTGGCTTCTATATCCCTCTCAAGACCAGGCCAATAGAAACGCTGCCTAGCCAACCACAGGGTCTTTTCTTTACCCTGGTGGCCCGTGTCATCATGGATGCCCCTCATGGCCCTAGCTCTAAATGAGTTGGGTACAACAAGCTGTTCTACCTTCTGGCCATCCAATGACGTTGTACTATAGAGAACATCGCTTACGAAATGGAGCTTACTCCATTCGCGCAAATGCTTTTGCACAGCTGGCAGTTCTTTTCTTAATGTGTCTTCCCTGGGGCGAGAACAACTGCTCCGCAGGTGAATAACACGGGCAAGGACAGGGTCTAGCTTCTGCTCTTTATGCCAGTCAATCTTGGTTAGGTTATCAAGAGTTGACACATCCTCATTGGCCAGATGAGGAATATCAGACACAGACAAGCTTTCCACAAGAGGAATGTTGCTGATGACTGACTGGCAGACTGCCTGAATAGAGTCAGGAAACAATCTGCTAAGAGTGTCAGCATCTGTATTCTGCTTGCCAGACCTATACTTTATAGTAAAGTTGAAGTTGGCGAGAGCAGATACCCAACGGTGCCCAGTGGCATCCAGTTTGGCTGTGGTCAAGACATATGTGAGGGGGTTGCTGTCAGTGACAACCTCAAATGTATTTCCCATAAGATAATCATGGAATTTGTCTGTGACCGCCCACTTTAATGCCAGAAACTCTAATTTATGGGCAGGGTACTTGCGTTCACTCGGACGCAGACTTCTGCTAGCATAAGCTATGACTTTCTCCAACCCATCTTGCTTCTGATACAGAACAGCCCCAAGACCCTTCCCACACGCGTCCGTATGGATAATGAAAGGCAAAGAGTAGTCTGCATAAGCAAGAATGGGTGGATTGACAAGTCTATCCTTCAGTGTGTTAAAAGCACACTCTTGTTCTTCACCACAGACCCATTCTGTAGGACTCTTGGATTTCTTCCTCGATTTCCTCTTTTGCTTGGGCTTGACAGTGCAGTGGCCCTCAAGAAGAGCATTAAGAGGCTGAGCAAGAGAAGAGTAGTCTTTGACAAAACGTCTATAATAGCCGGCAAAACCGAGAAATTGACGCAATTCTTTTACATTGCTTGGTGGTTGCCAGTTTCTTATAACTGCAGTCTTGTCAGGGTCTGTGGAAACTCCATCTGAACTAACTACATGCCCCAGATATATGATAGAACTTTCAAAGAACTCACATTTGGAAGGTTTGAGCTTAAGATTATGCTGCTCAAGTTTTCCAAAGACAGATTCAAGGCGTGTAAGATGCTCCTTGAAAGATTTAGAGAAAATCAGAATGTCATCTATGAAGATGAGGCACTCTCTGAGGTGTAATTCCCCCATACATTTCTCCATGAGCCTCTGAAAAGTACCTGGTGCATTGCAGAGCCCAAAACTTAGACGCTCACACTCATAGAACCCCAGATTACCGACTGAGAAGGCAGTCTTAGCTTTATCCGCCTCTTCCATCTCGACCTGCCAGTAACCTGAGCGCAGATCCAGTTTACTAAAAAACTTGGATCATGCCAGAGTATCTATGGTGTCATCAAAACGGGGTAGAGAATAGGTGTCCTTGCGAGTCGTTCTATAGTCAATGCAGAAACGAAGAGAGTTATCTTTCTTCCTAACTAAAACAACATTGGAAGAGTAAGGACTGTCTGACTCTCTTATGACTCCAGCACTAAGCATGTCCTTAATATGCTGCCGTACTTCCTCGTACATGCCAGGAAGAATCCTCCTATATGGCTGCTTAAAAGGGGTGTCATCCGTCAAAACGATCTTATGTTTGACCAGGTCGGCACAGCCAATATCATTGGGTCCTTTAGAAAATATATGGTCCCATTTACCGAGGACCTGTTGAGCACGAAGATATTGCTCTTCAGTGAGATCTGAACTGTTGATCTTGATACCCAACTCTTCTAAAGATAACATCTTAGAAGAAGAAGGAGATGAAGTTGGTTGTGGATCCGAACCCAAACTATCAACAACTTTGACCTCACTGATCTGACATATTGCAGACCTAGGCTTGATCACCACAGGCTTTGCAGTCATGTTGCATACTTTGACTGGGATTCTGCAATAATCAAGTTTGCCGAGTTTAACCACTCTAGGGCACACTGACAGTGTTGAAGAGACAACATTCTCTGTGACAACTTCAGCTATAGAGCTGTCAGCATTTCTGATGAACCCATTAACTATCAAAGTCTGGTATGGATCAACAGATATAGGCTTACGAGTACAAGCCTTGACAGAGAATGTCTGAACATTCAAACTATCCATGGCTAACTGCCATTCACTTGGAACTTCAGAGTTCAAAGACATCTGCTTTAAGGGTCTGATGACATAGAAAATAAGTACAACACTATCACTCTGTGTACTTCATATCTTTCTGTATACCTTCTGAAAACCTTTATTCTCGCTATATCTGAACACCCTTTGGAAATTGAGTTATGGATAGACAGAAGGATGGATGGAAGCAGAACCCTACATACAGAGGAAGGTGAATATCTAGTTTGATAGTGTTGTACTTATTTTCTGTGTTATTTTATACATATTTTTGTTAGCGCAGAGTGACTGTATATTAATTATTGGGATATAGGACATAATATTCATTTGAGAAATCTATTTAATTAGGTATTTTCAGGTTTTCTAATAGTACATTACTCATTGCTGTTGGAATAAATCTGTAAACTATTTGTAATATTCTCAGGAATCTGTAGGATTTGTACTACTGCTTAATTTTATGCATTTGGACTGCTTTGCTGTCTTAGAAATTTCAGCAGGACTAGTTTGCTTTGTTTTCATTGCTTGCACATGACGTCTGCTATACTTATTTAATTGCCCGTGTAAGTTGATATTTACAGTGCATTGTGTTTTTTTTCCATATTTGCTCTAGCAGTGATTATCTTTTGGTCATTTTTGTTTGTTTTTGGACTGTATATGGGATAAATTTTCATTTTTAGACTTTTTGAGCTGTTTTTTTTGTGATTTAGAACTCGAACTTTTTTTTTCATATACATGTAGTGTTTATTTGTAAGAGACTTCAGAGGCAGTTTTTTTTCTTGATTCTTTGGATATATTGTTTATTCAAAATGGCAGAAATGTTAACAGATGAGATACTTACAGCTGTGAGCTCTAGGGGTCTTGTACCTTACCCAACCCCTACTCCACGCAGATCACGCCTTGCAAGCAGTATAGATCCTAAGCCTACACCTAGACCCAGGAATCCATAGGAGCAAATGCTCTATTTATCACAATGGTTTCAAGAAGTGACTATTACAGAGGCGTAGAATGGCGTATTTATGGAGGAAAGGGTTAGACTCCTATGGAGCGAATGCTCTATTTATCACAATGATTTCAAGAAGTGACTATTACAGAGGCGTAGAAAGGCATATTATGGAGGAAAGGGTTAAACTCCTATGGAGTGAATGCTCTATTTATCACAATGGTTTCAAGAAGTGACTATTACAGAGGCGTAGAAAGGCATATTATGGAGGAAAGGGTTAAACTCCTATGGAGTGAATGCTCTATTTATCACAATGATTTCAAAACTATACAATTCTAAAATGTTTTCCTTTTTCGAAGTTGTTGGGTCCAAACATAGCCTATCAGGTAATGAATTAAGCTATTTGCAAACGATTCAATAGTTTATCTAATAGTCAAAACCATCCAAGATGCCAAAATCCCTCAACCTGATCATATAAGCATTTAAAACTTGAAAATTAGGAGACAGACTGATCCATGGAATTCAACCTAAAACAAGAGATGTTTGTAAAACATGTATACCCCCCGACCCCCTGACCTTTGATCTAGTGACCTCAACGCTAGAGGTCATCTAGCAGTCATGACTAATCACCACAGCAACTTTGAAGATCCTAAGCCAAACCACTGATCATTTATTGATCTGAAAACATTTCACATATTAAGGTCATGGTGACCTTGACCTTTGAACTAGTGACCTCAACAACTATAGGGGTCATCTAGTGGTCACGACCAACTACCACAGCAAGTTTGAAGATCCCGAACCAAACCATTGAGCAGTTATTAATTGGAAACCATTTCATCAGTTAAGGTCATGATGACCTTGATCTTTGACCTAGTGACCTCAAAATCAATAGGGGTCATCTAGTTGTCATGACCAACCACAACAGCAAGTTTGAAGATCCTAAGCAAACCCTTGAGCAGTTATTGATCGCAAACCATTTCACCAATTAAGGTCATGGTGACCTTGACCTTTGACCTAGTGACCTAAAAATAATAGGGGTTATCTACTGGTCATGACCAACCACCACAGCAAGTTTGAAGATCCTAAGCCAAAGCCTTGCGCAGTTATTGATCGCAAACCATTTCACCAGTTAAGGTCATGGTGACCTTGACCTTTGACCTAGTGACCTAAAAAACAATATGGCTCATCTAGTTGTCGTGACCAACCACCTAAGCAAATTTGAAGATCCTAAGCCAAACCCTTGAGCAGTTATTGATCAGAAACCATTTTACAAGTTAAGGTCATGGTGACCTTGACCTTTGACCTAGTGACCTCAACTACAATAGGGGTCATCTAGTTGTCATGACCAACTACCGCAGCAAGTTTGAAGATTCTAAGCCAAACCCTTGAGCAGTAATTGATCGGAAACCATTTGACCAGTTAAGAGCATGGTGACCTTGACCTTTGACCTAGTGACCTAAAAAACACAAAAGGGGTCAGCTAGTGGTCATTACCAACCACCACAGCAAATTTGAAGATCCTAGGCCAAACCCTTGAGCAGTTATTGATCGCAAACCATTTCACCCTTTAAGGTCATGGTGACCTTGACCTTTGACCTAGTGACCTAAAAAACAATAGGACTCATCTAGATGCCATGACCAACCACCTAAGCAAATTTGAAGATCCTAAGCCAAACCATTGAGCAGTTATTGATCAGAAACCATTTTACCAGTTAAGGTCATGGTGACCTTGACCTTTGACCTAGTGACCTCAAAATCAATAGGGGTCATCCAGTGGTCATGACCAACTACCACAGCAAGTTTGAAGATTCTAAGCTAAACCCTTGAGCAGTTATTGATCGGAAACCATTTAACCATTTAAGGTCATGGTGACCTTGACCTTGGACCTAGTGACCTCAAAATCAATAGGGGTCATCTAGTGGTCATGACCAACCACCACAGCAAGTTTGAAGATCCCAAGCCAAACCCTTGAGCAGTTATTGATCGGAAACTATTTCACCATTCTAGGTCATGGTGACCTTGACCTTTGACCTAGTGACCTCAAAAACAATAGGGGTCATCTACTTGTCATGACCAACCACCACATCAAGTTTGAAGATTCTAGGCCAAGTCGTTTATTAGTTATCGTTCGGAAACCATCGATCTACCGACCGACCGACCGACCGACCGACCGACCGACCGACAGACCGACCGACCGACCGACATGTGCAAAGCAATATACCCCCATTTTTTCAAAAGGGGGGTATAAAAATGCGAAATCCTCAGAATTTACCACCAGAAGAATCCGGGGGAAAGATCAGGGGGGCTACCATCTGGGTGGGCTAATGTCCTAGAACCGAAACTCCTTGACATATTCCCTTCTAACTTCAGTTGAATTTCTCCAACTCAGAAAAGTCGAACATCAAGATAACTCATCATAAAAGTTTGGTCTTTCCAAAAGTTACAATACAGAATTGTTCTAAAGTGTATTATTGTGCATATTTAAAAAAAACATAATAGCTTAATGCAGGTCTAAAGTAATGCTGAAAGCTCCTACAGACCTGCTTGTTTAGATTAGAAATCGATTGACTCGGACGTCTGTTATCTCTAAGTAATTTTACGGGTCCCTTGAAGTTCGAGATATCAAAGTTTAACTGTACGTGGTATAGAAACCAATTCTACTGTGGCTGCTAAACATTTAAATGTCAGAATAAATACAGACCTAACTGGACAAGTCACACAAATAACATAACAACTACAGCCAACAATTTACTCTGATTTATAGAAAAGAAATGTTAAAACCTCAAAATGTCACTAGATATTTATTGACCTAACCCAAGAAAAACAGCGCAACATCATTACGGCTACATATTCTACTGTACAAGCTCCAACACAACTTGTCTGGGTTGACAATCACCATCTGACACCCGCAAGAAACCTGAACTATAGTACAATCTCGATAGCTCGAAATCTAAGTATAGAAGAATTATGACACTTTTAGACATTAATTATTGAACTAAAAGTATAAAATAAGGAAACTTATTGCTTTGATAGAAAAGAAACTAATCTGTAGCATTGAATCAAATAAAGCTGATCCTGGTCACAGCTGGTTTATTAATTACAGTGTATGTTTGTAAGGAGTAATCAAAGTACTGAAAGTACTGAAGGTTTTGGACCACATATTATACATATATGTCGAATGAGACTACTAACTATCCAAAAAACTTGGTAGGGACGGACCATTGGTACTTCGCAAGATGACCTATAAGCATCATTTGCTAAACTGAGATGATGTTTAGCTCATTACCTCATAGGCTATTTTTAGATAAACCTTTTTAGCTCACCAGAGCTCAGGGTGAGCTTTTGTGATTGCCTGATGTCCGTCGTCCGTCGGTGTGCGTCGTCAGTCGTCAACAATTTGAACCTTTAAAAATCTTCTCCTCTGAATCTACAGGGTTCTCAGCTTTCATCTTTGGCACATAGTATCATCTTTAGGTCCTCTACAAAGGTTATATAAATTATAGCCCTGGGGTCAAAATTGGCCCCGCCCCAGGGGTGCCTTGTTTTCAATAGAAACATACAGTAAAACTTTGAAAATCTTCTTCTCTGAAACTGGAAGGCACTCAGCTTTCATATTTGGCACATAGCATCATGTTCAGGTCCTCTACAAAAGTTATATAAATTATGGCCCTGGGGTCAAAATTGGCCCAGCTCCAGGGGTTGGCAGTTTTCAATAGAAATAAATAGTGAAATCTTTGAAAATCTTCTTCTCTGAAACTGGAAGGCTCTCAGCTTTCATATTTGGCGCATAGCATCATGTTCAGGTCCTCTAAAAAAGTTATATAAATTATGGTCCTTGGGTCAAAATTAGCCCCGCCCCAGGGGTGGGCAGTTTTCAATAGAAACAAATAGTGAAATCTTTGAAAATCTTCTTTTCTGAAACTGGAAGGCTCTCAGCTTTCATATTTGGCACAGAGCATCATGTTCAGGTCCTCTACAAAAGTCATATAAATTATGGCCCTGGGGTCAAAATTGGCCCAGCCCCAGGGGTGGGCAGTGGTTTCACAAAGTGACTTTTACAGGGTCGTCATAAGTCGTCAATATGAGGGAATGGGTAATAATGGAACTGTTTGTTAAAATTCATTCACAGCTCCTGTAACTTACTTATGAACTGAAACAGAACTATTTATGTCACTTTGACAGGTCATGATGAACACGATTGCTGTGAAGTTTTTTTTAAATCCTGTCAGTGTTATAGATATCATTTAGAGAAAAAAAATGATGACACTTAGCACACAGGGCAAGGACACGTAGCACACAGGGCGATTCCAATAGCTCATCTTGCCACGTTATGCCCCAAGTTGGCTAGAATTGATATTAGAATTTAGTAAAGGGCCATTACTCTACAATCGTTTGGCCGACTGTGACATTATATGTGCCTCATCTAACTATTAATATATACATGTGTATACCCCGTCTAGTTTGAATGAGATTTGAGCAAGCTGTTCCATGATATGACTCCTAACAGTCACATTTCCTATATAAAATGGCTATCCGAAAGTAACAAAGGGTAATACTTCTGCTACTAACTGGTTTAATGTAACAGTATTTGGTGCGCATTAATCACTTATCCATATTATGTATACACTATAACCAAGTTTGGATAAATAATATATTCCATGTTAATCTAAGACCCTACAGTTAATTATATACCATGGGGTGAAAATAACAATATTAAAACTTGATGAAGTTACACATATGGCTTTATGGGTATATTTCAACTTAGCAAGCCAAACAATTTGCTGTAAAGACTATAATTATTAGTTGAAGTTCCATACATTAAAACAAATTTGTTTTAACCTTTAGCCCGCTGAGCAAAATTTTGATTGTGGAAATTGATGTCGATTTCAGATGTCTCTGTTCATTTATCTTGCATTTCTTTTCTGCTCATGAACAGACTCAATAAAACCTAGTCTGCAATTTTCTCTTTTTGCATTTCTACTTTGCTTTCGAAAGATCACCCATTTTCAGAATATACGAGTATGTTACTTCACAACAGCAAGTGTTTAGTGCTTGTGTTGCGGCCGTAAAAAGTCGCCCCGTACTTCATTCTCAGTGTTGTTATATTTTCTGGTCCTTCAGGATCATTAGTTTTGATGTTATTAGTTTTGAAAATTGAATACTGCTTAAGCTGGTGCTGGGGTGTGAGTGGTGTTGCACTTTTAATTACTACTCATGAACAGACTCAATAAAACCTAGTCTGCAATTTTCTCTTTTTGCATTCCTACTTTTGCTTTCAAAGGATCACCCATTTTCAGAATACATGTATATGAATTCTCGAAACAAAACTATTTGGACATATAACTTAATGTTCATTACAATGTAATTTTCAATACAACATTTTCTGTGGGAACATTTTTATGGCGTTCGCAACGCCATATACTAGTCGGTCTCTTTACGGCAAAGAGTTCACTTGTCTAGTGAACATGCTCAAGACAAAATAGTTTTCTTCAAGTCTGCACTAGATCTAGTTTGGTTGTAAAATGTTCATGTATTTGTTTACTCTTCATGTATTTAATAATAATTCGCTGTGTGAGATAATTACTACTAATCTACACAAAGATAATCTTTTTTAAAAGCCTTGGATTTTAATAAACTCCAAGTACGTCGATGCTCCAGAGTGGGCCCTGTACTTTAATCGGAAGAAGAAGAAGAAGAAGCGAACGAATATTTTGCCGTAGTTTTCGCAACACCTTGGCATTCTAAAGCAGAAGGAATATAGCCGAGATTTCCGATTGCATTTACACATTCGTAACTGATTAGCATATAGACCTACATCTTCAGCCAATCAAACTGCCTTTTGCATCGCATTCGGTCATTTCCGTTTGACCCGTACTCAAAGTTTCATAAAGGACAAGGTCAAAGAAATCCCATATACACATTTATCACGCATCGAACAGCGTGTTTTGACTATGGCACCCAACCTCAACACAAGTCTAAGTCTTACAAGAAGTAAAACCGTAAAAACACGGGGTTCTATCGGCTTATCAAAGTAAGTATTATCCATAGAAGGTTTTCAACACATATTCAATCAAATTATATTCCAGTGTCAATAACAACTGTCTCTTCTATGTATCGTGTAACCGCCGAGTCTGCTCAAGACGTTTGTGTCGTGTAAAAGCGAAAGTGGGTAGCAATTTGTTGAAATGTCTTTCCCAGCTTACAACTCTACTTCTGACTGTAGTTCTGAATTTGAGTTTCATCAGGTTCCAAACAACTACCGTAATTGTATGTACATGTATGGATCTACTTAGTAATTAAAAATAAAAACAGTCTACCTTCAACTTTGTAAGCAGACTACATTTATTCAAAATAAACGAGTGCTGAACATGGAAAAATAAATGTTATGTGTAAGAATAAGTTGAACAAAAAATGTAGGATTATAGGTAGCCTTTGTATCATTTTGATGTTGTGCTTCAGTTTTTGCATCAGCTTAGGACATGAAAGCATTAATTGACCCTTTACTTCATGAATATTCATATAAGAAATAATGACATCATGAATATAATTAAGATATTCTTTTGCCATAGTAGAAACTAGAAGCATGTCAATATATAAACAGCAGATCATGAGATGGCTCCTTTTGTTTCAGTCTGTCATATTTTTATGCCCCCAATCAAGAATCAAGGGGGTGGGGTTGACTTTGTTGGTTTGTTGGCTTGGCTCAAACTTTAATGTTGGCAATAACGTTGTAGCCATCACACATACATACTTCAAACCTGGCATGTCTATGCAACTTACAGAGGCGAACATTTTTATTTATTTATTATTATTTTTTATTATTATTATTTATTTATTTATTTTTTTTGGGGGGGGGGGGGGGCTTATTAAATTCAAGGTTATATTACAGTTTAATGTCACATTACGGGTCAAATTTATATTTGTCACAATCAGGGGCATAGTGTTTCACAAAAATGTGTTGTTATTAATACTGTTATCTTATCAATTCCAAGACGTTATTGTTATTAACGTGTACATCAATCCCCCCCCACACACACACACACATAACATCCATATCAAACCTGAACGCCATTGTGGCCATTCAGGCCTTTGATTTTAATGAGGTTGTTGGAACAAGAGTTGACTGTATTAATACAAGTATTAAGGAAACCATTTTGTAGCTAATTTGATTAAATTGCTCCTTTCAAAACAAAGTTCAGTCTGTACATGACTTTTTCATTTAACTTATCTGGTTGTTTGCAATTTAATATTGATGACAAGAAATTTGAATGTTAAATACCAATACACAAATGTTATAATTGAGGACATTGTGCAAGATTTTGGAATTCTAGGTCAACTAGATAAAACCTGCTACTTTTAAATAATTATTTGGAAAATTGACAACAAAAATGCTGTGCCAGCCAAACTTTTTATATCTTGCGGTATGCAAGGCAATTATATTAACCCTTCGCTTGCTATTCACGTCAATATACTTACCTGTAAATAGTGAAGACCAAGATGAGACAGCTCCTGCAGGAGCTGTCTCATCAGGGTCTGCACTATTTACAAGTTGATTGTGCAACCAGTGCACTCTACAGCAGTGATTGCACAGCGAAATACTTGTACACAGTGAAGATTCATGTAATTATACAACAGGGCATGGGTAAAGATTTTATGTTTTTTAAAATTCAGCAAGAGAAGGGTTAAATAATGCCATCCAGTCAGCCAGCCAGCAAGTTTGTCCAACATAGACTGCAGCCAGACTACAAAAAGGTAAAATGCTTGCAATGACTTGTAATTGGTTTTGAGAGTTGAAATAGGTGACAAGAATTTAGAATTACAAACTGAAGTGTGAGTACCAGTTTACTGATATCAGAGGTCCAGATGAGATGTGTGAATTAAAACATTTTCAAGAATAGCTCCTTAAAGTTTATTTCTCCACCAAACCTATACTGTGACCACTCTTTCGAATCATCTTGAAATGTCAATTCTAGAGTGATCCCTTTATCTGTAGCCGTGCTGATAGAGCCGTGCTGCTTTGGAGCAAATGCTCTATTTATCACAATGGTTTTAAAAAATGACTTTTACAGAAGCGTAGAAAAGCGTATTTATGGAGGAAAGGGTTAAGACATACCCAGGATATGAACTTAACTGCTTTGCAAAGAGGACTGTCAACGCACAAGGCCATACTGACAATTTCTAAAAATAAATAATAACAAAATACTAAAAGTGTTTTGTGAGTGATTTTATTTCTTGAATAAACTCAACCATTCGTCTAACAACATAGAATAAAATACAAATACAACATGGAAATAAATCTCAAAACAACCAATACTAAAACCATAAAATTCCTAATGAACACACAGCCTTATAAATTCCCCCTGTTTCTTTATGTAAAACTAACTCCCCCAATGCTGACTGAAGTATAACAACAGCAAACAGGTAACATATAAAGTTATAATTTAATTCAAAGATGATTTACAGCACTGTACTATACATAATGCTTTGTTTAACTGCATCGGTGAATTGGAAATTACATGTGCCCTAATGAATGCCCCTTTTGTGGAAAGTGTAAGGCCTTTATGGGTATTTATTAGGAATTTTACAATATACATGTACATGTATCCCCTCAATTGACTAAGTATAATACCGGTATTTGATAGTAATTATTGTCTGCAAAATTTATCCACTGTTAAAATTCTTAAACTATGTTTTTCTACCATTTCAGAAAACAGTGTCTGGGTGTTGAAAAGTGGATCCAGATGATATTCTACTCATCTTCTCATCTGGGTCCAAACTATTTGCAAAGTAATGAAAGTCAAGCCATTTGTACCCAAGCAGTGGAATTTGTGACAATCTGTGCCTACAATTTTGATCCAGACCAGTATCCATGCTTATAAAACTTTTTAGTTGAGTCCGAGTTTGTTCTCAAGTTTTTGATTGGTAAGATTTGAGCCTTTGGCTCAAATCTGACCAATCAAAAGCTTGAGAACAAACTCGGACTCAACTAAAAAGCTTTATAAGCATGGACCCAAACATCAAGTAATGGCAGGGTACAAACTGTTTGACACTTTGAACATGCTCTTTTAACAAGAATAAAATGCAGAAAATCTACTTTAATACAATGTAGCAGACATGTTTTGCAAACAAAAATTACCTAGTCATAGAGTCAATGGTCCTCATCACAAGTTACACTGAGGTTCTTGTTTGCATTTTTTGTGCATGTTGTCGTAAAACCTGTCTACTGTGACCTCCCAAAATGAGTCTAACTCTGGGTATAATTCTGGGCATTTAACCCATTACCTCATAGGCTATTTTTATACCTCAACTCTTTTAATAAATCTACAGAAAAGGAGCATTTACTAGCAAAAAGGAAACTTTTAGAAAGGTGTACTTTTGAAACCATTGTGATAAATAGAGCATTTTAAATCGTAGTCAGATGTATTATAATTTTATAAGCCAACAGAGCAGACCCTGACAAGATGACTCCTACAGGAGCCATCTGATCTGGGTCTTAGTACTCTGTTTGTAAAGCTATGAGAAAGTGTTTATATGAAAGAAAGTGCTAAGACAGGTGGTAGTTAATGCAGAACGAATGTTTTGCACATAGCTGCTCCATTACTTATGTCTTGCATTACACAACCCTCTCCTCATTTCCCTCTTGACAAATTGATTACGTTCTACAGTGACATAGTGTTAACTTTTAATTTTCTAGATTAATGGAATCTTCTGGATTAAAATACAATTCCAGATTAATGAATCAAAATAAAATTTGTATATATGAATGAAATATATACATATATACTTTTTCCAGCCATATGTTTTCTCCCTTTGAGTACATATTTAATATTTATGAAACTTTAATGAACATATTAAGGCCTTACCACAAATAGTTTGGGACTACTTTCTTTAACTTCTTCTTCATGAGTATTCATTATTTTTGTTCATGCAGAGCTCCAGATAAGATGCGTAAATTAAAAATTTTCAAGTATAACTTCTTTATTTTTCCACTAAACCCTATGTTGTGACCATGCACTCTATAGAATCGTCTCTTGGAGTCAGACGATTCTAAATAGTGGTCACAACATAGGGTTTGGTGAGAGAAATGACGATTTTAGTATTTGAGTATGCACCATTATCTGTAGCTCTGTGTTCATATATTAAAATATCAGATATAAGGATTTTTTTGCCATGGTCATAGAAAGTCAGATCTGTAACACATAAGCCAGCAGAACAGACCCTCAACAGACAGCTGTTTGTTCTGGTGATACACTGCAAATGCGTAGAAATACATCTCTATCAAGGAAAAGTGTTAATCATTATAAGCAATTTAAAAAAAGTATTTCCAACTTTAAATTCAAAGCAGATTTCTTTCTTTCATATATTTTAAAAAACACTCTAAGAGTGTCAAACAGTTTAGATCCTGATGAGATGCTGAGTCACAAAACTAACAATAACTGTACCCCATAGATCATACTAACACTAACTGTATGGTAAGCCCTCAATATATAAACAGAAACGACTCCATGTCTGAGGTTTGCTATAGATGAGATCTGTATCCATCCTTATAAAACTTTTTAGTGGAGTCTGGGTTCATTCTCAAGCATTTGATTGGTCAGATTTGAGCCTCAGACTCAACTAAAAAGCTTTATAACCTTGGGCCCAGCACGAAACTTGGTCAGAGTTTCAAATTATTGAAGTATTGTTCGACATCAGTGAATATGTTACTCATAAACAAGATGTGAAGTCGTTACCCATACAACACATCTTGTTAAGCTATTACCTGTTGAATATTCATAAAAGAAATAATGAAACCATGAATATTTATTAGCTGAATTTGTATAATGGAATATATTATGTACACAGGATATTTTGGTATTGGTAGAAACTATAGGGTCACATCTGTTCTAATTTCATAAGCAAACAGAGCAGACCCTGATCAGATGGTTCCTACAGGAGCCATCTGATCTGGGTCTACTCTGTTTGCAAAAGCATGAACAGGTGTTTATGTGATGGAAAGGGTTAGCCTTTACCTTATAGAGACCACTTTTTGATGCTTTTACAAACAGAGGAGTCCCAGATCAGGTAGCTCCTGTTTGCATACGGGATGAATATAGATAAGATTTTTCAGTTTTTGCCATGGGATGAAGTTGAGTCTGAGTTGGTTCTCAAGCTTTTGATTGGTCAGATTTGAGCCAAAGGCTCAAATCTGACCAATCAAAAACTTGAGAACGAAAGGCTCAAATGTGACCAATCAAAAACTTGAGAACGAACTCAGACTCAACTAAAAAGTTTTATAAGCATGGATACTGGTTCTTTAGTTTCTGCCATGACCACAAAGTCTTTTGTTAACATGCCATTATAAAAATTAAGCTTATTTATATTCATTATTTCTTACATAAATATTCATCCAGTAAAGGGTTAAAGTGATAGTCTCTGCAATAAACTCATACTTTAAAATCATAAAACATGGTGTTGGTTCTGTACCATTATTCTAATGAAGATATATTGTCACTTTGAACTTGTATCGAAAAATGCCCAGGCTAAAACAGGTACCGTACATTTTCACAATGAACAATAGGTTTGTGTCAGATGACAGCTGTTTTCAGTCCAAAATATGAATAAACATCAAAGCGAAGCTGAAATTGCTATTATAGTCCATTGACTCCATTCTGGTAACATACAGGTTAATTACATAGATTCTTCTTATTAGGTTGATTACGGTTAATTGTGTGACCCCTTCTGTTCAGCATATAAATAAATTATTTATGTAATTTTCAGTCATCTTAAATATGCAGGGACTATCACTTTAAAAATGCAGTCAGTGTTTTGTAGCATTGAAAGGATGCATAAACCAATTTTTGACAACTCCAAATTCATTCACCAAAACTGAACACTATATACAGATGACAGAAGATGAACTGTAAATAACAGGCATATTGACCCGTCTTAATCTCTTTTTCTCTCTCAGTTAACCCATTCTCTCCTAGACTATTTTTAGACGCAATCTCTTTGAATGAATCTACCGAAAAGGAGCATTTGCTAGAGAAAAGGAATATGCTTATTGTTTTAATTCTGTAGTTTAGAAACCATTGTGAAAAATAGAGCACTTGCTCCTAAGGAGCAAATGCTCTATTTATCACAATGGTTTCCAAAAAATGACTTATACAGTGGCATCAAATTGCGTCAGTAGGAGGGAATCAGTTAAACTGATTGGTACTCACTAGAATCACGTCATAGAAACAACTCTAATGAGTACCAGCAATACTTCTCATATCTAGAATATGGAAAAATATACAAATGTAAACAAGAAAGAAGATAAAACATTAAGATACATGATAATATCATCAAATTGTACGAGAAAAACTACATCTACATAGTATATGGTGAGAGGAGAGAAAAACTGAAAGACTGTGTAAGAATTAGCCCTTTACTCCAGAAATACGCCTTTCTACATCTTTGCAAACAGAGTAGACCTAGATCAGGCAGCTCCTACTCTATTTGTAATGTGAAAAGGTATTTCAATCAGCTAAAGGGTTAAAAATAACACTGATACAATGCTTTAGTAAAGTACCTTGAGATTCAGGGCAATCAACTTGCAATCAACATACTGTCTGTTTCAATTTGTAATTTCAAATTTTCTTCAATGTTTTCAAGATTTTTTTAAAAAATGTTTACTAGTTCATACAGTGTAACTCTCTGTGACATCACCTGATGTATGGATTATATCAATTTAACCCTTTGAAAATTCAAAGTGGCCAATCAGTGATTAATTAAGTGTCCATTCAGTACAAAAGGATTAAAGTTGCTCTAGGACTTTGAATTGCTAACAATGCAGACCCTGATCAGAAGACTCCTAGGAGCTATCTGATCTGGGTCTACACTGTTTGCAAATGTCAGTACAGGTTCCCACAGTCAAAGGGCTAAGCCCAGTACTCTTATTTCCCCATTCAAAGGGATAAAGTCAGATCTCAAAAACAAAATACATATGCATACAAATAAATGACAAGGTAAATGGAAAACAAACAATGAACTTGGTACTGGCCAGACCTGCTGGATGAATATACAAAATGTATACCGTATATATACATGTATATATATATGTTTGTTTTAAACTGACTCATTGCATTGAAACTGCACCACAAAGTATTAAACAATGTCAATTTACCATAGTATATTTCCATGTTTGACTATTTACATGTACACAGTTTTAGCCCTTTCCCTGTTCAGTATTCATTGAAAAAATAATGAGAACATGAATATTCATTAGCTCAATTTTAATCAACTTTTCAAGGGAATTGTTTGCTTTGACAAAAACTGTAGAATCAGATCTATATCATGTCAAAAGCAAACAGAGCAGACCCTGATCAGATGGCTCCTATAGGATCTGATCTGGGTCTACTCTGTTTGCATAATGCATGAAAAGGTGTTTATATGAGAAAAAGGGTTAACTTTAAATCAGAGACATAGGTAAGATGTATAAATAACCATTTTCAAGAAAAACACCCACCCACACACACCTCCCACACACACACCTCCCACACACACACCTCCCACGCACACACACACCTCCCACACACACACCTCCCCCACATACACCTCCCACACACACACCTCCCCCACACACACCTCCCACACACATACACACACACACCTCCCCCCCCCCACACACACACACCTCCCACACACACCTCCCCCCCCCCCCACACACCTCCCACACACACACACACCTCCCCCACACACACCTCCCACACACACAAACACCTCCCACACACACAAACACCTCCCACACACACACCTCCCCCACACACACCTCCCCCACACACACCTCCCCCACACACACCTCCCCCACACACACCTCCCACACACACACCTCCCCCACACACACACCTCCCACACACACACCTCCCACACACACACCAAACTGTATGTTGAGACCACTCTTTAGAACTATCCGAAACTAGGAACTTTCTGCATTACTTTTGCCCTGCGTTAAGCAACCACCTGCTTTATAAGACTGTTATGTTCAATAAATGAATGGCCACTTAGGACAGTTTCTGCTGTATTCTAAAGAATGGTCATAAAGTAGTGCTTGTTGGAGAAATGACAATTCTGTTACTTGAATATGCTCTATTCAATATTTGCTCTACTCTAAATATTGCACACCCAATATTCTCTCTCCATACATTTGTAAAGCAACATAAGTTAATTTTGCATAATTTTTATAACTGTAGGTTACACTAATAGAACAGCAAATATTGCAGACCATGATGATCTGCTCTTGATATGGGTCTAAAAAGCGTGCAAATGTTTGTCTGAATCTTTAGGGTATTTACATGAAAATGAAAAAAATAGTTTTTCATTGAAACTGTCTGATGCAAAACTTCATGCTTAAACACTACCAGGAAATCTTAACACTGTATACATAACCCAAGACAATAGGGTATTGGGCAAATACTGAATACCATGCACTTTATGTGATTTATACTTACAAACTGACAAATTATGACAAATTGCCAATTTACAACCCAGGCATTTTGTGTGAAGCTTGTCTAAGTGCTTTCTGCATGACTTTCACCCTGCATTAAGCAGCCACCTGCCTAAAAGAGCATCAATTCTTCATCACTAAAAATCGAAGTATCTAGTTTTTACTGTATTTGATATTGATGATATCAATATTTCTCACTAAATATTCAAAGTTAACCCATTCCCTCATAGGCTATTTTTAGACCCAATCTCTTTGAATAAATCTACCAAAAAGGAACATTTACTAGAGGAAAGGAATTGTACAATTTTGAAACCATTGTGATAAATAGAGCATTAAAAAAATTAATTCTCTATTTATCACAATGATTTCATAAAGTGACTTTTGACAAGGCATCAAAATGCGTTAATATGGGGGAATAGGCTAAAGATATATTTTCTCTTTTTTGTGTCATCCTTGATATTGATGCGAATGACACGGTTCATAACACACATATAACATTATTATTATTAATTTTGATATTGTTATAATTTTAAAATATGTATGTGTTGTTAACTATTATCTTGTTGCTTGATATTGAAATAAATCTATTTATCTATCTAAAGGGTTAAATATGGCAACTGCTCCAAGTTTCCATTGGATATGTCAGACTCTGAGGACACCATTTCTCATGCGAACAGTTAATTTACAGTAATTACCATCATGTCTGAAAAAATGTGCAAAAATTACAGAACTCTTATCATAACACTAAAGCAAAAAGCATCTGCAATCAAACAATATTTACATAAAGGGATATAACTACATAGTGCTATCATATACAGGCATTTCTCTTTTCACGGATTGTCTCCCTTCTCTTTAATACAGATTGCTTGCATTTGGGTTATGCATCGCTTTTACAGTACAGTAAAACTCCGTTAATGCGACCACCAAAAAGGGGCATACTTCTGGGTGGCAGAGGCAGGTGGTAGCTTAATGCAGGACGAAAGTTATGCAGAAAGCTCCTCTAGGAGCTTTATGCATAACTTTCGTCCTGCATTAAGCAACCACCTGCTTTAAACGACACCAGTGGCTGTTTGTTAACTGGTCGCATTAGCGGGGTTTTACTGTATTTCTGTCATATCATAACGTCCAGCTATAATTACAATTTCACATTAAATTTTGATAAATGATGAATAACTGGCACTCAGCAGCATCCATCAATTACCCTTTAACTCATTCTCTCCTAGGCTATTTTTAGACCCAACCTTTTTTAATTAATGTACCAAAAAGGAGCATTAACTAGAGAAAAGGAAAATTTTAGAATTTTGTAGTTTGAAACCATTGTGATAAATAGAGCATTTGCTCCTGTATGAGCAAATGCTCTATTTATCACATGGTTTCACAAAGTGGCTTTTACAGAGTCGTCAAAAGTCATCAATATGAGGGAATGGGTTAATTGATGAATATTCATGCAAGACAGAATCTTCAATGAATATTAATTATTGTAGTAAAAATCTAAAAGAACGAAATCTGTTGCCATGGCCAACAGTATAGATGTAGTTCTGTAACAATAATATTTATAAGCAAATGGCAGACCCTGATCAGACAGCAGACTGATCTAGGTTTACTCTGTTTGCAAAGGTGTAAAAAGTATGGATTATCATGACATTAAAAGGGTTAACAAAGCATAGAGATGACATTAACATGTGAGTTTGCTATAAACTTGCTATAAAGGTCAATCTTTCCATTATGCAAAGTACCCCATTCACCCTAAATATTTTGACACAATATCCCCCTCCATCCATTTGTACAGGTGAATGTTTCAATTTCGTATCATTTTGACAACTTTTAATTAGACTGACGTTAGCAAATAGTGTAAGAAAACCTCTAGATTAGATGCGTAAATCAAAATAATTTCAAGTATAATTTCTTTATGTTGTATGTATGTTGTAATCACTGTTGTAATCGTCCTGAAGAGACAATTCTAAAGAGTGGTCACACATCATACGGTTTGGTGGAGAAATGATGATTTTAGTATTTGAGTAACACACCGTTATCTGTAGCTCTGGTGTAGACCATGATCAAACTGCTTCTTCGGGAGTAGTTTGATCTTGATCAAGGCTGAACACTTAGAGTAATAAGAGTATGTAAGTGCTACTTCCAAAGTCCAGTCATGTGTGTGTATTTATTAATTATAACACTGGTGAACATGCATGAACAGCACATGAACCTTATGTATGCCGATATAATAATTGTTAAAGGTAAACCATCTCAATAGACCCTACTGTTACATTTTAACTGTTTCCTTTATATAAACAAGTTTTCATGCATCTGAAAACAGGGAAGACCCAGATCAGGGTTCTATAGGAGCCGTCTGATCAGGGTATGCTCTGTTTGCTTACAGATTTTGATAGATCTGTTTCTTTTGTTTCTAAAATGGCTACAATGTTCCATCTTCCATATTTTTTATTCTATTTTGTTCATGAATATTCAATAGGTATTGAAATGAACAAAACAGGCAAAGGGTTAAGCATCTGCAAAAATCGGGGAAAAACATTGCCTATTGCCTAATTTTATAGAGAATGTTAGGATCAGATATTAAACAATAAGAATCTTATGAGATATAAAAACAATCTGAGGGCTATTCATAATGATTGCTAACTGCTGATACAACAAGTTAACAAGTTTCAAAAACCCGGCTTATGCTAAATATCTAAACATACATTCATAGGCACAGAGTGTGGATCCAAATCATAATGCTTCTGAAAGAGTAGTTTGATCAACACCGTTTGCTACACCACTAGTTTAACACTTTCCCTGTATATTTAACCCTTTCCTTCATATAAACATGATTTCATGCATTTGCAGACAGAGTACACCCTATAGGAGCCATCTGGGTCCATGCTTATAAAGCTTTTAGTTGAGTCAGATTTGAGTTCTCAAGCTTTTGATTGGTCAGATTTGAGCCAAAGGCTCAAATCTGACCAATCAAAAGCTTGAGAACGATCTCAGACTCAACTAAAAGCTTTATAAGCATGGACACTGATCAGGGCCTGCTCTGTTTGATCATGGTATAATACAGCTCTAATTCTACATTTTCTGCCTGAGAAAAAATGTTATGTGTTCATATATTACACCATTATAAAAATAATCATAAATTTCTTACATGAATATTCATGGAGGAAAGGGTTAAGATGACCTTGCCAAACGGTTTGGATCCAGAAGGGACACTAAGTAACTTGGCATCTCATCAGGTTCCCAACTGTTTGACACTCTGGCACTCTTACAATTTTTGTAAAGAAATGGAAGTAAAAATACTTGGAGAATTGTAACACATTTTCACAGATGGAAGGTACTCCATATTGAAAGGATTAATCCTTTTGTCCATGAATATCCATGTAAGAAATAATGATGTCATGAATATTAATTAGATTATTGTGTTATAACAGCACATGGACACTGGTGTTTTTGGCCATGGCAGAAACTGTAGCATCATATCTATAGTATATCATAAGCAAACAGAGCCTGAAGGAGGGGTCTGATCTAGGTTTACTCTGTTTGCATGCAAAGGCATAGAAAGGCATATTTATGGAGTAAAGGGTTAAGAAATTTTTGTCGAAGCCATTTGATATGGGTCTACTCTGTTTGCGTATGTATCTCTATCAGATAAAAGGTTTAACCCTTTCCCTCATATAAACATGTTTTCACGCATCTGCAAACAGAGTAGACCCAGATTAGACAGCTCCTATAGGAGCCGTCTGATCAGGGTCTGCTCTGTTTGCTAATGGAAATTGATAGATCTTTTTCTATACTTTCTAAAATGGCTACAATGTTCCACCTTCCATATTTCATTATAACTTTTTTGTCCATGAATATTCAGTAGGTATTGAAATTTGAAACAAACACAGAACAGGGCAAGGGTTAAACACAAAACTGAACATGAAAAGTTTTATATGCTTGGGTTAAGGATTTAACACTTTCAGTGCTAAAATTTCAAATGGACTATTCCAAATTTCAAACAAGTAAAGTTTACCATAAAAGAAAAGTGTAACATGACAAAAAGTGATCAGCATGAAAAACCCTACAGGAACAGTCTGATCTGGGTCTACTACTTTAGCAAAGGCATGAAAAAACGTTTATATGAAGGAAAGGGTTAAACTCAGCAAATAGGAAACCTACATTCTGAAGTTTTTCCAAAAAGGTTAAAAACCAACAAAGGTGGTACAGGCGCACTGCCAGACATGTTGAGTCTACAAGTCAATAATTGTAACGTTACACTGCTCTACTTATTCAGACCTTTATATTTTGCACACACCATAATTGATATCTGCAAAAAAAAAACAATGCTACAATTCTCAAAACTGTTTTTATCTATTTCTCTTCAAAATTACAGTCAGACTATCAACTTAGCTTGGATCCCTTATGAGCATCGGATTCACACTGTTTGCGTAGGTAGTTATAAACTGGACACTAGTGTGGAACCCTTTCCCTGTTGAATATTCATGTAAGAAAAAATGACGTCATGAATATTAACTAGATTATTTTATATAATGGCATAAAATTATGCACACAGGACATTTTGGCTCAGGCAGAAGCTGTAGAAACAGATCTATATTACACAATAAGCAAACAGAGAAGACCCTGATCAGACGGCTCCTATAGGAGCCGTCTGATCTGGGTCTGCTCTGTTTGCAGATGCGTAAAAATGTGCTTACATCAGGGAAAGGGTTAAAGGTTGACAATCCACATGATTATAAATGTATAACATCAGGTTCTTAACCCTTTACCTGATGAATAGTTGTATGAAAAATAATGAACTATGAATATTAACCCTTTCCTTCATATAAACGCATTTTCACACATTTGCAAACAGAGTAGACCCAGATCAGATGGCTCCTGTAGGAGCTGTGTGATTAGGGTCTGCTCTGGTTGCTAATGGAATTTGAAAAATTTGACATTATGAGCAGAAAGTAGAATTTACAGTAATACCTGACTTAAGCAGCCTTTACAAGGTGGTCAAATTTTGGGTCTGCAAGGCAGGTGGTAGCTTAATGCAGGTCAAGGGTAATGCAGAAAGCTCCTATAGGACTTTCTGCATTACTTTTACCCTGCAGTTAGCAAGCACCTGCTTTTTATCACTCCAATGTTTAATAAACGAATAACCAGTTAGGACATGTTCAACTGAATATTTTTCTTAACCCTTTCCTCCATAGGCTATTTTTAGACACAACCTTTTGGAAAGAATCTACCCAAAAGGAGCATTAACTAGAGAAAAGGAAATTTTTAGAATTTTGTAGTTTAAAACCATTGTGATAAAAAGAGCATTTGCTCCTATAGAAGCAAATGCTCTATTTATCACAATGGTTTCATAAAGTGACATTTACAGAGGCGTCGAAAGGTGTATTTATAGAGGAAAGGGTTAATGAAACAGTGCAAATCGATCAGACAGAAACTACAGAAGCTGTCTGATATGTCTCTGCTTTGTTTGCATATGCATAAAAATAGGTCTCTATCATTTAAAAGCACCCTGGCACCATTAACACCTTACTCTATGAATATTTAAGCAAGAAATAATGACATCATAAATATTAATTAGATTAGTTTTTTATAATGGCACATGAAGACAGGAAATGTTTGGACACTGTAGGAGCTGTAGAATTTCCTAAGCAACCAGGGCAGACCCTGATCAGATGGCTCCTTACGGAGTCATCTAATCTGAGTTTACTCTGTTTGCAAAGGGGTTAAAAGTGTATTTATGAATTAAATGGCTAAAAAAGGGAACATCATTGGAAAATTAAGCAGACAACATTTATTTTGAAAATGTATACTGATAATTACAGTTCCAGAGGTTAATAACATAACAAGACCAATTCCCACTTACTTCCTTATATGACCTGTATGCACCATTTACAAGTGCTGTCTGCTAAAACAAATTTGTCTGCTATCTGTTATTGTGATTCACAAGAAACTTATAGAGATGAAGTCAAAACAGTAGTGCATTTACAGATATGACCATGATCAAATTGCAAGTAACTTAATAAGTGATAATATGGATATAAATAGTAGGCATATGTCAGTAACTTTTTGTTAAGGATAATGGAATTGCTTCAGGCAAAATATAACCCAGTTAACAGTCTAGTGTCAGAGTAGTCTAGCTAAACAAGGACAAATATGGTATAAACCTAATAATGTAGGACAGAGGTTAATTGGCAATTACAAACAGAGAAGACCTTAATCAACCCAGGGCTCCGGTGATCAGAATCTGCCCATATTATCATTTAAAATTCTCTAGTTAATTTTAATTCTTTTTGAATGAATAGAGTTTGCTTTTAACCCTTTGACTGTAGGAAACAAGTGCACTGCCATTTGTAAGCAGTGTAGACCCAGATGAAAAGGCTCCTAAAGGAGCCCTCTGATCAGTGCCTGCACTGTTTGTCATTCAAAATCCTCTAGCAATGTTTACCCATTGATACTGTATGGACTCTACCAAAAAACAGTGATGGGCTATTCCACTGTGAAAATTCTGCATTGGAAGAGATCAACAGTCATGGAACATTCCATTTTAAAGGAATGGGTTAAGAGTTTGAGTTCAAGTATCTTCTCTGACGTTAAACTGTCAAACAGCATCATAACATTGCACACTATGAATTCTTCCCATCTGTGTCAGTCATACTGTTATCAATAATTATATATTCAGCCAGCTATTTCTTGAGAACAAACATCCAAGGGTGGATCGAATGTCTTATGGAAATAAGCAACACATGGTATGGATGTAGAAACTTATCAATACTTAAAATAATAGGAATATATTAGAGAAATCTTGCTCACAGACTCATATAAGCCTTTACTTCATGAACAATGTATGTGAGAAATAATGTGACCTTGTTATTCATTAGCTGAATGTTTAAAAAAAAACTTTATAATGCTTTATGAGCCCAGCATGTTTATACCATGGTAGAAAGTGTATACAGTAGAACCTATCTTAACCCTTTACCTAATAGGCTATTTTTAGATATGTCTTTGTATAAATCTACCGAAAAGGAGCATTAACTAGAGAAAAGGAAAATTCTAGAATTTTGTATTTTGAAACCATTGTGATAAATAGAGCATTTGCTCCTATAGGAGCAAATGCTCTATTTATCACAATGGTTTCACAAAGTGACTTTTACAGTTGTCAAAAGTCGTCAATATGAGGGAATGGGTTAAGCGGCCATTCATTTATTGAATATAGGAGTCTTAAAAAAACAGGTAGTTGCTTAATGCATGGCAAAAGTAAGAAAGCTCCAATAATAATAGAGAAAATCTCGTAACTTTGTAGCAGACATCAATTACCAAGCATTCAGAGAATAAAGGTATTTTATTTTAAGTGTGCAAAGGTCATTCAATTGTCCTTCAGGACACATTAATTCACCATCTGCAATAAGTTGTCATCTCATTCAATTCAAAGAACATATAATTTCCCATTTGTAGATGGTTAAACCATCTACAAATGGTAAATTATATGTTCTTTGAATCAAACAAAAATTACTGAGTGTCAAATCTGGATCCACACTTTAAGTACTATTGGTCAATAGCATACAAAAGTATAGATGGCAACAAACAACAGATGGCAACAAACAACGGTGCATTCTAATTTACCTAGCTAAAATGCCTTCTAGACAACCTAATTAAACGTAAAAGCAATTTGTTATGTAGTAGATGCAGTGATGCACTTGTTTCCTTATGCAACAACTACTCTGTCCATACTCCTTTAACCCATTCCCTCATACTGACACCTCTGCAAAAGTCAATGTTTGAAACCATTGTGATAAACAGAGCATTTGCTCCATAGGAGAAAATGCTCTATTTATCACAATGGTTTCAGCAGGTGATTTTTACTCACATAAATGCCTTTTCAAACACAGTAAATCCAGATCAGATGGCTGCTGTAAGTATGTCTTTCTACGCCTCTGTAAAAATCCCCTATGGATAAATAGAGCACTAGAATTTTGTAGTGTTAAATAGAGCACTTGCTCCTATGGAGCAAAATTTTAATGCTCTATTTATCACAATGGTTCCAAACAGTGACCTTTACAGAGGTGTCAAAAGATGTCAATATGAGGGAATGGGTTAAGAATGTACAACGTTGTTAACCCATTCCCTCTCAGAGACTTTTTTTTAATAAATCTACTGAAAAGAAGCAGGAGGAAAAAGGAATATTTTGGAACTCTGTAGTTTTGAAGCCATTGTGATAAATAGAGCATTTGCTCCACACCGTTGAAAGTGATTTTTACAGACGCATTAAAAGGCGTCAATATGAGGGAATGGGTTAAGATAATTTGGCATCAATCAATCAAATGCATGTTTTATGTTCTGCCTTCAGGTACTTTAACCCTATAATGACCAGTGCTGAATCCTATCAATATTGACCTTGCGCATGTTATGGTAAATTTATGATTACATCGACAAACAAACCTCCTCAGATCCGATGATTATCAATCATTTCATTGAAATTCAAACTTTTTGGACATTCTGATAATGTTTCCAAAGAGAAACAGTTTTTTTAAAACCTAGGTGACAACAATATTAGCATCAGACAAACTGTTGCCATGGTAAAGATATTTTTAGTGCATACAATTCCTAAGGGGACCATTCACCACATAGCACCAAGAAATTATTTAGAACCTGAGCGTACAGAATTCTGTTCTTCCAATATTCTTATTAACAGACCTAAAGGGAAATGACCTGCGTTATTGGTTCTAGGCTATTTCCTCCTCAAATTACCCAATATAACCATATAAACCTTTTATCTTTAACAATGTTTTACTTCATGTATAATCATTTTTACACCTTGCAAATTAGTAGACTCAGATAAGAGGGCTCCTGCAGGAGTTCTACTAATTTTTCTACTAAATGCTCCTTTTCGGTAGATTTATACAAGATACATGTATTGGGTCTAAAATAAGGAGAGAATGGGTTATCAGGCAAAGGGTTTACTGGTATATTTTTTAATCACTTGTGACATTCACTATGATACTGAATGAATGAATGAATGGTGTTTTACGGCCCATCAACACTGATGGTCATTTAGATACATATTTCATGGACTGTGTTAACTCTTTCCCTGATATTATACATGTTTTCACGCATTTGCAAACAGAGTAGACCCAGATCAGACAGCTCCTATAGGAGCCGTCTGATCAGGGACTGCTCTGTTTGCTAATGGAATTTGATAGATCAGTTTCTTTAGTTTCTAAAATGGGTACAATGTTCCAGCTTCCAAATTTCATTATAACTTTTTTGTCCATGAGTATTTAGTATGTATTGAAATTTGAAATAAACACATACCAGGGAAAGGGTTAACCCACTAAATGAGGGAAATGAGTTCACTGACATTGCAAACATGGCAGATCAGGATCTGTACTATTAGTTATTCATAATCTTTCAGCAAAGTTAAGACTCGCATTGAATGGATGAACTATATTGTTAAATACTGAATCAAAATGTTTTCAAACTACAAAATTCTAAAAAAAAATCCTTTTCTCTAGTTAATTACTGCTTCTTTTCAGTAGATTTATTCAAAGTGGTTGGATCTGAAAATAGCCTATGAGGTAATGGGTTACGTAAGGCAAGCTAGCAGGAAATTTGTGATGATCCATCCAAACCTTCTGGGTCAAGTAATTTATCTCATCAGAATCTACAGTGTTAGACACTCAGGCTGTATTTATGAAGAGAACTAGATAATGAGCGGTAAAGAAAAATTGTAGCCAATCCCAATTATTGCAGATGACATTTTACTCAACATGTAAACTGTTAACCCTTTACATGATAGACACTTATTAACCCTCCATAAATACGCCTTTCTACGCCTCTGTAAGAGTCACTTGATGAAACCATTGTGATAAATAGAGCATTTGCTCCTATAGGAGCAAATGCTCTATTGATCACTATGGTTTCAAACTACAAAATTCTCAAATTTTCCTTTTCTCTAGTTAATGCTCCTTTTCGGTAGATTTATTAAAAGAGGTTGGATCTAAAAATAGCCTATGAGGTAATGGCTTAATGTCTTTACAAACAGACCAGACCTGTAGGAACTGTCTGATCAGCTTTGTTTGCTTTTATAGATTAAATGAATATTCATAATAGGCAGAATCTTGCATGAATGTTCATCAGGTAACAGCTGGTCAACTCCTACTTAATCAGTAACTATCTGCGTAGTACATGTATGGTGTATCTAATCTGGATCAAGACAGTTACAGGCTCATATCAGGCTCCAAGTCAGTGTACATTTTATTTTCTCTCATCTATTACTGATATTCCCTCAGTGATCATATATCAATTACTAACCCCAAATATGGCTAGTACATTATCCGTGTTTTATATCCGACCAAAAGTAAACTCTTAGCATGACATCAGCAAAATACCGGTATGTTGCCCGCTGCTTAATGTATTCCTTTATTTTGTTCAAAATTGCAGTCAGAGTGTCAAACAGTTTGGATCCTCATGAGAGACCGACTTACCTGGCATCTCACCTGGAGACAAACAAACTGTTTGCGTAGGTTGTCACAAATTTATTGCTAGTGTTCAAGGAGTTAATTCTTGTTTCTATGCATCATGAAAACCTCATTCAGGAACAATGAAGGAGTATTGGGGTTTCTCAGCAAGCCCATAAATGCAGCTGTTTCATCAATCTCTAAACAAACCAACAACCAGGCCATATGCTAAGTTTGTATCACACACTAATCAACCTTTAGCATGCTCTTTGTGCAGTATTAGAAAAATTAGTTGTTACGATTTTTTCAAGGGTAACAATATTGATGTAAGGAATAATGATTTTAGAAAATTCAATACATTGTAACTAGAAAATTGTGTCTGTAAGACCGAGCGATGCCCCCGTGGTGGTGCTTGCCTAGCTGCATGTAAAGTTCCTAAGTCATTTGACCTTGACCTTGGGCGTGCGGGCAACATGGGCTGGATGCGCGATGAAAATATGGATGGTGGTTTATGTGTATATGCAATTCCATGCCAAAAGCTACAGTGGTTAGTGAGATATAAGACCATGAAAACTGTGACAACCTACTGCACGTAAAAGCGTGACGCACGGACGGACAGACGGACGGACAGATGGACAGGTGCAAAACATAATGCCCACTGACTATCGTCAATGGGGGCATAAAAAGCTAATTTTTTATAATAGTATTACAGCCTTTGCAAAACTATAGCCTCAGATCTATATTTGTATATTATTCCACAAGCAAACAAAGCAGACCCTGATTAAACAGCTCCTACAGGAGATATCTAGGTGAGGTGTAACCTATAATTAAGTGCTTCAAAATGTGGGTTTTTTGGCAGCAAAGAATTAACTTATAATACCAAAGACTAAGTTTCAGTCTTGTAAGAATCAGACGTAACTCATTACAATTGATAAAATTAGCCTTCATTCAGCATTTACTTCCTAGTAAAGAAATGCCTTGACCCATGTTAAACATCTGATGTAGGCTACAGTCTCATCATGTGCCATAATTAAAATAAACTAATTAATATTAATAATATGTTATTCCTCACATATATATTATTGCAGTAAAGGATTAACCTATTACCGTATAGGCTATTTTTAGATACAACCTCTTTGAATTAATCTACCGAAAAGGAGCGTTAATTAGAGAAAACGAAAATTTTAGAATTTCGTGGTTTGAAACTATTGTGATAAATAGAGCATTTGCTCCTATAGGAGCGAAATTATGCTCTATTTATCACAATGGTTTCACAAAAAGACTTTTACAGAGTCGTCAAAAGTCGTCAATATGAGGGAATGGGACAAAAGTCGTCAATATGAGGGAATGGGTTAAAGACAGTATGTCAATGCTAACCCTTTACTCCATAAATACTTCTTCAGATGGCTTTGCGATTAGAACAGACCCAGATCAGATGACTCCTGTAGTAGCCGTTTGATTGTGGTCTGCTCTGTTTGCTTATATGATACAGACCTGATTCTACAGTTTTCGTCAAAGCATAAAATTCTCTCGAAACGTTTACATTGTAAATATTCAGCTCATACATATTCATGATGTCATTATTTCTTACATGCATATTCATGGTAAAAAAGGTTATTAACCGTTAACCGATTCCCTCATATTGACGCCTCTGTAAAAGTCACTTTGTGAAACCATTGTGATAAATAGAGCATTTGCTCCTATAGGAGCAAATGCTCTATTCATCACAATTGTTTCAAACTACAAATTCTAAAAGTGTCCTTTTCTCTAGTTAATGCTCATTTTCTGTAGATTTATTCAAAGAGGTTGGATTTAAAAAATAGCCTATGAGGTAATGGATTAAAGATGAAAAACCAATCAGTTTTACAGTATGAATGATACATGTATAGAATATCCAAGTTTTTTTTCCAGAAACTCTACTGTTGTTAAAATTACATTTATTTGTAATAATTCATATGGCGGAACACTCAAGAAAATGTAAAATACTAAAAGTACAAGAAATAAATTTAATGAATATTATGTAAAATTCCAACTAAATTTTGTCAGAGTGACAACCATAATAAATCTTCTTTGTAAGCTGCTATTCAAATCTTCTATTACATATACATCACATGGCAGTACTATCAACAGAATGAAGGACTGCATCATTAATCACGTCACTTAAATTCTATTTCTATCCCAGACAGTCTATGTAAACAGTTGGTACAACCTAAACCAGTACAGTGATATCTCATTAATCTGGAAGTCAAGGATCCAGAAACCTAATACAGGTACAGTAAAAACCTCTCTATAACGGTCATTCAATTGTGTTAATTATTTGGTATTTAGGGCAGGTGACTGCTTAAAGCAAGGTGAAAGTAAAACAGAACGCTCCTATAGGAGCGTTCTGTTTTACTTTCACCTTGCTTTAAGCAGTCACCTGCCTTTAACACAAAATATATGATGTAATTTAGTGGCCGTTATAGAGAGATTTTACTGTATACCCAAACAGTTTTCTGGGAAGGCATTTTACATTTTTCACAAAACAGATGATTCTTTGAATCAGAAAATATGTACTTATGCAGAGCAACAGATAAACATGCATACTCAAGTACTTATATCAACATTTCTCCACCAGACCCTATATTGTGACCACACTTTAATATTGTCTCGAAGAGATGATTCTAAAGAGTGGTCACAACATAGGGTTTGGTGGAGAAATAAAGAAGTTATTCTTGAAAATGTTTAAATTTATGCATCTTATCTGGACCTCTGCACTTAAGATATTCAAAGTGTTCATGGAAATGGTTGTGGAAAACAAGTTGCAAGTACAGTAGAACCCCTCTAATGCGACCAGTTAATGAATAAACAGTAGCTTAAGTGAGTACAATGTCATGTAAAGGTGCAGTAATGTCTAATGACTAGTTAATATGAGACATAAATGTGAAATATATATCATGCAGTAAAAACACTAAAACAGTCATGCAAAATACAAATGTATGTCTAATTCTGGATCTGCAAAGCATGGTAGCTGAACCCTTTCCTTCATATGAACGTGTTTCCACCCATTTGCAAACAGAGTAGATCCTGATCAAACGACTTCTATAGGAGCCATCTGATCAAGGTCTGCTCTGTTTGCTCATGGCATCTGATTAACCCTTTCCTTGTTCTTTAATTATTCCAAATTTCAACACCTACTTAATATTCATGAACAAAATAGTTATAATGAAATTATGGAAGGTGGAACATTGTAGCAATTTTAACAAGAGGGCCAGAATGGCCCTGAAGCACTCACCAGACAATCAGAGGAGAAGATTTTCAAAGTTTTCACTATATGTTTCTATAGAAAACTAGCCAGCCCTGGGGCAGGCCAATTTTGACCCCAGGGGCATAATTTATATAACTTTTGTAGAGGGCTTGAACATGATGCTATGAGCCAAATATGAAAGCTGAGAACCTTTCAGTTTCAGAGGAGAAGATTTTCAAAGTTTTCTCAATATGTTTCTACTGAAAACTACCCTGCCCTGGGGTGGGGCCAATTTTGACCCCAGGGCCATAATTTATATAACTTTTGTAGAGGACCTATACATGATGCTATGCGCCAAATATGAAAGATGAGAGCCTTTCAGTTTCAGAGGAGAAGATTTCACTATTTGTTTCTATTGAAAACTGCCCACCCCTGGGGCGGGGCCAATTTTGACCCCAGGGTCATAATTTATATAACTTTTGTAGAGGACCTGAACATGATGCTATGTGCCAAATATGAAAGCTAATAACCTTCTGGTTTCAGAGGAGAAGATTTTCAAAGTTTTAATCTATGTTTCTATTGAAAACTTCCCACCCCTGGGGCGGGGCCAATTTTGACCCCAGGGGCATAATTTATATAACTTTTGTAGAGGACCTATAGGTGATGCTATGTACCAAAGATGAAAGCTGAGAACCCTGTAGATTCAGAGGAGAAGATTTTTAAAGGTTCAAATTGTTGACGACGGACGACGGACGACGACGGACATCAGGCGATCACAAAAGCTCACCCTGAGCACTTTGTGCTCTCGTGAGCTAAAAACTAAAGAAACAGATCTACCAAATTCCATTAGCAAACAGAGCAGACCCTGATCATACGGCTCCTATATGAGCCATCTGATCTGGGTCTACTTTGTTTGCAAATGTGTGAAAAGATGTTAATATGAAGGAAAGAGTTAATGTAGGGCAAAAATAATGCACATGAAAGCTTTCATCCTGCAATAAGTAGCCACCTGCTTATAACTTCTTGAATGCCTGGAATGAGTTTAGTGTTATTTGCAAGCAGTGTAGGCCCAGAGTAGAAGGTTCTTAAATGAGTCTTTAGAATTCTTCAGCAACTCTTTAAGACTTTCATACTGAATGGACTCTATATTTAACACCAGAGGTCCAGTCCACTTTGAGTATACAGCATTCAAAGGGTTATAACATGTTTATCTATAAAGTGACCATGTTAACTGCTTACTAGATGAATATTCATTGAAGAAAAAATAACTTTATGGATATTAATGAACTGAATTTATAAAGTGCATAAGCAAACAGAGCGGACTCTGATCAGATGGCTCATATAGGAGCTGTCTGATCTGGTCGTACTCAGGTATCAAAGGGGCTCACTATCAGGTGGCCCATATAGGAGCTGTCTGATCTGGTCATACTCAGGTATCAAAGGGCCTCACTATCAGATGGCTCATATAGGAGCTGTCTGATCTGGTCATACTCAGGTATCAAAGGGCCTCACTATCAGATGGCTCATATAGGAGCTGTCTGATCTGGTCATACTCAGGTATCAAAGGGCCTCACTATCAGATGGCTCATATAGGAGCTGTCTGATCTGGTCATACTCAGGTATCAAAGGGCCTCACTATCAGATGGCTCATATAGGAGCTGTCTGATCTGGTCATACTCAGGTATCAAAGGGCCTCACTATCAGATGGCTCATATAGGAGCTGTCTGATCTGGTCATACTCAGGTATCAAAGGGGCTCACTATCAGGTGGCCCATATAGGAGCTGTCTGATCTGGTCATACTCAGGTATCAAAGGGCCTCACTATCAGATGGCTCATATAGGAGCTGTCTGATCTGGTCATACTCAGGTATCAAAGGGCCTCACTATCAGGTAAAGGGTTAAGTGGCCACATTAACCCTTTACTCCATGAATATTTATGTAAAAAATAATGACATCATGAATATTAATGAGATTTTTTTTAAATAATTGCACATAGACACAGAAACCTTTGGCCATGGCAGAAACAGTAGAATCATATCTATATTATATAATAAGCAAACAGAGCAGATCCTGATCAAACGGCTCCTACTCTGCAAAGGTGCAGAAAAGCGTATTTATGGAGTAAAGGGTTAAAGAGGTTCAACTATGAAAGATTATAAATGAGAAAAGGTATGTTTAGAGCTTTGCAAACAAAGTAGACCAAAGAAAACTGAAATCATCTTACTAATATCCATGTCATTATTTCTTTGCCCTGTAGTCAAGGTACGGTATACATTGTTTGCAAGTTCTAAAGTGTTCTTTTTCATGGTATAGCTCCAATACATACAAAAATAATAAACCTCAAGATAAATGCAAGCAAAATCATTCAAACCCCTGGAAATGAAATTCACCCTGTATTACTTGTGTGTCCTAATAAACACTTTGCTCCTTACAGGTGACTTTAACCCTTTCCTCCATAAATACGCCTTTCTACACCTCTGTAATAGTCACTTCTTGAAAACATCGTGATAAATAGAGCATTTGCTCCTTAGGAGCAAATGCTCTATTTATCACAATGGTTTCAATACTACACAATTCTAATATTTTCCTTCTCTCTAGTTAATGCTCCTTTTTGGTAGAATTTTTTTAAAAGAGGTTGGGTCTAAAAATAGCCTATGAGGGAAAGGGCTAACAAATATTATGTTACTTGGATGTGGATCCAAACTGTAGGAAAAGGTTATCCCAAAATCACCAATAGGATACAATGGTTTACAGTACACACATAATTTAAATCTCATTGGCAAATGATCCTAAATTACAATACATGAACATATGATTTCCCCAAAAGCTTTCAATTTTAGCTTGGTGCAAAACTATTGTTACTACACTCTATGAAATTTGTGATTTATAAGTGCAAAATCTCCTTCACTAAGTCCTCAAAATGTCAACACTGTCATCATGAAGCGAAATACAATACAATGTAGGTGCGGGTCAGTGCCTCATATACATGTGCAGCTCAACTGTCATTGACTAAGTCTCTGCCTTATTGCTATGTACATATATGTTAACACAGTGTTAACTTAACACATCTTTATGGATCAAACACACTCACACACACACATTTCAAACTGGACTGATTTCATCAAACACAATGTCAGCCAAGTGGTTAGGTCTGGCATTGAAAGTTGATTGTGTAGACATTAATATCGCACTTTCATGCTACATGTATATTATACAACTTTGTTCTGCAGTGGACTTTGTTCAACGTGGAGAAATGTATACTTCATAATACAGCACATTGGTAGATGTCACACATGGCAGTCATGTGATCAGCGGCAATGAAATGGCATAATTTCACATGTAAATGTCAGAGCAGTAGTTGAGGCATATTTTAAATTATCATTTTTTTTTTAAATACAGTAAAACCTCTCTATAACGGCCACTGTATTGTGCTAATTAGTTGGTATTTAGGGAAGGTGGCTGCTTAAAGCAAGGTGAAAGTAAAACAGAACGCTCCTATAGGAGCGTTCTGTTTTACTTTCACCTTGCTTTAAGCAGCCACATGCCTTTAATTAAATCATTGATGTAATTTAGTGGCCGTTATAGAGAGGTTTTACTGTATTTCTCTTCTAAACCCGAACATGTTGCTACTCATAAGAACAGCCTCTCCAAGCTGATACTAATGAGTAGCAAGAGGATAGAGAGTCTGATAATCAGTATTAGCATCCTATCTACTGCTTTGGGAGACATATACATGTACTTTGTATTCGCTTACTCTGAATGCAAATGAGAATTTGTCAACAAACGAGATTGACCATTGGCTTGATATGAGTTTGCAGCGATGGTTTGACTAGCTTTGAGTGCCTGTTGTTGTTGCTGTTTCTCGTGTTTGTTTTGGTCCCGTTTTGATGAAGCAATGAGTTCATCTACTTGGCTGTCCACTACAGACAATGCAATGCCAAACTGGGCAGCATAGTATGTGATCATGATGATAGGGTGAGCATATGGCAGAGGTGCCACAAATCTATCCACACCTAATATCACATCTGAAATTGCAAACGCTATAGCACCAAGGCAACCAGACAGCTTGGTCCAAGTTACAAGGTCGTCGAAAAATTGTACTCTTGCTACTGCCCTCCACGCCATAATGCAGATCACAAAGACGTATGAAGCTACAAGGTAGCACATGATACCTTTCAGTCCAGGGCTTAAGAAGTAGTACACCAAGGAGCCAATCCCAGCAATAACTGTACAGGCGTATGGGTTGAACGGCTTCCATCCAAAAGCTCTTGCATAGGAAATTTGAGCGATAGCAAACATCCCAATACCAAGTTCAAAATAGGACTTTTTCCAGACAAGACAAGCATCACCAAGACATGAAAAAATCAGACCAATCAAAATTCTTCTTGAGTAGCGGTAATATTCTGTGAAGTTCATGCCATGGAGGAGAACAAAGAGAATCAGGGATATGATTGGCAGGCATTTTATCACACAGAAAAACCATGGCTGGGTTGTCTCACTGGCAGGTGTGTCCGCAAATAATACAAAGAAGATTGCGCATGTCTTGAAGAAGGGTACCAACTTTGGGCCCACGCTCTTCAACTGAAATAGAATAAGAATAACAGTAAAACCTCCACAATCACCACTCAAAAATGCCTAATTCTGGGCGTCTCATACAAGAGGTAGCTTAACAATTTCCCTGTTGAATGTTTATGTAAGAAATAATGGCTGTACCAATATTAACCACAGTGGAACCTCGATATCTCAAACTCAGATAGCTCGAACTTTGGGATAACTCGAACTAAAAGTTCAGTCCTTCCAAAATTTACAATATAGAATTGTTCCAGAATGTATCATTACGCATATCTAAAAACACATGTGACATCTTATTGCAGGTCGAAAGTACCGGTAATGCCGATAGCTCCTACAGGAGTTTTCAGAATTACTTTCAACCTGCATTTAGCTGGGAAATTGTCCAGATTAGAAATCAGATGACTCAAGCTTGTTATCTCAAAGTAATTTGTATGGTCCCTTGAAGTTCGAGATATCAGAGTTCAGCTGTAGCCACGTTCTTAACCCTTTCCCTCATATAAACGTTTTAATCATGCATTTGCAAACAGAGTAGACCCAGATCAGATGGTTCCTATAGGAGCCATCTGATCAGGGTCTGCTCTGTTAATTTGCTAATAGAATTTGATAGATCTGTTTCTTTGCTTTCTAAAATGGCTACAATGTTCCACCTTTGATATTTCATTATAACTATTTTGTCCATGAATATTAAGTAGGCATTGAAATTTTGAATAAACATAGAACAAGGAAAGGGTTAACAAAGTAATTGCAGAATCTTGACTTTTATTCTATAAGCAAACAGAACAGATCTTGATCAGACAGTGCCTACAGGAGCATGAAAAAGTGTTTGTATGAAGGAAAGGGTTTTCATGTATTTGCAAACATAGTAGACCCAGATCAGATGGCTCCTAGATTAATTGTTTTAATAGCACAGGAACTTTTAGCTATGGCAGAAAATGTAGAATCATATCTACCGGTATATAATATCATTAGCAAACCGAACAGACCCTGAACAGATGGTTCCTATAGGAGCCATCCAATTTGGGTCTACTCTAATTGCAAAGGTGTAGAAATTAAGGCATATTTACGAACCTGGGTGTAAAGGTGTATAACTTGGGTAAAGAAATACACTAAATCCATTTATATGCCATTCTGTTACAAAACCCGAGGCTAGATAAGAGGAGTATAACTGTATATAAGAATTCTAAAAAAGTTTGAATATTGCTTTGCCAAACCCCGTCTTATTGGTCATGATTATTAGAATCACCTTTCTGAGAGTTTGGCAGAGATATATCAAACTCCAGATAGATCATTATGTATGCTGCCAATCTTCAACTGTGTTCAAAAGTACTCCCATGAATATTTGTGTAAGAAATAATGACAATATGAATATCAATTAGATTAACTGTTATATAATAACACAAAGACACAAGAATTTCTGGCACTGGCAGAATCTGCAGAATCTGATCTACTGTATATTATGTCATAAGCAAACACAGTAAGACCTGATCAGATGGCTCCTACAGGAGCCATCTGGTCTGGGTATATTCTGTATGCCAAGGCATAGAAATATGTATTATGTATATTTATGTAAGAAATAATGAGCCTCATGAATATTAATTTAATCCTTTCCCTCATACAAATGCTTTTTCACACCTTTGCAAACAAAGTAATCTAAGATCAGATGGTTCCCCACCTGTAGAGCTGTTTGGTTAGAGTATGCTCTGCTAATAAAATCGGTCATAACAGATCTGACTATCTACTTTCTACCAATACTCATATGCCATTATAAAAATTCAGCTAATAAATATTCATGACATCCATGATCCTTATTTCTTATTTATGAATATTCAACAAGGAAATAGTCAGTTGTTATAACAGCATAGTTATGGACAAAGGAAGTTTTTTCCTTGGCAGAAACTGTAGAATTATATGTATATCATATCATAAGCAAACAGGATCCTTCTGATCTGGGTCTACTGTGTTTGCAAAGGCACATTTATGGAGCAAATGGTTAAATTCTGACAGTCTTGTTTACATTTTGACGTTGTGGTGTGGAGTTAACCCTTTACTCCATAAATACGCCTTTTTACGCCTTTGCAAACACATTACAGCCTTGCTGTACAAGCCCACTTTTATGGTGACGTGGTAGTGTGCATGACTGTGAACCTGGCGACTCAGGTTCGATCCTGGGTCTGAGCGAGTATATTCTTTATAAGAACACCCGGTTACATATAGGAGCCGTCTGATCAGGGTCTGCTCCGTTTGCTTTTGATATAATGAAGACCAGATTCTCAAGTTTCTATGACAATAAAGAATTATTTTGTACATAGTACTATTTTAAAAATGCAGAGAATTAATATTCATGATGCCTGGTCATTTATTGCCATTATATCTTGCCTGAATGTTCATAGAGTAAAGGGTTAAGCATTGCATTAAACTGTATCTGACTATTGATAGCCTGTTTCATTTAGAAAATTTGAAGCAGATGACAGTTTTTCAGATCTATGATAGTTATAACTGAGGAAGCGAAGAGTTTAAGCATTATAATTCATATACAGCCATATCTATTAAAAAATTTTTACTGTCAAATGCATTTATAATGAAAAAAAGTGCTTGATCTATTTCTACCCTATTTAAATCCCTATACATCTTTTTTTTAACGTTAATACATGTTTTAAAAATCATTAAATTATTCAAATGAATAATAATAACTCAAAATGACCATGGGTGAAAACAAAGAATAAATTAATGAATAACTGAATAAATATTTTTGGTAAAATCTGGGTCTACCCGGTTGTGTATTTATAAATGACATATCACATGGTAATAACTGTTGAGAAAAAATGTCAGCCCCTCGTCTTTTCCTTTATGAGTCACATTTTGTAGTGTGGGTATATTAACGACCTCAGTTTTTTGCGGTTAAGCTGAGGACAATGGACCGTAGAGCAATTTACTGGCAAGTCTTGTGACTTTGACGAAGACAGACATTATCATTTTTGACCTTTATTGTTTACACCAAATTTTGAAACGCATTAATCTATACGTGAACATCTAATACACATAAACGTCTGGCTAGCTAAATGAAAACTAAAGGAATACTAAATGCATATGATTTCAAGATGAAAACGCAAAAAGCCAATAATTCTCGCCTTTTACTTGGACCAATTCCAACTCCTAATTTATGGAAGAAAAATGATTTCGTCATGAATAAATGATTATATAAGGAAATAATACATAAGTGCACTTACCACTGTCATTGGTTTTGTCATTTTATTGCAGTCTTGAAATTATCACAAAGAAAACAATGAATTTTCTCTCGTATATAGACTAGTCCACGGCTGTACAGCTGACCCGTCTTTGCATATGTTGTTGTTTACATCGAATACTATTTATAGAGTTCATAAAATAACGTCACTTTTCGTAGATGTAACGGGTGATTTAATTTGGCAATACCAAAGGTGTGCGAAAATGCTTGTCCAATGAAAAGGAAGTTCTTGGATGTTTACACATTTCGGATACCTCCAGCATTCATCTATGTATCTAAAAGGCTTTCGCGTGAATACATTTTGCTACGCATTTTCTCATTGGTAAATTAATCATTCTTCGACCAACCATTGTTTCCGTCTCAAAAATATGTTGATGGAAATGGATGCTGCTGACACAACAAGGAAGTGAGCACATTAAGCTGAAATTAATTTCAAAATATGTCGTTCCCATTCATAGGAAAAGAACAAGAATTGTTAGAAGCAGCCAGGAAAGGAAATCTAGAAACAATTACACGACTGTTGACGACAAAGCCCAGAAAATCGGTTGTTGGAGGAGCAATTGGGCATAAAATAACAAGGTAAAAAATATGACCCCAAACAATCAACATGATAATTGAACGGTAGACGCAGTGCATGCTGTCAGCAGTTGAATACTTGCAGATGAAAAATAATCGTCGAGGTTTTAATGTCATTCGTTTTCATTTTTCAGTGCATTTAGCTGACATTGCCTAGACGAATACAATACTGACTATTGGACTTAGAACTCTCTACCTGTTGTAGATAAATCAGATGTTTTAACCACAGAAATATACAGTAAAACATAGTGCTGAAAAAAGTTTGTGCAAATTTGTATAAACTGGTTAATTGGGAGTATTAACTACAATTAACCTGTTAATCAGAGCTCTGTCACACTCATTCAAACCTGGGTACATCGTAAAATCTTTGTACTAAATGCTTTGTTTGCAATAGTATATATCAACGTATTTGAGAGAGCAATGAGAAGGACCATTGTTAATTTGTTATTATCGATATATGCTCATAATAGATACCTGGGTGCTAATATTGATATGTTTCTGAGCACAAGAAATGTCACAAGATGTTCAAACTTCGAACACATGTCTTTCTGCCATTGTTTTAAATTTACATCTATCAGCTGGTAAAATATTGTATCTCGTGAGAATACAGAACAGTTGTCATGGCTGCAGGGACCTTCTAAAAATACCAGATTGCGGGAAGCTTGTGTTATGCATAGAACGAGCATGACTTCAAACTTGCGAAAAGAAATTTAATTTTGATAAGACATCTTCTATCATTATAACGTCTTATCATAGTCAAGTTAAGCTGATATTTTCATCGCAATTCTTTTGAAAGCTTTCAGACCTACATCTTTAGAAAGTTATTACAGAAGACAAATAATAATACCGTAGAAGAAAATCAATCAGTTTGATTTGCTAAATAGATAAACCAACCCCAAAAAACATTTTGAAACTTAATACAATGACGACAACAACTAAGGGAAGTAACCAATCCAGTTAAACAGTTACGGATTTTGTAACTGGTTAATCGGCATTTCATAATCTGCAACGGTTAACCGAATAATCGTTTCAGCACTAGTAATATTGCTCTAAATCGGACATTACATTTATTATGGATATCAATCTTAAATATAAGTGGCAGCTTAATGCAGGGTGAAAGTCATGCAGAAAGCTCCACCTGCCTAAAAGTACCTAAATGCTTCTCTACTAGAATTCCGGTGTTTTACTGTATGCGTAACAACTACAAAATCACATTAGTTGTCACAGTAAAAACTGCAGTTTCCTTTAGAAATTAGACACTTGGTAAGCGTCTATCCATCATGATGATTGTCAGGGCACAAAATTTTTCAAAATTTCACTCGTCCTGCAGTATGGACAAAGAAGGCAATGCAAAATACTCACTAGTCCTGCAATATAGACAAAGAAGAGAAAATTACATGCAGGACGAGCGGACGAGTGAATTTATGTCCCCTGATTGTCAAACAAATGCTTTATATAGCATTTGAAGAAAATTGACATAATAATTATATCAATCCAGGTTACCATTAATTGGATTGGCCTGACAAGTCTGCATTTTGAGGTATTCAGTTTAAAATTTAATTCAGCAAACTGCAATACATACATGCAAATATGTTACTACCTTTGCAAATTGTTATGGTCCGAATAAGTGACCCAATTACATTCCAAAATGTCAAGGTGTTGTTCAAAAGTTACTAACCTCTGGGTTCAAAGCATTTAGACTTTCTGCAGGGACTGACTACCTGTAAATCAAGTCACAGCACTTAGAAAAGTTTAAGAAGAAGCACAAATGTAGAACAAAAGCTATAAGATAAGATAAGAGTTATTTTGAGTCGGCACAACATCTACAAATAACATAAGCTCTGAAGAGCTTTTATAACCGACTATATAACTAGAGTATGTTAACATATGTAAAAGAGGCTGCAAATTTAAAAGAGCAATAGGCAACATATTAAATTCAGTTATCACATAAAAGATATGAAAGATGTTAACATACAAAATGAAAATTTAGTAAGTATTTTTAAAGCTATGTAACAAATTGTAATCTGTGAAATGCAAGGTTGTGAGAACTCACAAGGAAAACTGTTTATAGTGTAATAACAGTAAAACCTGTTAGTACATGTAAGTATGTAAGTACCTAATATTTGAGACTGAGTACATGTAAGTATGTAAGTACCTAATATTTGAGACTGTAGAGAACAATATGGGTTATAAAAACATATCATTAATGTAAACAGCTAATCTGACCCTATGACATTCTCGCTCTCTTCCGGAAATGGCATCCCAACATTTCAAACCCTTTATATGATGTGTATGTAAAAGATAACTTAACCTAGATAGTGTCTTTTAAGACATTTAACCTAACAGAACAACATCAGAACAAGTGGATCTGAAATGGTTGTAAATTTTTCAGTGCAAATCCTGTCTACTAGTATCAAAAATCAAACCCAGTCAAGGTCAGAGTTTCAAAATAACCATATATGCACACCATATATTAAAGCTGAAGCCTGAAATGAGTTATGATTTAAATGTTGTTAGATTGACTTGATTGATACAAGTGTATGATTCATGGTTAAAGTACATGTAATACAAAACTACATTTAAAGAGTTTTATCATACCCTTTACTCCATACATATGCCTTTCTGTGCCTTTGCAAACAGAGTAGACTCAGATCAGACAGCTCCTAGAGGAACTGCCTGATCAAGGCACATCTTATCTATATCAACTGTTTGAATATTTTCTTCCAGTTTTTACTTTTTTCTAACAATGTGTAACTTTTTTACGTTTAGCGACTGCAGAGAGATATTGTTACTTTGAATAACACCACCCTCTGCTGGTTATGTAATGAACAAACAGTAGAATAATGTTCAGCATCCTCCACTAGTTCATCTTTACTACATAAACCTGTCTTAACCCTTTCCCTGTTCTGTATTGAGGCCAAATTTCTATACCTACTGAATATTCATTAACAAAATAATTATAACGAAATATGGAAGGTAGAACATTGTAGACATTTTAGAAAGCAAAGAAACAGATCTATCAAATTCTATTAGCAAACAGAGTAGAGTAAGACCCTGATCAGACGGCTCTTCTAGGAGCCGTCTGATCTGGGTCTACTCTGTTTGCAAATGCGTGAAAACAAGTTTATATGAGGGAAAGGGTTAAGGGGCCATCAATGAGGTCTTAACTATGGGTGACCGGTCAATAAGGCAGGTAGTAGCTTAATGCAGGGCAAAAGTAATTCAGAAAGCTATAGGAGCTTTCTGCATTACTTTTGCCTTGCATTAAGCAACCATCTGCTTTTTAAGACTCCTGTGTTCAATAAATGAATGGCTGCTTTAAACAAGTTTAATGGTTATGAAATAAATCACTCTAAAGATTACAGCATTTGTTTCTTAGTCTAGCCTGAAAACTTTTCTGTGGAGAAAGTATAGAGGTAAATTAATATTCATAAAGTAATTATTTTTACATGAATATTCATGAGGTAAAGGGTTAACTGAAGTTCTTGTAGCTTTAGTTTACACATGTTTAAATTTGTGTTATTTAATTCACATATTGTATTAACCCTTCGCTTGATGAATTTTAAAATACACTTCTCCTTCTTTACCCATGCCCTGTTGTATAATTACATATCTCTTCACTGTGTACAAGTATTTTGCTGTGCAATCACTGCTGTGGAGTGCACTGGTTGCACAATCAACTTGTAAATAGTGCAGACCCTGATGAGACAGCTCCTGCAGGAGCTGTCTCATCTGGGTCTTCACTATTTACATTAGGTATATTGACGTGAATAGCAAACTAAGGGTTAACATTTATCACAGCTTACAATGAAAATTTGCTATAGCCTATTTTTTAATGGTGTGGTGTTTAATTTTGTGTGTTTCAGCTTTCTAAAGTCAGTTAATGTCAACTGCTCAGACAAGAACAGCTACACACCTCTCCATCATGCAGCTGTAAATGGATATGGGTAAGACTTTAACATTTCTGTGTCTATGTGCTATCACAATAATTCATCTTATTAATATTCATGATGTCATTATTTCTTACATGAATATTCATCATGTAAATGGTTAACCTCATATTGACGCCTGGCCCTTTTGACATTTCACTTTTTGAAACCATCGTGATAAATCACAACAGTTTAAAACTGCACAGTTCAAAAATTTCCTTTACTCTAGTAAATGCTCCTTTTCATTAGATTTATTCAAGGCAGTTGGATCGAAAAATAGCCTATGAGGGAAAGAGCTAAAGACAAGATTGAACAGTCGCATATTTATTTATTTCTTCTTCCTTTCCATGAATCAGACCTGCATTAAGCTCAGTGTAAACTTGAGAAATTGTTCAAATTGCAAATCAGATAACTCCAAACTCTGTCGTCTTGAAGTAATTTGTATGGCTCCTTGAAGTTCGTGATATCGAAGTTCAACTGTATTATTTTAATCACTTTAACCCTTTCTCTGCTGAATATTCATGTAAGAAGTAATTACATGTATAGCGCGAACAATTTGACCTGTACCCTCACCTATACGCTGAATACATAATGAGAGAGATGACGTATAAATAAAACTATGCCGTTAAATCGTGAAGTATATATTCTCGCTCATATTACGGGAGAGCAATAACCCATGCATATGTGAAGCATACAATCAGGAGTGTGTCCATGCATAGTTGCTTACCGGGACGTGCAGAGGATTAACCCGTTTAATGCCGATGATAAAAATAGAAATGTTACGAATTTTTATTCATGCAAATTAAGTAGGTCAGGGTCCAGGTCAAATTGTTTGAGCTATACATCATGAATATTCATTAGCAGATTTTGTATTAAGGCGTACATACTTTTGGTATTGGTAGAAGCTGTAGTCAGATCTATTATAATTTTATAAGCAAACTGAGCATACCCTGATCAGACAACTTCTTCAGGAGCCATCTATCTGTGCATACTCTGTCTGAAAAGATGTGAAAAAATATTTGCATATAGGAAAGGGTTAAATAAAAGTGACATGGAGTCTAGACCTTGATTAAACTGCACTGTATGCCTGAGTTTGTCTGAATAATTAGCTAGTACATGTACAAGGTACATTAAAGTAACATGTGTATGAGGGTAATCCCTCAGTTTCTCTTATAACTAGCACACATACATGTATACATGTAATGTATGAGGGTAATCTTATACATCTATGATCTATGAGGGTAATACATTTACGTATTTTCTCATATAATAGGGTGAATAAATATGTTTAGGTCTTTGCTACAGAAATATTTAATTTCTTTGAATACAAACAATTATTTTTGTAAGAATTTGCTTCAAACGAAATGTACCTTTGAACTTTTTGAAAGGGGGACACATGTGTATTTTCATTTACAAACAGTGTAAACCCAGATCAGAGGACTGTGAGAGAAGCCCCCCTTATCAGGTTTTGCACAGTTTGTCATTGAAACTCCTTTGCAAAGTATGCCCTTTCTTACTAAATGAAATAATTGTTTTAACCCTTTCCTCCATTGGCTATTTTTAGACCAAACCTCTTTGAATGAATCTACCCAAATGGAGCATTAACTAGAGAAAAGATTTTTTTTAGAATTTTGTAGTTTGAAACCATTGTGATAAATAGAGCATTTGCTCCTATAGGAGCAAATGCTCTATTTATTCCAATGGTTTCAATAGGTGAGTTTTACAGAGGCAAACAAAGGCGTATTTATGGAGGAATGGGTTAAACAATAATAACCATTCCACCATGAACATTCAGCATTCAGAGATTAAATCCTTGTGTAGGCTATACCTTAGAACTAGGTTGCCGAGGCCCCTGCAGTCATCTGGGATATAGGTTTAGGTCAAACATCTCGAGAGGCTGAGTCCCCGGAAGCATTATGACCCATCATCTGCAAGTATTTATAGCTTAATTTGCAGACAAATTCATAATATCAATTTTCGATACATGCTACTTTTAAAGTTTTCACATTTTTGCCGTGACATGGAGATATTCCTGACATGGAGATATACCCAGACAGAAATTACTATGGAACTTTGGAGAACATTTGCAGTTCATTGCATTGTTGGACACTGACTTTTCATCACCAAATACTTGCATGAATCCCATTATTTGTGGTGCGATCCTAAGATGTAATAATGAATTAGCCCTTTACTCCATGAATATTTATATGTGCACAGTACAGTAAAAACCTGCTAATGCGACCACATAAAAGAGGTATTATTCTGGGTGCTAGATGCAGGTGGTAGCTTAATGCAGGACAAAAGTAATGCAGAAAGCTCCTAGAGGAGATTTCTGCATTAATTTTGTCCTGCATTAAGCAACCACCTGCTTATAAAGACACCCATGTTTATTCATAAAGTGGTCCCATTAGAGGGGCTCTACTGTATAAAGAAATAATATCAATTAACTGTATTTTTATAATGGCATATGTACAAAGGAATTTTTGTCTATGGCAGAAACTGTAGAACAATATCTACATAAGTCCACAAGCAGACAGAGCAGACCCTGATCAAACGGCTCCTATAGGACACTCTGATCTGGGTGTCTACTCTCAGAGATCACTCTGATCTGGGTGTCTACTCTCAGAGATCACTCTGATCTGGGTGTCTACTCTCAGAGATCACTCTGATCTGGGTGTCTACTCTCAGAGATCACTCTGATCTGGGTGTCTACTCTCAGAGATCACTCTGATCTGGGTGTCTACTCTCAGAGATCCAGATAAGATGTGTAAATTAAGTATTTTCAAGAATAACTAGAGTGGTCACAACATAGGGTTTGGTGTAGAAATGACGAGTTTAAGTACGGTACGCACCTTTATCTGTTGCTCTGGCTCTGTTTGCAAAGACGTAGAGGACATAATTATGGAGTAAAAGGTAAAAAATGTTGCTTGAAAATCAGTCAGTACAAACCATATTAACCCTTCGCTTGATGAATTTTAAAATACATTTCTCCTTCTTTACCAATGTCCTGTTGTATAATTACATATATCTTCACTGTGTACAAGTATTTCACTGTGCAATCACTGCTGTGGAGTGCACTGGCTGCACAATCAACTTGTAAATAGCGCAGACCCTGATGAGACAGCTCCTGCAGGAGCTGTCTCATCTGGGTCTTCGCTATTTACAGGTAGGTATATTGACGTGAATAGCAAGCGAAGGGTTAATCCTAAATATTGGGACGCTCAGTCTCCCTTGCTCCACCAGTTTGAAAGGATGAATACATTGACATTTTATACGGTAAGAAATAGTGTAGACCCTGATCAAACTGCTTGCTTAGGATCTACTCTATTTACTGTCCGGCTGAATATTTATGATAATTGCAGTTACATTTGGTGTTAACCATTTCAATTCAGGAGCCCTGTGCACTGTTGTTTTATTGCAAACAGTATAAACCCAGATTAGAGGGCTACTGGATGAGCCCTTTTACCAGGTTCACTGGTCTATGATCTTTAAAATTCTCCAAGCAACTTTAAGCCTTTCATACATCATTTTTTTTATTAACACTATACTCCATTAATATTCATGTGAGATATAATGACACCATGAATATTAATTAGATTAATTGTTGTAATAGCACATAGGCACAAACATTCTTAGCGATGGCAGAAACTGTAGAATCATATCTATATTATATCACAAACAGACCATACTCTAATCACATGGCTCCTATAGGAGCCATCGGATCTGGGTCTTCTCTGTTAGCAAAGACATAGAAAGGTATATTTATGGAGTAAAGCGTTGATGAACTCTTTATTTAACCCTTTCCTCCATAAATACGCCTTTCTACGCCGCTGTAATAGTCACTTCTTGAAACCATTGTGATAAATAGAGCATTTGCTCCTATGGAGCTCCTATCACAATGGTTTCTATACTACACAATTATAATATTTTCCTTTTCTCTAGTAAGTGCTCCTTTTCGGTAGATTGATTCAAAGAGGTTGGGTCTAAAAATAGCTTATGGAGGAAAGGGTTAAACAATGATGGTACATCATTAAAAGTGTTAAGTAATTTTTTGGCAAATATTTATGTTTTGATTTACCACTTTCTTCTAGTTCTTTTCATCAGTTAAAAAGTTAATCAGTGTTTTAGTCAGTGTTGGTCTGAGTGACCATATCCTAAAATGTAGTAATGAATTAAAATGTTGCTTGAAAATCAGTCGGTACAAACTGGAATATTATTAAATAATATATATCTGTTTCTTCAGTTTCTGTTACGGCTATAAATTCCTGTGTCAAAATACCACTATAGAAATTCAGCTCATTAATATTCATGATATCATTCATTTCATACATGAATATTCATCAGGTAATGGATTACAAAGGAGCGGACTACAAATTTTCATTGAAAGACATTCAAAGGCAGCCAGAAATTGAACAATTCTCACTGAGTTTGCGAACCTACCAAAATTACTCTAAACACAGGGACACCCAATCTCCCCTCTACATTGGTTTGTACCGCTGAATCAGTTAGTTTGGCACTATGATGATAACTTTGAATTAGACTGACATGGTAGCCAATAGTGTAGACCCAGATCAAACTGCTCCTTTAGGAGTACTTTGATCTGGGTCTGCACTACTTGGCCAAGTTTGACTGTCCGAATATTTAGGGTAAATATGGTATACAAGTCTGGCTTCTATTTATGGAAGCATCAGATCTCTATGGAAACTGCTTTAGGATGCATAAACATCCAATATCCAATTTAACTCTTTGCATGCTAGCGGGGAATATATCATGGCGAATGCAAACAGTTCAGACCCAGATGAGACTGAGTAACTTGATGTAGCATTAGGAAACAACTGGTTTGACTCTCTGACTGGCAACTTTGAGAATTGTAACAGATGACAATGCTTGAAGATGGCAACTTACTTAACATGTACAGAGTATTTAGAGAAGAATTCTAACAAATCTGTAAAGGAACTTGCAATAGCAAAATGAACATTTACAATATGCAACAGTGTAGAACCTGGTCAATCCCCACGTTTAGCCCTTTACTCCATGAATATTCATGTAAGAAATAATGGCATCATGAATATTTATTAGATAAATTGCTATATTAGCACATGGAGACATGATATTTTGGCCATTGCAGAAACTATATCATAAGCAAACCAAGCAGACCCTGATCAGATGGCTCCTATAGGAGCCGTCAGATCTGGATCTACCCTGTGTGTAAAAGGTGTAGAAAGGCATATGTATGGAGTAAAGCTTTAAAACATGGTGTCTTTCCAGGTTCTTCACTGTCATCATGTCACCAAAATGATGTGGGTGGCAAACAGTGCAGAGCCTGATGATATGCCGTGTCTGATCTGGTTTTCCACTGCTTGCAAAGTGTAAAGATTGACTCAAGTATCAAATTTAATGAAGAAATATGAGCCACTTCATAAGATAAAGGCACAAATTTCCTGGTTTTGCTAACAGTACAGGTCCAGACAATATGGGTCTATATTAATTGTTTCCTTGATGTAAATTCCTTTTCATCACTTTGAAAACAGAGTAGACCCTGGGTTTTCTGTTTGTTATGAAATTATAGCAGATCTGACTACAATTTCTTCCAATACCAAAACATCCAGTGTACGTATGCCATAATAGAAATTCAGCTAATGAATATTCATGATGTCAATATTTCTCATGAACATTCAATAGGGAAAGGGTGTATTTAGTATTATCTATCTACCTCATAGATGCTCATGCAAAAATAATTACTACAAATATTAATTAGCTGGAAGTTTTATAGTGACATTATCAATCCTTTCCTTCATATAAATGCATTTTCCATGCATTTGCAAACAGAGTAGATCCTGATCAGACACTGATCAGGGTCTGCTCTGTTTGCTTTTGACATGGTATAGACCTGATTCTACAGTGTTTTCTCAAAGCAAAAAAAATCCTTGAAAGTTTATATTATAGAAATTCAGCTGGTAAATATTCATGATGTCATGATTTCTTACATGATTCCAAATAGTGAAAGGGTAAACAAGGGAATTTTTACCATAAAATGGCAGAATAAGACATAGATTATTTCATATGAAGCAAACAGTTCAGATCTGGGTCTGATCAGTTTGTAAATGCTAGATATGTGTCTCTGTCAGGCAAAGGGTTAAGACTCTCTTGAATCCTATCAGTTGCAGCATTCGAAAAGGACAGTCATTGCAAAAGAAATTGTTCTGGGACTTAATATTGATTGTTGTACATTTATATTGTTTATAGAGACATATCTGGTGGAATTGGTACCGTTAAATTAAGTTATTGTGTATCATTAAACCCTCATTAAAATCAAACATTTATGAGTTAACCCTTTCCTTCACAGATACACCGTTTAACCTGTTCCTCCATAAATACACCTTTCTATGCCTCTGTAACAACCACTTACTGAAACCATTGTGATAAATAGAGCATTTGCTCCTATAGGAAATGCTCTATTTATCACAATGTTTTCAAAACTACACAATTGTAAACTTTTCCTTTTCTCTAGTGAATGCCCCTTTTGGGTAGATTCATTCAAAGAGGTTGGGTCTAAAAATAGCTTATGGAGGAATGGGTTAACATAGTAGTCACTGATCAAACTGCTCTAATTATAGGAGTTGTCTGATCAGGGTCTGTTTTGTTTGCTTATGGAGTTATATCGATTGAATTCTACAGTTTCTGCCATGGCCAAACATTCTGTTGTTCATATGCCATTGTAAAACTTAAACTAATTAACCCTTTACTCCATGAATCTTCATGTACATATAAGAAAAAATGACATTATGAATATTTATTAGATTAATTGTTGTAATAGCACATGGACACTGGAAGTTTTGGCCATGGCAGAAACTGTAGAATCATATCTCTATTACATCATAAGCAAATAAAGCAGACCCTGATCAGATGGCTCCTCTAGAAGCTGTCTGATCTGGGTCTACTCTGTTTGCAAAGGCGTAATGTTCTTATATGAATGTTCATGGAGTAAAAGGTTAAGAACTAAATAACTTATAAGGAAACAACAGTTAACAAGGAAATACTTAAACAATGATTATGGAATTTGATATTATTAAACCTGGGTTTCATTGTGTCATTCAGATACCATGATAAATAGCTACTCTATATATTTGATCAGGCAGACATAGGTAAACACAAATGAAGTGTAGATGTAGATCAGATCAAACTAATCCTAGCCTAAAGAAGCAATTTGATAAGGGTTAGCAATATTTGCTACTCTATTAACCCATTGCCTCATAGGCTATTTTTAGATCCAACCTCTGTGAATAAATCTACCGAAAAGGAGCATTTACTAGAGAAAAGGACAATTTTAGAATTATGTAGTTTTTAAACCATTGTGATAAATAGAACATTTGCTCATATGGAGCAAATGCTCTATTATCACAATGGTTTCAAAAAGTGACATTTACAGAGGTGTCACTATGCGGGAATGGGTTAACCCATTCCCTCATAGGCTATTTTTAGACCCAATATCTTTAACAAATTTACAGAAAAGGAGCATTAAATTTTACTAGAAACAATGGAACTTTAAGAACTGTGTAGTTTTGAAACTATTGTGATAAATGAAATATTTATGTAAGAAATAATGACATCATGAATATTAATTAGTGTGATTGTTCTAGTAGCACATGGGCGCTGGAAGTTTTGACCATGGCAGAATCATATTTATATTATATCATAAGCAAACACAGCATACCCCGATCAGATGATTCCTACAGGAGCAGTCTGATCTAGATCTTCTCTGTTGGCAAATGCGTAGATATGTTGGTGTATTTATGTAGCAAAGGGTTAAAAGTAAAGTATTTTTGGTGTATGTGAGATATACATTTTTAGCTACAAACTACATGAGCACATTTCTTTTCATTTTCTAAATGATCAGTTTGGCAATTGAAGCTATGTAGACATCTGCAGAATGGTCTCAATTTGTTGCTTGGAAATAATTTCATTATTCTGTCAATAAATGTCCATTTCTGTGGGAATTAGATTCTATCATGCAATTTTCCTTGATGATATGTTGTTTGCAGGCAGTTTGGATCTTTATAAGAAACTGTTTATCTTCATTGCTGCTGTTTTGAAATGAAATGGAATTAACTTTTATTTCCAATATATATATGACTTTGCAAACGGAGTGGACTCAGATGAGATGGCTCCTGTTACAGGAGTCCAGATAAGAAGTGTTAACCCTTTCCCTCATATATGCGTGTTTCCACGCATCTGCAAACAGAGTAGAACCAGATCAGACGGCTTCTAGAGGAGCCGTCTGATCAGGGTCTGCTCTGTTAAGGACTGTTTGCTAATGGAATTTGAAAGATTTGTTTCTTTACTTTCTGAAATGGCGACAATGTTTCCCCTTCCATATTTCGTTATAACTGTTATGTCCATGAATAATGTTTACAGAGTTGATCCAGATTAGACAGCTCCTATAGGATCCTATGTAATAATATACTTTGTAGATGTCATTTTAGAATTTCTGCTGTTGTCAGAAGTTTAGCCAATTAATGTCAATAAAATCATTATATTTTATACAAATACAATGTATTCATTAAGAAAAGGGTAAATATTAACATTGTAATACATTTCTTGGCAGCTGTAGTTTTGTCTTTCTGATGAAAACTACGTTTCATGAACTTAACCATTATTTATGATATTAATCATGTGAAGATTTTAGATAGAAATTAGTTTTCTTGCTTTTATTTTCAAAGCCTTCAAAACCAACTTGCATGCAAACTTGAAATGTTATTGGTTTTTACGAATGTCATTAGTTTTCGTGACAGTTCAGTGGTGAAACATCTGCTGGACTGGTTGGGATTCGAAAATTTCTGGAGCCCTGCATTGTAGTAGTGTTTCTTATATAAGTACTCATCAGCTAGAGGGTTAATGTCTTTTGTCTGTTGCTCATCTTAACTACATTAACCCATTACCTTATATGCTATTTTTAAACCCAACCTCTTTGAATAACCTACCAAAAAGGAGCATTAACTAGAGACAAGGAACAGTTTCGAAATGTGTAGTTCTGAACCATTGTGATAAATAAAGCATTTGCTCCTATGGAGCAAATGCTCTATTTATCACAATGATTTCAAAAAGTGATTTTTACAGAGGTGTCAAAAGGTGTCAATATGAGGGAATGGGTTAATTCAGGATTTGCAGGCAAGCAGGCCATGAGATCTGATCCTTTAGTTTCTGCTATGGTAAAAATCCCTTGTTCACAATGCCATTATAAAATTCAGCTAATTCATTGTGTCATTATTTCTTACATTAATATTCAACACATAAAGGGTAAATCTCAATTATAGGCTGAAATCCAGCGTTACATATTACTCTTTAATGATCAAAACTATATAAGATTATAAAATTATTATATCTTAATGAATATTTATGAAATGAACCGTCATCGTTGCAATTTTAACCCTTTCCTCCATAGGCTATTTTTAGACCCAACCACTTTGAATAAATAAATAAACTGAAAAGGAGCATTAACTAGAAAAAAGGAAAATTTTAGAATTTTGTTTGTTGAAACCATTGTGATAAATAGAGCATTTGCTCCTATAGGAGTAAATGCTCCATTTATCACAATGGTTTCAATAGGTGATTTTTACAGAGGCATAGAAAGGTGTATTTATGGAGGAAAGGGTTAATGATCAAAACTAATGATCAAAACTCACTATAAAAGATTGTAAAAATATTATATCTTACATGAATATTTATGAAATGAACTGTCATCATGGCAATTTTAATTGATTATTTTTTTGAATATCTGATTTGTTAATTGAATGTTAATCCTTTACTTCATGAATATTAAATGGATTATTTTATAATTGCATATGAATGTAAAATTATGCTTTTTTGGCCATGACAGAAAATTTAAAATCAGCTCTGTATAATTTCACAAATCCTACTGGAATCATCTGATCTGGGTGTTCTCTGTTTGCAAAGGCATTAAAATGTGTATCTGGAGTAAAGGGTTAAACAATTCTCCTGACTTTAGTTAATGGAAACTAAATCTTAACGCATTCCCTCATATTGACGACTTTTGACGACTCTGTAAAAGTCACTTTGTGAAACCATTGTGATAAATAGAACATTAAAATTTTGCTCCTATAGGAGCAAATGCTCTATTTATCACAATGGTTTCAAGCTAAAACATTCTAAAATTTTCCTTTTCTCTAGTTAATGCTCCTTTTCAGTATATTTATTCAGAGGTTGTATCTAAAAATAGCCTATGCGGTAATGGGTTAACTCTTTGCATAGTAACAAATATTTGTTATTACCTATAATGCAGCTGGTTAGTATCCAGATGATACAGGGAATTACTAACCCTCTCATCAGGATCCAAACTATTTAACACTTTGATAATGGTTTTATGCCCCCACATAGTGGTGGTATATAGGGTCGCCCTTGTCCGTATGTCCGTCCGTACAAACATCCAGAAGAATTTGTCCGGACTTCTTCTTGGAAAGTGTTTGTCCAATTCACACCAAACTTTACACACGTTTGTTGCCATTATATCTTGGTCCAGTTTGATAGCCATATAGATCGCTTCAGTCATTTAGGAGTTGCGGCCCTTTATTTGCGAAAATGACTTTCTGTGACAAAAAGTCTGAAGTGGGGACATCAGTGTCCTATGGACACATTTCTAGTTTAACCCTTTCCGTGCTCTGTGTTTGTTCCGAATTTCAATACCTACTACCTAGGCTACTGGATATTGATGTACCAAAAATTTATAATGAAAGAAGGAAGGTGGAACATTGTAGCCATTGTAGAAAGTAAATAAACAGATCTGTCAAATTCCATTAGCAAACAGAGCAGACCCTGATCAGACGGCTCCTGTCTGATCGTGATATGGGTCTACTCTGTTTGCAAATGCATGAAAATGCGTTTATATGAGTGAAAGGGTTAAATAAATGAAGAAAACACGTATAAAGAATTTGTAGCAGACAACAACATTTGCATAAGTACTTAGCCTGGAAGGAGATAACCCTTTCAATGCTGAATTTTTCAGAATGGAGTAGTTCATTAGTGATTACTTACAGAGTCCAGTCCACTCTGTATGAAAGGTTTAATATTGCTAGAGGATTTAAAATGACAAACAGTGAAGACCCTGTTCAGAGGGCTCCTCTAGGGGCCCTCTGACCTGGGACAACGCTGTTTGCAGATGACAGTGCATGGGTTTCCCACATTCAAAGTGTTAAGTAAGCTAAGCATGCAATATTGGGACACAGCATGTATTTTGGTTTCATATATGTAGATATTTAGTGTCTTTTTGACTAGAAAAGGCATTTTGCAGTCCATTATCGACCCTATCATATTAGTCTGTAACAAATAATCAATTCATGTACATGTACAGTATATGTGAAAGTACGGAGAAGACAAATTAGAAGAAAACCTAGTAAGAAATGCCTTACTGTATTTATTGTAAATATTTGGACACACAGTCTCCCCAGTCTGCTGGTTTGTACCCAGATCAGATGGCTCCTACATTGACATTATACAGATCTGATTCAACAGTTTTTGTCCAAGCAGAAAAATTTCCTTGAAAAAGTAATACATGTATATATTCATGATGCCATTTCTTACATGAATGTTGAACAGGGAAAGGGTTAATTCTCCCAAATAATTTGCAATACAAACTTAGGCAAATAGTGCAGAAGGAGTAGGTGAAGCAAAGTCTACATTATACACTACTCCAGTAGTTTCATCAACTCTTTACTGTTACATGCTAAAAGATTATAGTCTGTAAATATTTTTCTGCTACAAATTTCAAAGTTCCATATTTCTTCAAATATTGAAAGTGTTAACTCTTTGCACGCTAGCGGCGAAACTGTGATTACCTATACAAACAGTTTGGATCCAGATGAGATGCTGCATGATGCGGCTTCTCATCAGGATCCAAACTGTTTGTCATCTTGACCATATTTTTGCAAAAAAATGAGAGAGTTTATTTTAAGAAATGAAGCAGACGACAATTGTTGCAGACGAAAAATTACTTCGCGTGCAAAGAGTTAAACGTGTTTGATCTTGATGGGATGCCGAGTTATTTGTTGCTTCATCTGGATCCAAACTATTTATATGTGTATGATAACAAGAAAAAATATCGTGGGCTTGGTGCAAAACTATTCTAACTCCTTCACTTTGTGAAGGAGTTAGAATAGTTTTGCAACAAGCCCTCGATATTGAAATGGCACAGAATTATTGACATGTTCAGTTTTACATAGTAGTTGAGGTTGGAAACTAGATGTCTTAAGATTTATAGTTAACCCTTCTCTTGCTGAATTTTAAAATACATTTCTCCTTCATTACCCATGCCCTGTTGTATAATTACATATATCTTCACTGTGTACAAGTGTTTCGCTGTGCAATCACTGCTGTGGAGTGCACTGCTTGCACAATCAACTTGTAAATAGTGCAGACCCTGATGAGACAGCTCCTGCAGGAGCTGTCTCATCTGGGTCTTCACTATTTACAGGTAGGTTTATTGACGTGAATAGCAAGCGAAGGGTTAATATGGTATAGAAGAGGTAAATCTGATTAATTTGCATATAACAGGTTTCTTGATTATTTGCAAGTTGTGAGGTCTAATTAAGGTGCAATGCACTGGCTTCTGTACTGTGTTACAAAGTATCCTTTGTACACTAAATTGCTTTTACCAGAAACCCTGATAAGATGGGTAAATTAAAACATTTTCAATCATAGCTCCTTTATTTCTCCACCAAGCCTCATGCTGTGACCATTCTTTAGAATTGTCTCAAAGACAGCTGATTCTAAAGAGTAGTCACAACATAGGGTTTGGTGGAGAAATAATTATTTTAGTATTTGAATACACACTTTTTATCTTTTGGTATGTTTTACTGCAGACATAGTTGTCTGCTTCAATTCTGATATTACTTTGTCTTCATATTTTTCTTGTCAAACACAAGAGCAGCGATGTTCAGTTAGTCTGGGCCTAATCTGTAAGTCTGAAGCAATATTCTCTTACAAGGCATAAAAAGAGATGAAAAAATCGGGACCAAACCCACTATGCATTTCCTTGTCTAATACATGTAGTTTTAGTTTAAACTCTGATGTCGGATTAAGCTACACATGTATTTGCAAAGATGAAAGCAGAAACCGTACGTGTAGAATCAGATCTACATGTATGTTATTCCGTAAGCAAACATAGCAGACTTTGATCTGGATCTTGATGGAGTACAGGGTTAATGTTGTAGAACCAGATCATATTTTTTACGGTATCCAAACCTTATCCTGATGGTACTCATTTGAATCACCTCTGAGAAGATTCCAATGAGTACCAATGAAATAGAGAGTTTGACTGAGAAATAAGAGATTTCAATACCGGTAATACACTTAATCTAGGGATCTGAGATAGTATGGTTCATGAATCTGGATGATCCCACATTCTGGTAATTTTGCAGTAGGACCTCTCAAAAGCAACCACTAAATGAGTAAATATGGGTGTCTTTAACCCTTACCCTCATGTAAATGCTTTTTTATGCCTTTGCAAACAGGGTAGACCCAATGGGTCTACAGGGTCTGCTCTGTTTGCTTATGAAATTCCAATAGATCTGATTGTATAGTTTCTACCAATACCACAACATCATGTGCACACATGCTGCATTGCCATTATAAAAAAATCAGCTTATTAACCCATTCCCTCATATTGACGACTTTTGACGACTCTGTAAAAGTCACTTTGTGAAACCATTGTGATAAATAGAGCATTAAATTTTGCTCCTATAAGAGCAAATGCTCTATTTATCACAATGGTTTCAAACTACAAAATTTTAAATATTTCCTTTTCTCTAGTTAATGCTCCTTTTCTGTAGGCTTATTCAAAGAGGTTGGGTCTAAAAATAGCCTATGAGGTAATGGGTTAATATAATTATAAATATGATGGGTCTTAAAACACCATTTATTCATTATAAATATGATGTCATTATTTTTTACAGGCAAAGGGTTAACACATTCCCTCATATTGACGACTTTTGACGACTCCGTAAAAGTCACTTTGTGAAACTATTGTGATAAATAGAGCAAAACATTTTGCTCCTATAGGAGCAAATCCTCAAACTACAAAATTCTCAAATTTTCCTTTTCTCTAGTTAATGCTCCTTTTCGGTAGATTTATTCAAAGATGTTGGATCTAAAAATAGCCTATGAGGTAAAGGGTTAAAAGACCACAAATCATATAGTTTTTGAGTTGTTTTAGAGAAGCTTTACTATATATTTCTTTCCTGCAGGGAGGTTGTGGAAGCTCTGTTAAAATCTGAGGCCCAGCCTGGACTGAAGGACAACCAGGGCTGTACCCCAGTCCACCTTGCTGCCTGGAGTGGGAAACCAGACATCGTGTTACAACTGTTGGAAGCAGGAACAGATGAGGCATCTAATAGTGGCATCACTCCAGTACACGTCAATCAACAGGTAAGAGAGCAAATGCTTTACTCTACACAGTAGTGGCAAATTGGATCCAGATGAAATGTCAAGTAACTAAGTGTCTCTTCAGGATCCAAACTTTTTAACATTCTATTTGCTTAGGAAAAATGTGATCGGGGGATGGGGGGGAAGGGGCATAAAAAATTATTGTATGTCACCAGGTGAACATAATACGATAATTTTGTCGCCATTGCACATACTGGTACATACTTCAAAGTTGGGATGCATGTGTAACTTATGGAGGCAACATTTTAGGGGTGACTTATTAAAGTCAAGGTCATGCATCTAGGTCAAAGTTCATATCGGGGCATAGTGTTTCACCCACCCACACACATCTTGTTTTCTTTTCTTATTTCCACTTTATTTCCTTTCTTCCCCATTTTGTCTCAGTTCCCTTCCCTCTTATGGTTCCTTTCCATTCATCGTTTTTATACCCCCAGTTTTAGACATATTACACCGTCACACCATAGCAGATATGTGTGTGGCGGTGTAACTTGGAAGTAATGTTTATTGGCATAATACCTTGGTCAGGTTCGATAACCAGTTATATTGCCTCATTTTGGAGTTATGGCCTTTTGTTTGTGAAAAGTAGTCAAAGTAGATTTCCCTCTGTGAGATGGGCGTTATGTTGGCACTCTTGTTCCTGTCCTGTTCTTTTACTATCCAAAGCAAATGTCTTTATAGCCAATTCCTATCCCTTTCTTACTTCTCTTTGCCAGAACCCACTCTTGCTCCTTTCCAGTGTAACTTAGTCCGCTGCTCTCTCAGTTTTTCTCCTCTATTATTCTTGCTCCATCCATTAGTTTGCTTCTTACAGCTTTTAACCCTTTACTTTGTAAATATTCATGCAAGATTTAATCTGTTATATAATTATATTAGTTGAACTTTCGTATTAAAAATATAAAAGAAGAAAAGGTGTTATGACGAATCATCCGGGAAATTGTTATTCGTCGATATATTTCCTTTACTCTTCAAAGTAAATCCGCGTTAATAACATTTATCACGTCAACAGCGAGATTTCGATTCGGCTAATTGATTAACGAGACTCTTGTCCTATAGCCAATCAAAACGCCTGTATTATACAGCGTTTGGTCAAACTTTCCAATATGACGTCCTTGTAATGAAATAATTTATGGTATCTGGTTCTGCCAATTATTCTGAATTTAAGCCAAAAATGAGAAGCATATGCAGAGATTGCGATAAAAGTGTGAAAAATAAGTTAAACCTAAGATGGCTAGAGAAAGAAATGACGTTGACATTCGGTAAAGAAGCGAGAAAAGTGATAATTGGCGACGATTTTGTGAAACTGAAAGTAAACCTTCCCGGAAGAGGGGTCCATGAATAATACTAAAAACTTTGTTCCAAACAAATGAATTGCGGAAAACGCTGCTGCGTAGCCATCGAGAAACATCTAAAAACCACTAAACATGTATAGTTATTGAAACAGCAGTTTCCAGTCACAGGTAAAACGCTGTAATGTCAAGTATTATTCACCAGAAAGTGGTGTCGGTCAATACCTATTCATAGCTAATGTAAAAGGAATTGGTCAAGATGTACCGATTCAGAAAAATTATATTTTGTTATTATAATGAATTAGAAGATGTTTTATAATGACATAAAATATTGAGAGAGTGAAATTTGACCAGAAATTGTGACTATAAATGAGTAAAAACAGGTGAACTTTGGCTAGAAAGTTATGAAATGTTTTAATACCATGCCGACTTTAAATCAAAATTTGTATCTTTGTCATTGATCACTGAGTTTTATTTTATTGCTTGTGTTGAACTAGAAATTAATCTTACAATGTTGAATGGCTCCAAGAAATAAATTAATGTAAATTGTATGGACATGTTATGCAACAGGTTTGTTTGAAACACAGCTCATGTATGACATACAATTCAAGTATAATTGTAAAAAAAAAAAATGAATGATAGACCCAAGTGAAAATGCAGGAGAAGGCTCCTGAAGTGCTCAGAAAAGCTCTTACAGACCCATAATTAGACCTCTTTTTGAGGGCTGCTAAGACGGGTTCTACTGCTTCTTGTCTGTATATGAGCATTGCAGCTGGTTCTCAGTATATATCACAAATGATTTTGGTGCTGTTATCTACACAAATCAGACATGCAAATTGGCTCAGCAAAAATATGGCCATTATACACATAGCTGCCAATCATAAACATATTGATTGGATGGATAGGAAGTGTAATAATTGAGAAGGTTTGTCAAGAACAATTATACATATTGACTTGTCTGAGATATACTCAACCATCTGGCAAATCAGATATGGTGTGTTTCTTTTCATTGGCTCTTGAATGACACTGATTTTTTATACCCCCCTTTTGAAAAAATGGGGGTATATTGCTTTGCACATGTCGGTCGGTCGGTCTGTCGGTCGGTCGGTAGATCGATGGTTTCCGAATGATAACTAATAAACGACTTGGCCTAGAATCTTCAAACTTGCTGTGGTGGTTGGTCATGACAAGTAGATGACCCCTATTGTTTTTGAGGTCACTAGGTCAAAGGTCAAGGTCACCATGACCTTAAATGGGGAAATAGTTTCCGATCAATAACTGCTCAAGGGTTTGGCTTGGGATCTTCAAACTTGCTGTGGTGGTTGGTCATGACCAATAGATAACCCCTATTGATTTTGAGGTCACTAGATCAAAGGTCAAGGTCATCATGACCTTAACTGATGAAATGGTTTCCAATTAATAACTGCTCAATGGTTTGGGTCGGGATCTTCAAACTTGCTGTGGTAGTTGGTCGTGACTACTAGATGACCCCTATAGTTGTTGAGGTCACTAGGTCAAAGGTCAAGGCCACCATGACCTTAATATGTGAAATGTTTTCAGATCAATAAATGATCTGTGATTTGGCTTAGGATCTTCAAAGTTGCTGTGGTGATTAGTCATGACCGCTAGATGACCTCTATAGTTGAGGTCACTAGATCAAAGGTCAGGGGGTCTGGGGGGTATACATGTTTTACAAACATCTCTTGTTTTTTCTTTGAACTCTTTGTCATATGACTTTTCATGTAAGAAATGGTGGCTATGAGTATTAACCCTTTACTCCATAAATACGCCTTGGCAAACAGAGTAGACCCAGATCAGACATCTCCAATAGGAGCCATCTGATCAGGGTCTGCTCTGTTTGCTTATGATATTATATAGATTCATATGAGTATATAGTTTTTGCCTTGGCCAAATATTCATGTGTCCATGTGCTATTATAAATTTATAACATATTAATCTAATTAATATTCATGACATCATTATATCTTACATGAATATTCATGGAGGAAAGGCTTAATTAGCTGAATCTTTCTAATGACATTATAAACAAGGGAATTTTCAACTGTGGCAGAAACTTTAGAACCAGATTTATGCTGTTCCATAAGCAAACAGAGCATACCCTGTAAGAACCATCTGATCTGGGTCCATGCTTATAAAGCTTTTAGTTGAGTCTGAGTTTCGTTCTCAGGCTTTTGATTGGTCAGATTTGAGTTCTCAAGCTTTTGATTGGTCAGATTTGAGCCAAAGGCTCAAATCTGACCAATCAAAAGCTTGAGAACGATCTCAGACTCAACTAAAAGCTTTATAAGCATGGACCCTGGATATGTTCTGCTTGCAAAGGCATAAAAAGTTGTTTCCGTCAAGTAAATGGTTAAAACTATGCATTTTATGGTTAAAACTATACATTTTATGGTTAAAACTATGCATTCACCCTTTCACCGTTTTATGTTTATTCCAAATTTTAATACCTACTGAATATACATGGACAAAATAGTTATGATGGAATATGGGATGGCAGAACATTGTAGCCATTTTAGAAAGTAAACAAACGGATCAAATTCCATTAGCAAACAGAGCAGACCCTGATCAGACGGCTGTGGAATAGCCTATTGCTGTAGAGTCAATTCAATGAGAAAGGCGCTTAATTTTGCTGGATGATTTCGAAGGACAAATGGTGCAGACCCTGGTCCTCTAGGTGCCCTCTGATATGAGTTAACCCTTTCCCTCATATAAATGTGTTTTCACGCATTTGCAAACAAGTAGACCCAGATCAGACGGCTCCTAGAGGAGCCGTCTGATCAGGGTCTGCTCTGTTTGCTAATAGAACTTGATAGATCTGTTTCTTTGCTTTCTAAAATGTCTACAATGTTCCACCTTCCATATTCCATCATAACTATTTTGTGAATGAATATTCAGTAGGTATTGAAATTTGGAATAAACATAGAACAGGGAAAGGGTTAAATGCTGAACACAGTTTGCAAATGGTAGTACATGTCCCGCATTCAAAAGGTTAACCCTTCGCTTGTTGTTCACATCAATATACATACCTGTAAATAGTGAAGACCCAGATGAGACAGCTCCTGCAGGAGCTGTCTCATCAGGGTCTGCACTATTTACAAGTTGATTGTGCAACCAGTGCACTCCACAGCAGTGATTGCACAGCGAAATACTTGTACACAGTGAAGATATATGTAATTATACAACAGGACATAGGTAAAGAAGGAGAAATGTACTTTAAAATTCAGCAAGAGAAGGGTTAATGATTAACCCTTTGCTTCATATAAACACCTTTTCAAACAGAGTAGACCCAGATCAAATGGCTCCTGTATGATCAGGTTCTTATCTGTTTGCTTATGAAATGATATACGGTAGATTTAATTTTACAGTCTCTACCGTAGATAAAATATCCTTGTGTTCATATGCCATTATAAAATTTAATCTAATCAATATTCATGATGTCATTTATTTTAACCTGAATATTCAACAGGGACAGGGTTAAAATCACCAAAATAGTGCTAATGTATGAGTGTCCTAATATTAGAGTAAATGTTAGGGTATGTTTTGAATGTTAGGTTCATTTAACCATTTACTCTATAAATAAGCCTTTCTGAACCTTTGCAACAGAGTGCGCCCAGATCATGCAGACAGCTTCTCTAGGAGTCGTCTGATCAGGGTCTGCTCTGTTTGCTCATGTTATAATATAGATATGATTCTACAGTTTCTGCCATGGTCAAACATTCATGTTAACCCTTTCGCTGCCAACTTTTGTCGTCTGCAAACTTTGTCGTCTGCTACAAATTTCAATTTTCAACTTTTCTTCTTTTTTTTCATAAAATAATAATGCAACAGTAACAAACAGTTTGGATCCTGATGAGACACCAAGTTACTCGGCATCTCATCTGGATCCAAACTGTTTGCATAGGTATTGACAGATGCGACATTGGCAGCGAAAGGGTTAATGTGCTATAGGGCCCTATAGGAATCACATTTTCTGTCTGTCTGTCCGTCCGTTCATCCGTCAACACTTTTGATGCCATAACTCAAACAGCACTTCACATGTTGGTTTCATATTAAGGACATATGCTCAGTATCATCAGAGGAAGACGCCTATAGTTTTTGGGTTGAATCAGATCACTATGTCTAAGAGTTATCTGCCCTTGATAACAGGGCCCTCAGAGTCTGACTGAGTCAGTTTTCTAGTCTAATTAATATTCATGAAGTCATTATTTCTTACATGAATATTCATGGAGTAAAGGGTTAACCCTTTCCCTTGTCAATATTCATGTGAGAAATAATGACTGTATGAATATGGATCAGCTGGACTTTGTAATAGCGTCATGAACAAGAGAATATTTTTTTCACGGCAGAAGCTGTAGAATCAAATCTGTATCATTGCATAAGTAAACAGAGCAGACCCTGATCAAACAGCTCTTGTGAAAAGGTGTTTATATGAGGTTAAGTTGCATCTTAGGAAAGAGTAGTGCACTAGAACATCTGCAAATAATGTATGTGTGGTGCAAGATCAGTTGCTTGATAAGAATGGAGTGTTTCACAAGGGTAGTGTTGTGTCTATTTGCAATTGCTCACAGGAATTTAGAAAAGTTATCTGGGTCAACACTACATAATGAGTGTTCAGGACTAGAATTTCATTGCAAATTGTAGAACCAGATCAGAGGATTCCTAGAGAAGCCCTCAGCCCAGTTATCAGAGTCTGTACTGTTTGTCATTCAAAATCATGTAGCAAATATAACCCTTTCATACTGAATAGGCTCTCTAGTTAACCGTTTCCCTGTTTGAATACAGTAAAACCTCTCTATAACGGCCACTGAATTACATCAAGTATTTTGTGTTTAAGGCAGGTGGCTGCTTAAATCAAGGTGAAAGTAAAAAAGAACGCTCCATTACATTATGGCTATTTATTAGCTGAATTTTCTACCGAGGATCTTTATTTCATTAGAAACTCTAGAGTCAGATCTATTAAAATTTCATAAGCAAATAGAGCAGACCCAGATCAAATGGCTCCATCTGATATGGGTCTACTCTGTTTGCAAATGCATGATAAATGGTTTATATGAAGGAAAGGGTTAAACATTGGAATTCTTTATTCCATATAGGTCTTATATCAACTGGTACTGGCGAAAGAAAGTCAATCAGTGATGTTTCTTTTGTAAGTAGACGAGTGACACTGCTGGTCAGTGCTTGGACAGCCCTATTAGCACACCAAATAAGGCCTGGAATCAATATTATTGAGTGTTCATTTAGCTTGTCAGCTACGCCTTAACACTTTGCATGGTAGCGGCCAATTCATGATGACGAGTAACTTGACGTCTCATTAGGGTCCATATTGTGTGGCACTCTGGTTGTTGTGGTAACTGACGTCTCATTAAGGTCCATATTGTGTGGCACTCTGGTTGTTGGGGTAACTTGACGTCTCATTAGGATCCATATTGTGTGGCACCCTGGTTGTTTGTTTTTTTTAGCTCACCAGAGCACAAAGTGCTCAAGGTGAGCTATTGTGATACCCCTGTGTCCGTCGTCCGTCGTCCGTCTGTCCATCCGTCCGTCTGTCCGCACTCACCAAAGGGTAGTTGTGTGACTTTTTCTAACTAGTCGCACAAGTAAAATCATTAACCTGGCCATCTCTTGTGACATTAACCTGGCCATTTCTTGTGACATTAACCTGGCCAGTTGTGGGACATAGGGTTAGGGTTAGGGTTAGCTTCCAGATCATTCTTTTCCAAAGTTAGAGCCAAAAATAGTTTTTCTTGTGGGACTAGTCCCACAAGAAAAGATCAAAGGAAAAAGTCACACAACTACCCATTTGTTAGTACGTCCGTCTGTCTGTCCGTCAACAATTTCAAACGACTTATTCTCTGAAACCGACTGCCCAATTGTAACCAAACTTGGTCAGATACATACTGTGGGTGGGTGCTTCAAAAGTTGTTAAAAGATAGTGGGCGGGGCCATCGGTCTTGTTGCCATGGCAACTGTACGCAATATCTAGAAAAATCTTCTTCTCCAGAATGACTTGTCCGATTTGAATATAGTTTTCACCAAAATGTTTCTCAGTTGATAGACTTTAAAAGTTGTTAAAAGAATTTTGATCCGGCAAAAAACATGGCCGCCAGAGGGCGTGGTCATTTTTTCCATATATGGTAATATATGAAAATCTTTAAAAATCTTCTTCTCTGAAACCATTCTGTCCTAGACCATTGATATTTGGTATGTAGCATGATCTTATGGTCCTCTACAAAGACTGTTCAAATTATGACCCCCGGGCCAAAATTGGCCCCGCCCAAGGGCTTATCAGTTTTTCATTGGAAAATCTTTAAAAATCTTCTTCTCTGAAACTGTAAGGCCTAGAACTTTGATATTTGGTATGTAGCATGATCTTATGGTCCTCTACAAAGAATGTTCAAATAATGACCCCTGGGCCAAAAATGGCCCCGCCCAAGGGCTTATCAGTTTTTCATAGGAAAATCTTTAAAAATCTTCTTCTCTGAAACTGTAAGGCCTAGACCTTTGATATTTCGTATGTAGCATGATCTTATGGTCCTCTACTAAAGTTGTTCAAATTATGACCCTGGGGCCAAAAATGGCCCCGCCCAAGGGCTTATCAGTTTTTCATAGGAAAATCTTTAAAAATCTTCTTTTCTGAAACTGTAAGGCCTAGACCTTTGATATTTCGTATGTAGCATGATCTTATGATCCTCTACAAATATTGTTCAAATTATGACCCCCGGGCCAAAAATTGGCCCCGCCCAAGGGCTTATCAGTTATAGGAAAAGCTTTAAAAATCTTCTTCTCGGAAACTGTAAGGCCTAGACTTTTGTTATTTGGTATGTAGCATGATCTCATGGTCCTCAACAAAAGTTGTTCAAATTATGATCCTCGGGCCAAAAATGGCCCCGCCCAAGGGCTTATCAGTTTTTCATAGGAAAATCTTTAAAAATCTTCTTCTCTGAAACTGTAAGGCCTAGACCTTTGATATTTAGTATGTAGCATGATCTTATGGTCCTCTACAAATATTGTTCAAATTATGACCCCCAAGCCAAAAATGGCCCCGCCCAAGGGCTTATCAGTTTTTCATAGGAAAGTCTTTAAAAATCTACTGAAACTGTAAGGCCTAGACCTTTGATATTTGGTATGTAACATGATCTAATGATCCTCTACAAATATGTAGCTGTGGCTTGTGGTCCTCTGCCAAGAATGTTTAACTTACGACCCTGACCACTGGGCGAAACTTTGCCCTGCCTCAGGGCTTATCAGTTTTTCATAGGAAAAATATAAATATTATCTTTCTCTGAAACCATAAGGCTTAGACCTTTAATTAATGGCATATTGCTTTGCCTTGTGGTTCTCTACCAAGGGTGTACACATGATTTCTTGTGGTCAAATATGGCCCGCCCCTGGGGTTATGTCTGGTGAGCGCTTCAGGGCCTCATGGCCCTCTTGTTCAGAAAAAAGTATGTTTACATGTATACATCATGATCCCATGTTAACTCTTACCACGCTGAATTTTCAAATGGACAATCCCAAAATTCAAACAGGTCAAGCTTATAATATTATGGTGATTGAATATTAAGGGATTTTTCCAAAAGAAAAGTGTAACATGACAAACAGTGCAGATTCTGATGAGAGGACTCCTCTAGGAACCCTCTCATCTGGGTCTACACTGTTTGCAAAGGACATAAGTGACTCGTGTCCTGCACAGTAAAGGTTAATGCAGATTATGTTGTGTTTTTTTCTTCATCTCCATATCATGAGGTAATGTGTTCCAAATCTTTTAGCTTTTTAAAAAGACTCAAATCTTGATTCTCTTGATTCATGACATTAACTTGTCATTCAAATTGTCCTCTTTAATGTACAAGGTTTCAAAACCCTTGAACAAAACACTCTCTTAAGTATACAGTTAGTGTATCAGCCATTATCCAGTAAAAGAATTGTTACAATAAGTTTCAGCTACTAATGACTGTCTTTTCTCCAGGGGAATCTTAACCCAATGTTGGAATGTATCTGTAGAGTCCACTCAGTATGAAAGGTATAAACCCTTTAATCCATAAATACGCCTTTCTAAATCTTTGCAAGCAGAGTAGACCCAGATCAGATGGCTCCTGTTGTAGCCGTCTGATCAAGGTGGTCTCTGCTTGTTTATGAAATAATATAGATATGATTCTACAGTTACTCTCTGGAGCAAGAATTACTGTTTTCATATGCCATTATTAAAATTAATCTAATTAATATTCATGATGATGACATTATTTCATTATTCATGGAGTAAATGGTTAAACTTGCTAGATAATTTTGAATAACAAATGGTGCAGACACTGATCAGAGGGCTGCTCTGGGAAGTGATAGATAAAATATGTAAATTAACCCATTCCCTCATATTGACAACTTTTATTTTAGTATTTTAGAACTGATAGAAATTTGTTTGCTGTCTCTGCTAACAATTAATGTGGCATCTGATCTAGATCTTCATTGTTTGCAAATAGAATAGACCGAATTGAGACATCATCTGTAGGAATTGCCTAATTAGGGTTTGCTCAGTTTGCTGATGGAATTTTATAGAACTCTGAGTTCGTAGTTTCACTGTCAAAAATCCTCCAGGAAGTTCAAGCCTTTCAAGCTGAGTGGACTATTTCACTGTAAAAATTTAGGGTTGAAAGGGTTACTAAGTATTTATCATATGAAATACATACCGTAAATATTTATGGGAAGGGGGGGGGGGGGTTAAATGAGATGGAGTAGCAAATAGTGTAGATCAAAATCCTTCATATCTTGTGCAGTAGTTTACTTGAGGCATTCACTGGTGGTACTGTATACAAGTATGTTTTGAACATTATGAACATACTATTTCATCAGTTTCATGAATATTGAGTAATTGGATATATTATATCTGTTTACTCAATATTTATGAAATTGATGAAATAGTCATTATGATAATTTTAAAACTTGTGTATTATCAGTCATATCTGTTTACTCAATATTTATGAAACTGATGAACAGAGCTCCAGACAAGATGCGTAAATTAAAACATTTTCAAGAATAACTTCTTTATTTCCCCACCAAACCCGATGTTGTGACCACTCTCTTTGAGACGATTCTAAAGAGTGGTCACAACATAGGATTTGGTGGAGAAGTCAAGATTTTAGTATTTGAGTACGCACCTTTTTTTCTGGTCTCTGATGAAGAAGTATGTTAATTTGAAAACTTGTATTATCAGTGAATGTATTATTATCTGAACCCTTTGTGTGATAAGTAATTGTCATCTGTAAAAATTGCTTGTTTAATTCATAATACATGTAGATTTATCTTCAGTTTCTTTTACAAAATAATTAAAGTGAATATGAGTCACCAGACATACCATCTTAACCCTTTACTGCATAAATATTCCTTTCTATCCCTTTGCAAACAGAGTAGACCCAGATCAGATTTCTCCTATTGGAGCCATCTGATCAGGGTCTGTTCTGTTTGCTTATGATATAACATAGAATGAATTATGAATACCATGGCCAAAATTTTCTGTGCTATTATAGAAATGAATCTAATTAGTATTCATTAACCTCGTTTATTTCTTACATAAATATTCATGGAATAAAGGGTATCCCTACTGTATACAAAGGTATTTACAAATATTCAAACAGAGTGATGAAAGGTAATGCCATAATTTAAATTACTGTAGACATTGAGACACCCAGTGTAAACCTAATTGAGTCAATTTGGTAACATTTTCAAAACTATTAATAAAACTAATGGAGTAACAGATAGTGTAGACCCTGATCAAACTGCTCTTTTAGGAAAACCTTGATCTGGATCTGCACTATTTCCCCAAGTTTGTCTGTCCAAATATATAGGGTAATGACAGTAAATCAGTTTGCTGATAGTTTCGTATCTGCTTAGATAACAAAACAATGGCCTCATCAGTCCTTTATGTCATGAATATTTATTAAAAGATCATGACTTTGAATGTCAATTAGATGAAGTTTTATAATTGCATATTGAACAAGGCAATTTTTGCCGTGGCAGAAACTAAAAATAGACCTATTTTATTTCATTAACCCTTTTCTCCATGAATATTCATGTAAGAAATGATGACATCATGGATATTAATGAGTTGTAATCTTATAATGACATTATAAACACAGACGGTTCTGGTCTCTGCAGAAACTTTAAAATCAAATCTATATTATATCACAAACAAACAGAGCAGACCCTGATCAGACGGCTCCTGGTGGAGCCATCTAATCTGGGTCTACTCTGTTTGTTAACCTTTTACTCCATAAATATGCCTTTGCAACAAAACTTTGGAAACAAGAAGTTGTCTCTCTGGAGTGACAGATAATTAAATGTGGTCAATAGTTGGATGACCAGATGGTCAGCCAACTCCATTAGTCCTTTGGAATGTGTCCACCGGCATTAGCACTGATAGTGTTAACCCATTTTTACCTCATTGTTAAACCTTTTAATGTCATTGCAAAACAAACCTTGTTAAGCTTTTTACTGTAATAGCAAAAACCCATGTTAAGCCATTCAATGTCATTTCAAAAACCCATGTTAAGCCATTCAATGTCATTTCAAAAACCCATGTTAAGCCTTTTAATGTCATTGCAAAAACCCATGTTAAGTCTTATAATGTAATAGCAAAAACCCATGTTAAGCCATTCAATGTCATTTCAAAAACCCATGTAAAGTCTTATAATGTCATTGCAAAAACCCATGTAACGACCTTATAATGACATTGCAAAAACCCATGTTATGGCCATTACCTCATTTATACACCTTTTAACTCATTCCCTCCTAGACTATTTTTAGACCCATCCTCTTTGAATTAATCTACCGAAAAGGAGCGCATTATCTATAGAAAAGGAGAATTTTAGAATTGCCTAGTTTTGAAACCATTGTGGTGAATTCATCAAAATGGTTTCAAAATATGACTTATACAGAGGCGCCAAAACGTGTCACTAGGAGGGAATGTGTTAATATCATTGCAAAAACACATGTTAAGCCTTTTAATGTCATTGCAAAAAACCATGTTAAGCCTTTTAATGTCATTGCAAAAACCCATGTTAAATCTTTATCTCAAGGATACACTTTTTAATGCCATTGCAAACAGAGTAGACTCAGATCAGACGGGTCCTAGAGGAGCAGTTTGATCAAGGTCTGCATTTTTTACTTATGAAATATTATAGATCTGATTCTACAGTTTGTTCATTGATCAAAGATTTGCTTGTTCACGTAATTAATATTCACAAAGTCATTATTTCTTACATGAATATTCATGAGGTAAAAGTACACAAGTAGTCTGTACATGTATGTTATCAGCTTTTGATTTAGATCAGACTCGGAATAACTTGGCTTTGATCAGGAATCCTGGCCCTGAGGTTATAAAACTTTTTGCTTGAGTCTGAGATTATTCTCAAGCATCTGATTGGTCAGATTCTGAGCTTGCTCAGAATCTGATTAATCAGATGTTTGAGAATGATCTCAGACTCAGAAGTTTTAAAACCTTGGACCCATGTTGCTCAGAATTATTGCCTTTAGAGGATGGGCAATGACTTTAACCCTTTACTCCATAAATATGCCTTTCTACCCCTTTGAAAACGGAGTAGATTCAGATCAGATGGCTCCAACAGGTGCCATCTGATCAGGGTCTGCTCTGTTTCCTTATTGAATAATATAGATCTGATTCTGCAAGTTTTGCTTTGGCATAAATTCAACGTGTTAATATGCACTTTTAAAAAATAATATGATTAATATTCATAATGTCATCATTTATTTAATGAATATTTGTGGTGTAAAGGGTATGTATAAACAGTGTGACCTTTCTAAATGATCCCTGCCATATACATATCATCCTCTCGGCCTTGCAAACACCGTAGATCCAGATCATGTGTCATATTTAGGTACTGTATTCTCCCCAGTAAACACCCCACATTTTTATAAACACACGTTACATCTGGGGGGAAACTAGTGATCAATAAAACATCTCAAACCCATTAAATAAAGAAATGCAGTAAACTCCACTTGTAACAATATCGCTTGCAGCAATATCATGCTTGTTGTGATACTGACAAATGGTCCGCGCTCATTGCCTATATAATTCAATGTATTCCACTTCGGGTGTTTCAGATTTGCAAACAGAGTGGAGCCAGATCAGATCTTTAAGACAGGTGACTGACCTGGTTCTACTCTGATTGCAAAGACTAAATGTTGGTTTTCATATAGCGTGGTACAAACACAGTAGAACCAGTCTGAAATGAGATATAATTAAGGGTCTGAAAGGTAGGTGGTAGCTTAACCCTTTCCTCCATAGGCTATTTTTAGACCCAACCTCTTTGAATGAATCTACCCAAAAGGAGCATTTACTGGAGAAAAGTAAAATTTTAAAATTTTGTAGTTTGAAACCATTGTGATAAATAGAGCATTTGCTCCTATAGGAGCAAATGCTCTATTTATCACAATGGTTGCAAGAATTGGTTATTACAGAGGCATAGAAAGTCGTATTTATGGAGGAAAGGGTTTATGCAGGTCAAAAGTAATGCAGAAAGCTGCATTACTTTTGCCCTGCCTTAAGCTACCACCTGCTTTTTAAGACAATTATGTTCAATTAATGAATGGCCAATTAGGACAGGTTCTACAGTATCCTATAATAGGGGACAGGTATTGTCAGCGATGATACCCTACATTCAAATGCTGTAACCTGCGTCCTTGAACCTTCGTCCTTCTGGTGTTTGACTTTGGGGAATGTTTGACATTTACGTTGTATGACTGATACTTTTAATTCTTTCTTTATCCTGTCTGATGCAGCCTGCAAGCATTTGCAAGTAGTTTGCATTTTATTCGGACATAGTGAGTCTGACGAGGACCCGAACTGCTCCATAATCTGATTTATTGTGTTTTACAAGAGAAGAATAATTGTGACAATTTCGAGAATAGAAGTCAATGTCACTTTTGCTGACACTAGTTGTATAAACTGTTACAGTACAAATCTTTGCCAGCTAGGTAATTGTCTCCCATCTCCTGTTAACCTTTACGATACTGACTTTTCAAATGGACTGTTCCAAAATTCAAACAGGTCAGGCTTATGGTGAATATATTATAGGGATTAAAGAAAAGTGTAACATGACGAACAATGCATCAGGAAACCCTAATGAGAGGGCTCCTCTACAAACCCTCCTATCAGGGTCTACACTGTTTGCAAAGGACATTAATGACTTGTGTCCAACATTGTAAGGGTTTTAAATTGTCTTCTGTTACAAATCTCAGAGTTTACGTTTTCTTTTTAAAAAAATGTTTTAAAAAATATCAAAAATACAGTCAAAGTGACTAAACTGTTTGGATGCTGAGAGGCCGAGTTACTCGACAGCTCAACTGGATCCAAACTAATTGCATAGGTAATCACAAATTGGCCTCTAGCACGCAAAGAGTTAATCCTTTTCTTCATATAAACATGTTTTCACTCATTTGCAAACAGTCTAGACCCAGATATTGGAGCTGTCTGATCAGAGTCTGCTCTGTTTGCTAATGAAACTTGAAATGTATGTTTCTTTACTTTCTAAAATGGTTACAATGTTCACCTACCATTTTTCGTTGTAACTATTTTTCCATTAATATTCAGTACATATAATGAAATTTAGAATAAACGTTGAACAGGGAAAAGGTTAAGGAAGAGATATTAACTAGACTTCACAATCTGACAGTAATTTTTCAAACAAAAAAGCAATTTCACTTGGAAGTGTTTGTTGACACTTTCAACGCTACAATAGAACCTGTCTTAAGCAACCATTAAAAAAGTAGTCCAAATCTGGATTTCTAAAACAGGTGGTAGCTTAATGTAGGACAAAAGTGAAACAGAAAGCTCCCATAGGAGCTTTTTGTATCACTTTTACCCTGCATTAAGCAACTTCATGCTTTTAAAGACTCCTATGTTCAATAAATAAATGACTGTTTAACCCATTCCCGCATATTGACGCCTTTTGACACTTCTGAAATAGTCACTTTGTGACCATTGTGATATCTAGAGCATTGAAACCATTGTGATATCACTGAAACCATTGTGATATCTAGAGCATTACATTTTACTCCATAGGAGCAAATGCTCTATTTATCACACTGGTTTCAGAACTACATGATTCTAATTTTTTTCTCTTTTCTAGTAAATGCTCCTTTTTGGTAGATTTTTTCTAAGAGGTTGGGTCTAAAAATAGCATATGAGGGAATGGGTTAAGACAGGTTCTACTGTATATGATGGTGAAGAGGAATCTTAATTCTCTCAGTTGCTCTTCTCATGCTACACTTATTTACCGACCTGTCTTGTACCTGATGTCCGTTTAACCCTTTTAACTCCATAGACTTGCCCATAGAGTGGACCAAGATCAGGTAGATCCTACAGGGGCTGTCTGATCAGGGTCTGCTTTGTTTATGAAGTACATGTAGTATAAATCTGTCTGATCTTGTTCTATTGTGTTTGCAAAGGCATCTGTAAATAAAGGTTTAAGCAGACACTATTGTTTACAATTGACAATGGAAATGTCAATTCCATAAAACATATACCTTTTTAAATGTCTTTGCAAACAGATTATACCCTGACCAGATTGCTCCTGTAGGAGTTCAGCTGTTTGATCAGGGTCTGCTCTGTTTGCTTGTGGAATTATATTGATCTGATTCTACAGTTTCAGCCATGGCCAAATTTTCCTGTGTTCATGTGCCATTTTGAAATATAATCTAATTGATGTTCAAGATATCATTATTTCTTACGTGAATATTCATGGAGAAAAGGGTTAACAGTTCAAGAGTTGGGTGTGTAAGTTACATTAGCATCCTCCAGTTACGTTAGCATCCTCCTGGTCTCGGAAGTTTCAGAGAAACAAAGAGATTATAAGTTCCTGGATTGAATACTGGTATACGTAGTTGATTACCCTTTTACTCCATAAATATTTATGGCTAAAAATATATGCAAGAGGAACAAATGGTCAGGGCCATGTGATGTACGGTATAACCTCTCTATAACGGCCACTAAATTACATCAAGTATTTTGTGCTAAAGGTAGGTGGCTGCTTAAAGCAAGGTGAAAGTAAAACAGAACGCTCCCATAGGAACGTTCTGTTTTACTTTCACCTTGCTTTAAGCAGCCACCTGCCCTAAATACCAACTAATTAACACAATTTAATGGCCATTATAGAGAGGTTTTACTGTATACTGATCTTTACTAAAATATAACCTGAATTTTGACCTACTGAAGAATTAAATGTTTTAACCCCATAAGCAAATAGAGCAGACCCTGATATGATGGCTCCTATATGAGCCATCTGATCTGGATCTACTCTGTTTGCGATGGCATAGAAAAATGTTTTTATGGAGTTTTGAGTGTATCTGACCAGTTCTCCAGATTTAGTCAAATCAAAGGTAGTCTTCAGGTGGCAAGTTTATAATATGCACTGCTCCAATACTAATTCATACAATTATATGATGAATATATGAATTAGAAGTGAATCTGTGTTTTATATCAGCTTGCTATTGTAACATCCACAGGTCTTTGGCACAGTCATGCTACTATACTATATGCTTTATACACTGTATATAATTATATATGAGGGCTATTTTGAGCTGGTCTACATGTTTTTCAAAGAAAAAAATACGAGCAATTGTTACTCTGGCATTGACGTTTTCATCCTGAAACTTTTAATGTTGGCTATAACTTCTTTACTATTCATGCAAATCTTTTGTAACTTCACACAATTGTTCACCAACACAAGGGCTACAATGTGACTAAGATTCATGAATTTGCAAGGCTTTTTTACGGATTATGCCCCTCTATGGACTTGTGAAATAAATCTTAAAATGTCTTGACAGACAAGTTTTTGTACCTGCATGAGCTCTTGTTTCAGTCCTTAGAACATGTCTCTAAACTTTTTAATGTGATAACAAAATTATACGATTTATTACATAGAGCTGGTTTAAACAGTCTCCTCTTCCCTTTCGATTCCTTCATATAAATGCCTTTTCACGCATTTGCAAACAGAGTAGACCCAGATCAGACAGCTCCTATTTCGCCATTTGATCAGGGTCTGTGCTGTTTGCTTATGGCATGCATGATATAGGTCTAATTCCTTGAAATGACTTCTTTGAAACATTTACATGATAAAAATTTAATAAATAATCATGATGTCATTATTTCTTACATGAATATACAAGAGGGAAAGGGTTAGTTGGAGGCAGGTTAATTGATGCACTTGCTTCTCATGTGCAAGTCATGTGGAAATTTTAACCCTTTCCCTGTTCTGTATTTAGGCCAAATTTCAATACCTACTGAATATTCATTAACAAAATAGTAAGAAAGAAATATGGAAGGTGGACTATTGTAGACATTTTAGAAAGTAAAGGAACATATCTATCAAATTCTTTCAGCAAACAGAGCAGACCCTGATCAGACGGCTCCTCTAGGAGCCGTCTGATCTGGGTCTACTCTGTTTGCAAATGCGTGAAAACATGTTTATATGAGGGAAAGGGTTAAAACATGTGTAAAATTCGAGCACAGCTCTGATGTCCATGGCCAGAAATCATGCCAATCAGCTGAAACTTTATGGAAAGAATACTTTCAAGTATAGTACAGTTTGTAAATGGATGCAGCATTTTAGAGAAGGCTGGGTCAGTCAGTTGAAATGACCCTAGGGGAGGTAGGCTTGTTTCTGTTTTGATGGAAAGAATGTTGCTGTCATGAAATGATTAATAAGATGCATAATATACAGTGTAAGAGATACAATTGTAACAGAGATAACAGGCATTCATTCGTCAAGTGTTTTAACCCATTCCCTCCAAGGCTATTTTTAGATCCAACCTCTTTGGATAAATCTACCGAAAAGGAGCATTAACTAGAGAAAAGGAACGTTTTAGAATTTTGTAGTTCTGAAACCATTGTGAGAAATAGAGCATTTTCTCCTTAGGAGCAAAATGCTCTGCTTAAATGATCACAATGGTTTCAAAAATGACTTTTACAGAGGCGTAGAAAGGCATATTTATGAGGGAAAGGGTTAACTATTTAGGCATTTTGACACCTCTGAAAATGTATTTTTGAAACCACTGTGATATACAGAGCATTTGCTCCATAGAAGCAAATGCTGTATTTATCACAATGGTCTCAAAACTACATAATTCTAAAAAAAATTCCTTTTCTCTAGCAAATGCTACTTTTCGGTAGATTTATTCAAAGAGGTTGGGTCTAAAAATAGCCTATGAGGTAATGCCGGGTTAAGATACAGTAAAACCTCTTTATAACGGCCACTAAATTACATCAAGTATTTTGTGTTAAGGCAGGTGGCTGCTTAAAGCATGGTGAAAGTAAAACAGAACGCTCCCATAGGAGCGTTCTGTTTTACTTTCACCTTGCTTTAAGCGGCCACCTGCCGTAAATAATTAACACAATTCCGTTGCCGTTATAGAGAGGTTTTACTGTATTACATGAATGACTTGGGCTTTGGAAGGTCTGTGCCCCAGGGATGCCCCATTTGCTTACTCAGATGAGCAAAGACAAGCTAGGGGTTAGACTGATACAACAAATAATCAAAAAGTATGGTAAATATGATCCATATCATTAACCCTTTGACCTGACCATAGGCTATTTTTAGACCCAACCTCTTTGAATGAATCTATCCAAAAGGAGCACTTACTAGAGAAAAGGAAAATGTTATAATTGTGTAGTATTGAAACAAACAGTTACATATAACATATTACAGAGGCATAGAAAGGCATATTTATGGAGGAATGGGTTTAGAAGAAATAGTTACAGGAGATGAAATTTTCAACCAGAGTTGTAGAAATAAGGTTTGGATTGCTTCTGAGTGTGAAAGACCTATTGTTATTGCCTGCCAAAGTAAGACCTTGGATGTTATTGTGATTTTCTTGAGTCAAAAGGCCCTGTTCTTCGACAGGAGTCATCTAATCTGGGTCTAACATGTTTGCAAAGGTGTGAAAAAGACTTGAGGGAAAAGGTTCACAAATTACATGAATATTAATCAACTTCTAATCATGTGATGTATAGTTTTGGAACCCAATCTGTGATACGCTGCCTGTGCTTGAACTTTCAGTACATGTATATATGCTTTAGCTGCTTTGAAGTCTAGGTGGGACAAACAAAACCTACTGTAACTAACCCCTAGGGACTGAATTCCAGCAATGACAGACAGAAGAAATAACTTAACCCTTTCCTCCATTGGCTAATTTTAGACCCAACCTCTTTGAATGAATCTACCCATAAGGAGCATTAACTAGAGAAAAGTAAAATTTTAGAAATTTGTAGTTTGAAACCATTGTGATAAATAGAGCATTTGCTCCTATAGGAGCAAATGCTCTATTTATCACAATGGTTTCAACAGGTGATTTTTACAAAGGCGTAGAAAGGCGTATTTATGGAGGAAAGGGTTGAGATACTGTTGACTGTTACTGACTCTGCTAGCAGAGTACCCCTGGAAGATTGGTTTTCTATTCAAATTATGACTTATGGCTTCAGTCATTTTGTTGATGTATAGTGTGCAATGTAATGTTCGCATTCATAAAGTTTCTCAACCTGAACTCAACATTTAGACTTCTTAACTCATTCCTTCATATCGATGCTTTTTGATGCCTCTGTAAAAGTCACTTTTTCAAACCATTGTGATAAATAGAGTATTAGCCCCATAGGAGCAAATGCTGAGACTATTAATCACAATGGTTTCAAAACGTAACAATTCTAAACTCTTCCTTCTTTTCTAGTTAATGCTCCTTTTCGGTAGATTTATTAAAAGAGGTTGGCTCTAAAAATAGCCTTGACATGCTTTTTTTTAGGTTGGTAAAGGCCTAATACGTATAATGGGATGTTGCATCACAATCAAAGTACATCAAAACCAATCTCTTTGTCTAAAACATGGCATTTGAAAACTTAGATTACACAATGATTCTGTTCAGTTAAAATAGTGACAAACAATGTGTAAAACCCTAATCAGATATTTGTCCTTGTCTTGCAGTCTGTTTGCTAAACTGTATGGTCTACACAAGGTTATATATATAAATCATTGACGGTGGCCTAACCTATGTCAATCATCATGCTGGAACCTTCACAATGTGATGTGAGAACTGCAATTAATTAGAACATCACTAGTTATTGTACTACATGATTATGCAAAAAAGGTTTTTATAAGAATAACTTATTTTATTCATTAGGCATGTATAAACAGGTTCAATTGCTATTACTAGCCTTGCAAGCTTATGGATGACGTGTTCTAGCATAGATGTTAATCAAAATGTCATTATGACTCAATCATTAACCCTTTCCTCCATAAATACACCTTTCTATGCCTTTGCAAACAGAGTAGACCCAGATTAGATCGCTCCTGTAGGAACCATCTGATCAGAGTCAGCTCTATTTGCGTATGACACATAATATAGATATCATTGTACAGTTTCTCCCATTGCCAAACATTCCTGTGTCTATGTGCTATTATAACAGTTAATCTATTTAGTATTCATGATGACATTATTTCTAACATGAATATTCATGGAGTAAATTTAAAGGCTGAACAAAAACGTTTGTATAAAAATTAACTTATTTCATTCATCAAGGATGTATAACAGGGCAAGTTCAATTGCTATTTCTAGCCTTGCAAGCTTATAGATGGCATGTTCTATCAAAGACATTAATCAAAATGTCAGATTGACTCAATTATTAATTACATTGCCTGCCTGGTGATATTATAATTGCTTCAGACACACCTCCTTTGGAGGAGATTCTCACAATCACTGCAATCAGTGAGGAAATTGATTTGTCAGATAGCTTGAAAAATGTTCTTGGGATACTTCCTGGGTCAAAGTTCATGCCACTTGTACATAGACTTCCTTGGGGAGGGGAAAATCATGAAAAAATACTATCAGTAAAACTTGACTGGTGGTTGTGGACCAAATTGACTGTACAGTATTACCTCTCTATAATGGCCACTAAATTACATCAAATATTTTGTGTTAAAGGCAGGTGGCTGCTTAAAGCAAGGTGAAAGTAAAACAGAACGCTCCTATAGGAGCGTTCTGTTTTACTTTCACCTTGCTTTAAGCCGTCACCTGCCCTAAATACCAACTAATTAACACAATTTAGTGGCCGTTATAGAGAGGGTTTATTGTAGTAATTACTTTAGCTGTCGTTTATAAGCATTTAACCTTGTACTTCATAGGAACACTTTTTTTCATGTATTTGTAAACAGAGTAGACCCAGAACAGATGGCGTAGGAGATGTAGGAGATTATTGAAATTCAGCTAATAAATATTCATGATGTAATCATTGATTTTTCTTTCGCATCATTTAACCCTTTCCCTGTTCTATAGTTAAGACCAAATTTCAATACCTACTGAATATTCATCATAAACAAAATAGTTAAATAATGGAATAAGGAAAATATGGAAGGTGGAACATTATGCATAATGGCCATTTTAGAAATTAAAGAAATAGATCTATCAAATTCCATTAAGCAAACAGAGCGGACCCTGATCAGACGGCTCCAGTATTAGAAACCGTCTTATCTGGGTCTACTCTGTTTGCAAATGCGTGAAAAAACGTTTATATGAGGGAAAGAGTTAAAATACTATCAGATAAAACAGTTTGGATCCTGATTAGATACAAAGTTACTTGAAAACATGTCTATATCCAGACTGTTTGCGAAGGTCGTAACAAGGTCATAACAAGTTTACTCAATAAATTGTTGTGGCAACGGTTTTGTGCTCAACCATCAAAATACCGTCACCAATTTTATTCTTGGCAAGCTTTGCAATTCTGGTCTGCCAATATTGTCATCTATTGCAATTCTCAAAGGAATAGTCTCTCCCATTTCTAGTAAAAAATAGTGTCCATGGTTTCAATAGGTGACTTTTGCAGAGGCGTCAAAAGTCGTGGTCAATATGAGGGAATGGGTTAATCCTTTCCCTCATATAAACGTGTTTTCACGCATCTTCAAACAGAGTAGACCCAGATCAGATGGCTCCTAGAGGAGCCATCTGATCAGGGTCTGCTCTGTTTGCTAATAGAATTTGATAGATCTTTTACTTTGTTTTCTAAAATGTCTACACTGTTCAACCTTGCATATTTGTTTATAACTATTTTGTTAATGAATATTCAGTAGGTATAATTGAAATTTGGCCTAAATATAGAACAGGGAACCAGGGCTAAGTAGTATTCAGTTTTCATAACTTATACGATCAAAACTAATTAATGATCCCGAAGGACCAGAAAATATAACAACACTGAGAATGAAGTATGGGGCTCCTAGAGGAGCCCTCTCATCAGGGACTGAACTGTCATGTTATACTTTTCTTTAGAAAAATCCCTAAATATTTACCTTAAGCTTGACCTGTTTGAATTTTGGAATAATCCATTTAAAAATTCAGCGTTGTTAGGGTAAATGGGATAAGGAATATACAGCTGTGGAAAATTATATAAAGTATTTTTCTTTTTTCAGAATAACAATGGTGACACAGCTCTGCACTGTGCTGCTCAATATGGACATGTAGCAGTGGTTGATGTACTTCTACAGGTATGTAGCCTTCAACTTGACACAATTACCTACATATGCTTAAGATCTCATCAAACAAATTGTGTGCTTGAATTCTTTACAGAATGTCTTTCTTCCATTTCTTTTCGAAATCAGCGACAGAATATCAAAAATTTTATCTAAAAAAAAATCATTTTTAAAAAAACTTTGGATCTAGATGCATGAAGCCTTGAAAAACCAATACATGTAGTGGGCCTAGAGTTAATAGCACAAGTTACAATAAAAAATCCTGTGATGACCTCTCAAAAGAAGTGTTTTTCTGGTTTTTTACCCATTCCCTCATATGCTATATTTGGATCGAACCTCTTTAAATAAATCTACCAAAAAGGAGCATTTACTTGAGAAAAGAAAACTTTTGGATTGTGTTGTTTTTTAAACCATTGTGGTAAATATTAAGCATTTGCTATAATGGAGTTAACCCATTCCCTGATATTAACAACTTTTGATGACTTTGTAAAAGTCACTTTGTGAAACCATTGTGATAAATAGAGCAAAGGCTCTATTTATAACAATGGTTTCAAACTACAAAATTCTAAATTTTCCTTTTCTCTAGTTAATGCTCCTTTTCGGTAGATTTATTCAAAGAGGTATCTAAAAATAGCCTATGAGGTAATGGGTTAAACAAACAATTATTACCTTACATGCATTTCAATAACTTTGTTAATCTTTTTCTTCATATAAAAGCTTTTTCACACCTTTGAAAACAGAGTAGACCCAGATGGCTTCTCTATGAGCCACATGATTAGGATCTGCTTTGTTCGCTGGTCAAGATTTCAGTTTTTAGCTCACCAGAGCACAAAGTGCTCAAGGTGAGCTATTGTGATACCCCTGTGTCCGGCGTCCGTCGTCCGTCTGTCCGTCTGTCCATCTGTACGTCTGTCCGTCTGTCCGTCTGTCCGTCTGTCCGTCAACAATTTCAAACGACTTCTTCTCTGAAACCGACAGCCCAATTGTATCCAAACTTGGTCAGATACATACTGTGGGTGGGTGCTTCAAAAGTTGTTAAAAGATAGTGGGTGGGGCCATGGGTCTTGTTGCCATGGCAACCTACACAATATCTAGAAAAATCTTCTTCTCCAGAATGACATGTCCGATTTGAATATAGTTTTCACCAAAATGTTTCTCAGTTGATAGACTTCAAAAGTTGTTAAAAGAATTTTGATCCGGCAAAAAACATGGCCGCCAGAGGGCGTGGTCATTTTCTCCATATATGGTAATATGGAATTTTCATAGGAAAATCTTTAAAAATCTTCTTCTCTGAAACTGTAAAGCCTAGACCTTTGATATTTGGTTTGTAGCATGATCTTATGGTCCTCTACAAAGATTGTTCAAATTATGGCCCCTGGGCCAAAAATGGCCCCGCCCAAGGGCTTATCAGTTTTTCATAGGAAAATCTTTAAAAATCTTCTTCACTGAAACTGTAAGGCCTAGACCTTTGATATTTGGTATGTAGTATGATCTTATGGTCCTCTACAAATATTGTTCAAATTATGACCCCTGGGCCAAAAATGGCCCCGCCCATGGGCTTATCAGTTTTTCATAGGAAAATCTTTAAAACTCTTCTTCTCTGAAGCTGTAAGGCCTAGACCTTTGATATTTGGTATGTAGTATCATCTTATAGGCCTCTACAAATATTGTTCAAATTATGACCCCCGGGCCAAAAATGGCCCTACCCATGGGCTTATCAGTTTTTCATAGGAAAATCTTTAAAAATCTTCTTCTCTCAAACTGTAAGGCCTAGACCTTTGATATTTGGTATGTAGTATGATCTTATGGGCCTCTACAAATATTGAACAAATTATGACCCCCGGGCCAAAAATGGCCCCACCCATGGGCTTATCAGTTTTTCATAGGAAAATCTTTAAAAATCTTCTTCTCTCAAACTGTAAGGCCTAGATATGTAGTATGATCTTATGGTCCTCTACAAATATTTTTCAAATTATGACCCCTGGGCCAAAAATGGCCCCGCCCAAGGGCTTATCAGTTTTTCATTGGAAAATCTTTAAAACTCTTCTTTTCTGAAGCTGTAAGGCCTAGGCCTTTGATATTTAATATGTAGCATGATCTCATGGTCCTCTACAAATATTGAACAAATTATGACCCCGGGCCAAAAATGGGCCCGCCCAAGGGCTTATCAGTTTTTCATAGGAAAATCTTTAAAAATCTTCTTCTCTGAAACTGTAAGGCCTAGACCTTTGATATTTGGTATGTAGCATGATCTTATGGTCCTCTACAAATATTGAACAAATTATGACCCCCGGGCCAAAACGGGCCCCGCCCAAACGCTTATCAGTTTTTCATAGGAAATTCTTTAAAAATCTTCTTCACTGAAACTGTAAGGCCTAGACCTTTGATATTTGGTATGTAGTATGATCTTATGGCGTCTACAAATATTGTTCAAATTATGACCCCCGGGCCAAAAATGGCCCCGCCCAAGGGCTTATCAGTTTTTCATTGGAAAATCTTTAAAAATCTACTGAAACTGTAAGGCCTAGACCATTGATATTTGGTATGACTAACATGATCTAATGGTCCTCTATAAATATGTAGCTGTGGCTTGTGGTCCTCTGCCAAGAATGTTTAACTTAAGACCCTGACCACTGGGCAAAACTTGGCCCTGCCTCAGGGCTTATCAGTTTTTCATGGGAAAAATACGAAATATTATTTTCCTCTGAAACCAAAAAGCTTAGACCTTTAATTAATGGCATACTGCTTTGCCTTGTGGTTCTCTACCAAGGTTGTCCACATGATTTCTTGTGGTCAAAAATTGCCCCGCCCCTGGGGTTATCTCAGGTGAGCACTTCAGGGCCTCATGGCCCTCTTGTTTCAAAGTAAAGAATTCCCTTGAAAATTTTACATTTTAAATGTTCAGCTAATAGATATTCATGATGCCATTACATGAATATTGAACAAGTAAATGGTTAAATACTGATTCAGTTCAATGACATTTGCTTATTATTTATGCATTTGCAATCAGAGAAGACCGAGATCAGATAACTCCCTCATAGGATTTGTCTGATTGGGGTCAACTACAGTAAAACCCCGCTAATGCGACCACCAAACAGGGGCATAATTCTGGGTGGCAGAGGCAGGTGGTAGCTTAATGCAGGGCGAAAGTTATGCAGAAAGCTCCTATAGGAGCTTTCTGCATAACTTTTGACCTGCATTAAGCAACCATCTGCTTTAGACGACATCAGTGGCTGTTTATTAAGTGGTCGCATTAGCGGGGTTTCACTGTATATTGCTTACGGATTTATAGTTCTGTTTCTGCAGTTTCTGCTATGGCCAAAAACTTTCTTGTCCATTAGTATTCATAGTCATTTTGAATGGGGGAATTAAATGTACTGGCTTAGCAGCAAATTGTGTAAATTTGAATCGGAGGGCTCTTGAGGGGAAATCCTAAATGGGCGATTCAAAGGGTTGCATTTTTAGATGAAGGAAAGGGTAAACACTTTTTCAAAAAAAATACTTATAAAGCGTTTCCCAGTTGAATATTCTTGTAAGAAATATTGACATCATGAAATATTAATTAGTTTTGACTATGACAGAAACTGTTACGAAAATCAGATCTATACTATCCCATAAGCAAACAGAGCCTTCTGATCAGAGTCTTCTCTCTTTGCATGTTTATTTGGGAGAAAGCGTTAACCCTTTATGTCATAGATAAGCTTTTGCAAACAGAGTAAACCCGAATCTGGTGACTCCAGTAGGAGCCATCTGATCAGGTATTCTCATGATCAGTTTGTTTATGAAAATAAGTAGATTACCAGTTTCTTTTCTGGTAAGAAATTTCCTTCTTCCTTATGAGATATACAGTTAAACCCCTCCAAACCGGACATTCAGTTTAGTAAAAATATCAGTCTTGGAGGCAGGTGGCAGCTTAATGCAGCCACCTACCTAAAATATCTAAATTCTTCTCTTCTAGAATTCAGGTTTAGAGGTTTTTTTTACTGTAATATGAAACAGGGAAAGGGTTAATTGGCAGCTGGGGAGAGATTCTACTGTACGTAGTCGTTATCACCTTGGAAAATCCTTTAACAGAACTGTGGCAAGAAGAGCTAACATTGACTATGTAGTAGACAGATCACACACAGTACCCAATAGTGAAACTTTTAACATGCTAAGAATGACCTGACCTGAATTGTGAAAAACTTGAATCCAGAGCTTACGCGGAGTAAATTGGCATCTCATCAGGATTCAAGCTGTTTCACATTCAATTAGAACTTTCTCAAAAGCTTGAATTAATCGGAAGTAAGAACTGCAACAGAAGGTGAGGTTCAACACCCACGCCCCCTCCCTGCAGAATGAGGGATAACCTTTTCCCTGCTTATCACAAATGTCATTTGCAAACAACTTGAATCTTTGAGATGCCAATTAACTCAGCATCTCATCAGGATCCAAGCTGTTTGACACTAGGTCTTAAGTTTCTCAAAAGCTGGAACAAATCACAAGTAAGTAAATCTTGCTTCCTTCATATCAGAGTTAGCAGAAACTATTTTTTTCGACAGGATGAGGGTTAATATCCAGCACCCATTGTAGATGACTTGATAATGAATAGGGGCTAAATATGGAAAGTTTGCATGAAGTGTGACATTGAATTAACTCTGTAGATGTGGGAAATAAGGTATTTTTGAGCAGTGTACACTCAGATCCGATACTCTTAGATGAGCTCTCTGATCAGAGTCTGCACTGTTTATTACCGTATTCAAAGTTCTCTAGCAAAGTTAAGCCTTTCATGCTGAATAGACACTTTACACTGATAGAGCATTCTACTTTGAGATTTCAGCATTGAAAGAGTTAAAATTGATGACTGGAAGGTACAAGTTAATTATTGCTAGCCCCCTGTAGACTGGAGCCCGGAGGTATCTGAGTGCTGGTAGTTTAACTCTTTGCACTCTAGTGACATTTTATGCAAAGAGTGGATCTTCAACCCTTTACTCCATGAATATTTATGCGAGAAATAATGACATCATGAATATTAATTAGATTTTTTTTAATGGTACATGGACATGGTATTTTTTTACCTGTGTGGAATCATATCTATATAGACTATTGTTAAATTTTCATAAGCAAACAAAGCAGACCCTGAGCAGATGGGGTCTACGGGAGCCATCTAATCTGGGTCTACTCTGTTTGCAAAGGCATAGAAGGGTGTATATACGGAGTAAAGGGTTACGAGATGCTGAGAGTGTCATTGGGATCTAGACCGTTTGACACTTTGATTGCATTTTGAAAGCAAATAACAGAACAAGCTAAATTCCAGAAATGCACAGACAACTACTTTTACAGACAGGAATTATTTAGCGGACAAAGAATTAACATATCCTTATATAGACAGTACAGTAGAATGTCTCTACAGCTGCATCCTTATATAGACAGTACAGTAGAATGTCTCTAAAGCTGCAACCTTATATAGACAGTACAGTAGAATGTCTCTATAGCTGCATCCTTATATAGACAGTACAGTAGAACGTCTCTATAGCTGCATCCTTATATAGACAGTACAGTAGAATGTCTCTATAGCTGCAGCTTTATATAGACAGTACAGTAGAACGTCTCTATAGCTGCATCCTTATATAGACAGTACAGAAGAATGTCTCTACAGCTGCATCCTTATATAGACAGTACAGTAGAATATCCCTATAGCTGCATCCTTATATAGACAGTACAGTAGAATGTCTTTAAAGCTGCATCCTTATATAGACAGTACAGTAGAACGTCTCTATAGCTGCATCCTTATATAGACAGTACAGTAGAATGTCTCTACAGCTGCATCCTTATATAGACAGTACAGTAGACTGTCTCTATAGCTGCATCCTTATATAGACAGTACAGTAGACTGTCTCTACAGCTGCATCCTTATATAGACAGTACAGTAGACTGTCTCTATAGCTGCATCCATATATAGACAGTACAGTAGAATGTCTCTATAGCTGCATCCATATATAGACAGTACAGCAGAATGTCTCTAAAAAGCTGCACCCTTATATAGACAGTACAGTAGAATGTCTTTAAAGCTGCATCCTTATATAGACAGTACAGTAGAATGTCTCTAGAGCTGCATCCTTATATAGACAGTACAGTAGAATGTCTCTATAGCTGCAACCTTATATAGACAGTACAGTAGAATGTCTCTATAGCTGCATCCTTATATAGACAGTACAGTAGAATGTCTCTATAGCTGCATCCTTATACAGACAGTACAGTAGAATGTCTCTATAGCTGCATCCTTATATAGACAGTACAGCAGAATGTCTCTTAAGCTGCCGCTTAACCCTTTACCAGATATAAATTTATGTAAGAAATAATAATGACATTGTGAATATTATTTAGATGATTTTTATAATGGCATGTGAACACAGGGATTTGTGGTCATGGTGGAGCTATAAAATCAGATTCAATCAGTAAAAAAGAGCAGACCCAGATTAGGTGACATGACCTGTCTTATCTGGGCCTACTTTGCTTCAAAAAGCATCAAAAGGCATCGCTGTAGTGTAATGAGTTAACCCTTTACTTCATAAATACACCTTTCTTTTTTTTTTGCGAACAAAGTAGACCCAGGAGCCATCTGATCTGTGTCTACTATGTTTATTAAGTAATACAGATTTGATTCTACAGTTTCTGCCACAGTAAAATATTCAATTGTTCTTAATTGCCATTAAAACAATTAGCTAATTAATATTCCTACAGTTATTATTACTTACTGAATATTCATATGGTAAGGGGTTAAGCATTTTTATTTTCATACATACTGTGAGCCAAACCTTATTTTGTTGGTACTCATTAGAATTGCGTTGTGGTACTCATTAGGAATCACAATACCAAATAGTATAGAATCAGATTTCAGATATTTTGTAAGCAAGCAGAATATACTCTCATCAGACAGTTCCTACAGGAGCCATCTGATATGGGTCTACTGGGTTTGCAAAGGTGGTAATAGGTGTATCTATGAAGCTGAAGCATATGGAAATAAACATGTAAAACATAATACAGGAAGCTCCCTAAGAGCTCTGTGCACAATTACTGTTATTCTACATTTACAAAGTTCCAGCTTTTAATGACCCAAAGCATTCTATTTTATCAGAGAAGTGCTTCTAATGACTACCAACAAGATAAGGTTTGGTGAGAAATATATAATACAATAGAAACCGTCATAAGCAACCATTAATTTATTGAACACAGGAGTCTTAAAAAGCAGGTGGTTGCTTAATGCAGGGCAAATGTAATGTAGAAAGCTCCTATAGGAGCTTTCTGTATTACTATTGACCTGCATAAAGCTACCACCTGCCTTACAGACCCATAATTAGACCTATTTTTGATGGTCGCTTAACCCATTCCCTCATAGGCTATTTTCAGATCCAACCACTTTGAATAAATCTACCCAAAAGGAACATTAACTAGAGAAAGAGAAAAGTTTTGAATTTTGTAGTATGAAACCATTGTGATAAATAGAGCATTTGCTCCTCTAGGAGCAAATGCTCTATTTATCACAATGGTTTCAAAAAGTGACTTTTACAGAGGCGTAGAAGGTGTATTTATGGAGGAAAGGGTTAAGACAGGTTCTACTGTATTTCCTCTAGATATTCTAAATTTATACTCCTTATCTGCACTAGATGGTTTACGCTTGTGTTTTACAGAAAAGTGCCAATCCTACAATCAGGAACCTTGATGAGGCATCACCCTTGGACCTGGCAGCGCAGTACGGCCACCGGGAAGTTGTCCACCTGATACTGTTGTCCCACCCAGACCTCGCACAAAGACCTCTATTCAACCACTCACCTCTACATCTGGCTGCAAGCAATGGCCACAAAGAGATCGTGGAAAAACTGTTGGATAACGGCTTTAGCATTCATACTTTAGTACGTAATGCAGTAATCAGCCAAAATGATTGGCTGAATAACTTCGGCAAATAATCTAGACTCGAATCAAACTCTCGTGAAACTACTTCATTAGTTTAACCCATTACATGATGAATATTTTTTTAAGTCTTATTCTGTAACTGAAAGGAGTGTGGTAGCTTAACCCATTACCTCATAGGCTATTTTTAGACCCAACATCTTTGAATAAATCTACCCAAAAGGAGCATTTACTAGAGGAAAGGAAAATGCTAGAATTGTGTACGGTAGTTATGAAACCATTGTGATAAATAGAGCATTTGCTCCTATGGAGCAAATGCTCTATTTATCACAATGGTTTAAAATGGCTTTTACAGAGGCGTAGAAAGGCGTATTTATGGAGGAAAGGGTTAATGCAGGATGAAAAGTTATGCAAAATGCTTTCAGCAGCAACATTCTCATTACTTTGATCACTGCATGAATATTCATTAATTGATTTTTATAATGTAGAAATTTAGGCAAATGACTGCCATGTTTAATTGTTTATTCGTTAAGCAGCTATAGAGAGGTACTGCTGTATATAAGGATGTCAAATAGAATTTCTAGGCACACCCAGACACTGCTAGAGTTTCCTTAGAGATGCAAATGGCATCGTAATTTGATTTCTGTCACCAGTCGATACCTGACAATGCAATTTACTTGCACAAACAAAAATCCCAGAAGAATTTATTGTGATGTTGTGAGACTGAATATAGAGTTTGGCAGCTATTGTATTGGGTATGTTTTAGCCTTATTCCTGCTAAGTGTGACCTGTCATTTGCAAACAGCTTGGATCCAGATGCTTTTTGGCATTTCATCAGGGTCCAATCTGTGGGCTACTTGATCAAACTAGTTTTCCAAAAGCTTGGAAGAATAAGAAATAAGTAAAACTTGCAGCTGTTTAGAGTTTGTGCAGATGTTAAAACTTTACAAAGGTTCAGATAAGATGCGTAAATTAACCCTTTCCTTCATATTAACGCCTTTTCATGCATTTGCAAACAGAGTAGACCCAGATCAGATAGCTTCTATAGGAGCTGTCTAACCAGGGTCTGCCCTGTTTGCTTATGGAATTTGATAGATCTGTTTCTTTACTTTCTAAAATGGCTACAATGTTTCTTCTTCCATATTTCATTACAACTATTTTGTCCATGAATATTCAATAGGTAATGAAACTTGGAAAAAACATTTTCAAAAATGACTTCTTTATTTCTCCACCAAACCATATGTTGTGACCACTGTTTAGAATCGTCTCTTCGAGACAACATTCTAAAGAGTGGTCACAACATAGGGTTCTCCACCAAACCCAATGTTGTGACCACTCTTTAGAATCATCTCTTCGAGATGCTTCTAAAGGGTGGTCACAATATAGTGGTTGGTGGAGAAAGGACAAGTTTAGCATTTGAGTTTGCACCTTTATCTGTTGTACTGTATATATTTTTGTGGCAGAATAAGGGTTGACCCTGTCAGTACTGAATATTCAAGTGGAATATCCCGTCATTCTGTAACAGTAGAGTCTATTTAACCCATTTCCTCATAGGCTATTTTTAGACCCAACCTCTTTGAATAAATCTACCACAAAGGAGCATTAACTAGAGAAAAGGAAAATGTTAGAATTGTATAGCTACAAAGCTATAAAGGAGCAAATGCTCTATTTATCACAATGGTTTCAAGAAGTGACTATTACAGAGGCGTAGAAAGGCATATTTATGGAGGAAAGTGTTAACATGAATGAGTAGAAGGGTAAAAGATATTTGAATGGTAACCAATTTAGATCTGGGACCAGAGGGCTCCCAAGAGCTAGGTCTGCACTGGTTTAGTTTGCAAATACCAGTCCACTTGTTTCCAACATTTCAAAGCTTCAGTGTCTTGCAGATTGACAAACTGTTCGACCTTCTGTTGTTATAGTTTACTTGAGAAATTGAAAAAATCACCTTTGAAAATGAAATGGATGACAGTTTTTACTGTTTTATCTGACCGCTACCTCATGGAAATGCCTTTTAACACCTTTGCAAACAGTAGACATAGGTTAGGCAGCTCTTGTAGGAGCTGCCTGATCAGAGTCTGCTGTGTTTGCTTATCAAATTATAAAGATCTTATCCTTCAGTCTTTGTCCAAGTGAAATAATCCCTTGAAAATGTTACATTATAAATATTATGTTAATGAATAATATTCATGAACTGATCAATTCACGAAACAGTTGTTCATTAGGGAAAGGATTAACACCCTTGCATACAGAATAGATCCAGATCAGACAGCTCTTGTAGGAGCTGTCTGATCAGAGTCTGCTCAGTTTGCTTGTTGACCTATTTAGATCTGATTCTGCATCTTTTGTGATCAATTTATATATAAATGTTCATTAGGGAAAAGGTTAAATTCTCAAACAATGTAGAAGCGCAGCATCACTGAAATACAGTAAAACCAAATTAGTATCAGTGCAACAAGTGGCAGCTTAATGCAGGGTGAAAGTCATGCAGAAAGCTACCAAAGGAATTTTCTGCTAGACTTTCAACCTGCATTAAGCAGGCATCTGCCTAAAAAGATCTAAATTCTTCTTTACTATGCTCATCATACTTATATCAGTCATCCTCTCGTCTTTCAGACTGACTCTGGGACAGCCCTACATGAAGCAGCATTACATGGCAAGCTGGACGTGGTCAAGATGTTGCTAGACAGAGGGGTAGATGTTGACCAGAGGGACGAGAAGGGCCAGACAGTTTTGGAGCTATTGAGTGCCCACAAGGCTCAGCAGAAGACCTTTGATGCCATTGTGCAGGCCATCAAAGGTATGAATACTTGTGTATAGTAGAACCCGTTGTAAGCGATCATTCATTTATTGATCATAGGGATATTAAAAAGCAGGTGGTTGCTTGATGCGGGTCAAAAGTAATACAGAAAGCTCCTATAGGAGTTTTCTGACTTATTTTTGACCCGCAATAAGCTACCACCTGCCTTACAGATCCATAATATTAGACCTCTTTTTGATGGCTGCTTAACCCTTTCCTCCATAAATACACCTTTCTACGCCTCTGTAAAAATCACCTGTTGAAACCATTGTGATAAATAGGGCATTTGCTCCTATAGGAGCAAATGCTCTATTTATCACAATGGTTTCAAACTACAAAATTCTAAAAAAAATCCTTTTCTCCAGTTAATGCTCCTTTTCGGTAGATTGATTCAAAGTGGTTGGATCTAGAAATAGCCTATGAGGTAATGGGTTAAGACAGATTCTACTGTATACAAATAATGGCTTTTATTGAGTCAGTAATAGCATGCAAAGAGCTAATATTAGTTACTTGCAGTTTGCTGTAATTTTCAAAGAAGGCTTTTTTATGCTCCGCCTCTGAAGGTAGGGATATTAATAAATTTACGCTTGTCTGTCTGTCAAACCATGTCTATTGTCACTCCTGAGTTATTACTGTGCAAATGTTGAAATATTTACAAACTTCGACATGTCTGATCTCTGTCTGTTCTTGTTATTCAATCTTTACTAAAGATTGCAGTAATGTTTTTGGCAGTAATATCATATGATAACCATCCAAATTGCTTACTGTTTCCTCCATGAATATTCTTGAAAAAAGAAATGATGACATGATGAATTATATTTTAAAATGGCATATTAATACATGACATTTTTGCCAAAGCAGAAACTGTAGAAGCAGCTCTATATTATTCCATATACAAACTGTAGACCCTGATTAAACAGTTCCTATAGTAGCCGTCTGATCTGGGTCTGCTTTGTTTGCAAAGGCATATTTATGGAGTATTCCTGTTGAATATTCTTGTGAGAAATAATGACTTGATGAATATTTATTAGCTGGTAATGGAGTATGTACACAGGTTGTTTTTGTATTGGAAGAAACTGTAGAGTCGGATCTATTGTAATTTCATAAGCAAACAGCAGACCCTGATCAGACGGCTTCTACTGGTACAGTCTGATCGGTGTCTACCCTGTTTGCAAGGTATGAAAAAGCATTTATAAAAGGTAAAGGTTTAATGGTTTGTAATTTGACTGTATTATATGCTTGCTATAATAGCCATATGATGAAATAAGTCTGTAGTCATGATTCAGAACTTTCATACTGCATTAAGCTGTAGCAAAACTTCAGTGAGTCCTGTATTTGAGTTATATAAATGTTTCTGTTTCATTGCTTTAGTAGGTCACAGAAGTTAAAAATAGATTTAAGTGAACAATTTCTTTAACCCATTACTCCATGAATACTCATGATGAACTCGTCCTATTACATATCCTTGACTGGATGTTTTTGTTGGTATACGGACAAAAGCCGACTGACATTTGCCCCCCTATTTGGGCTTGGATGGGCATTTGCCCCCTTGCTGGTTTAGCTTAGGGGGACATTTGTCCCCGGTATTTTTCAATGGGGCGGATATTTGATCCCCTTCTATATTCAAGACGGCGGACATTTGCCCCCCTCCCTTAAATACTTGGCATTTTTCATTTAATACAAGGAGGAATTTTTTACTCATAGTAACCTGTATCTAATGTTGTTGATAATTATATTCATAGATCATGTTACCAAAGAAAATTCCGGCCAGGACACTGGAATGTACGAAAGTTTAAGCTCGTGCACAAGTGGGGGGAAACCCATGGCGGCAGTGAAACCATTGCCCCCAGATAAGTCAAAGAAGCCAGAAAAGCCAGTAACCCCTGACAAAATAGTAAGTGCAGCATTGCCTGACAAACCAACCCCAGCACCTAGACACTCTGTGATTGTATCATCACCTGAACCTCATGGTGATGACGACGCCTATGCGACACCTGTTAAGACCAGAGATCACGTCCCAGAGATCAAGTGAGTCACTATTAAACCTGTACGTCATGAATATTCATGTAAGAAATAATGACATCATGAATGTTTATTAGATTAAGTTAAATAATTGCATACAAACCCAGAGAATTTGGCCACAGCAGAAACAGTAGAGATAGATCTACAGTAAAAACCTCTCTATAACTGCCACTAAATTGCATAAAATATTTTGTGTTAAAGGCAGGTGGCTGCTTAAAGCAAGGTGAAAGTAAATGTAGAACGCTCCTATAGGAGCTCTGTTTGCTTATAATCAAAGACTATTCCTACAGTTTTTCCCCCATGGTAACAATTCCCTTGTTCATTATGCCACTATGAACATTCATGTAATTTAATTCTTTCTAGAATATTCATGGAGTAAAGGGTTAAGTTTGAGAGGGGGTTATATAGGTGTCAGTGTGTTGGTTGGTCTGTCTGTCTGTCCGTGGCACAACTTCTGTCTGTCTGTCTGTCCATGGCACAACTTTTGATTTGCGATCAAGGCAGCTGAGCGGAGGTATTCTTTCACCTTTAATGATAGTTCTAGTTGTTATCTGCTACAATTTTACATGCTATAATTGTTGTCTCTTCAACATTAAAAGCTACATAAATGTTATCTGCTTATCAGAGCTACAGATAGAGGTGCATACTCAAATACTAAAACTGTCATTTTTCCACCAAACTCTATACTGTGACCACTCTTTAGAGATGTCTCTTCAAGAGGATTCTAAAGAGTGGTCACAGTATAGGGTTTGGTAGAGAAATAAAGAAGTTATTCTTGAAAATGTTTGAATTTACGCATCTTATCTGGACCTCTGGCTTATGTTTTACATATTACATTATTGTTCTCAGCTCCATTTTACATTCAAAGGAATTGTCATCTTCTACAAATTTATGTCATCTGTCACAATTTTAAATGTTACATAATTCTTGTCTGCTATAATTTTCTGTCTGTCTGTCTGACACACTTTCTGCTTCATGCTTTTTGTGTCATTAGCTTTAGTAGGTCAATTTGTTTTGAAAATTAAGCATTGAAAATGTGAATACACTATAAAGTTTGATACATGTAAATATAAGACTTGATACATGTAAAATAAACTTTCACCTGATAGAGATGCTTTTTGACACCTTTAAGCCTTTCCTCCATAAATACACCTTTCTATGCATCTGTAATAGTCACTTCTTGAAACCATTGTGATAAATTTTTAATGCTCCTTTTTGGTAGATTTATTGAAAGAGGTTGGATCTAAAAATAACCTATGAGGGAAAGGGTTTAAAACAGAGTAGACACAGATCAAATGGCTCCTGTAGGCTGCTCTGTTTGCTTAAGAAATGATATTGATTGGAACTATCAACAGTTCTCATGTTTATGAAAAATCAGTCAATTGATATTCATACAGTAAAACCTCTCTATAACGACCACTAAATTACATCAAGTATTTTGTGCTAAAGGCAGGTGGTTGCTTAAAGCAAGGTAAAGGTAAAACAGAACGCTCCTATAGGAGCGTTCTGTTTTACTTTCACCTTGCTTTAAGCAGCCACCTGCCCTAAATACCAGCTAATTAACTCAATTTAGTGGCCATTATAGAGAGGTTTTACTGTACATTCAATATTCCTTACCTCATGAATATGCATGTAAGAAATAGTTCGCTGTATGAATATTTATGAACTGAGTTTTTATGATGATATAGGAACACAGATGTTTTGGCTGTGGCAGAATCTGTAGAATCTGATCTATATCATTCCATAAGCGGACTGTGTTTATCGTGATCAAATGGCCCCATCAGGAGCCATTTGATCAGACTCTGCTCTCATTTTGCAAAGGTATGAAAAGAAATATCTATGAAGTATAGGGTTAACCCTTTCCCTCATATAAACGCATTTTCATACATTTGCAAACAGAGTAGACCCAGATCAGACAGCTCCTATAGGAGCCTTCTGATCAGGGTCTGCTCTGTTTGCTAATGGAATTTGATAGATCTGTTTCTTTATTTTCTAAAATGGCTACAATTTTCATATTTCTTTACAACTATTCTGTCCATGAATATTCAGTAGGTATTGAAATTTGGAATAAATAGGGACAGGGTTAAATGTTAAACTGTCTTCCTAATTACAGGGATGTTAGTGGCGGAAGCTCTAAAGCAGGACCGGCTCCACCACCTCTTCCACCGAGAACCTCCATCTTCCCACCAGAGGACAGAACTTCCACGTCTCCGAACTTAGGTTTGTTTATAGTTGCATATTTCTGTCCCAGCTGTTGTCAAAATGCATAAAATAAATGTACTGGCATTTTCAAACAGTATAGACAGAGTCAGCATGTTTGTGATTCAAAATCCTCTCCCAAATTATACTCATTTATTCTTAAGGACCTGTTGATCATGGTCTACACTATTTGTTACCTTGTCATTCTAATTTAAAGTTATCAGGAACCGGCAAAGTAAAGGGAAACCGGACTTTGCATAGAATATAGACTTAGCTTCCATGTTGGAACAAAGTGTTTTATCAGAATACTGAATCTGTTGATGAGTAACCAAAGGTTCAGATAAGATGTGTAAATTAAAACATTTTCAATAATAACTTTGTCATTTCTCCAGCAAATCACTCTTTTAGAATCGTCTCGAACCTTTATTTTTTCTCAGAATTTGTGCATGGCTATAAGATAAGCAAAGTTGAGCCTGCAGCTCAACAGGGAAAGGTTATATTAAATAAAATATCAAATGGTTAATGCTTTATCATTATGACAGATAATCTAATTTGTACTAAACACACATGTCACCAAATCTGTGTGTATAAAATGGGATAAAATAAATGGTCTTGAGTGTTTGGTCATTACAGTAAAACCCAATCGAAACTGGACATTCAAATTAGTAGTAATGCTACGCTGTAAGTACTTGTAGCAGCTCAATGCAGGGTGAAAGTAATGCAGAAAGCTCTCAAAGGAGCTTTCTGCATTACTTTCATCCTGTATTAAGTAGAACCTGCTTTAACCCTTTACTCCATGAGTATTCATGAAAGAAATTATAACGTCTGGAATATTAATTAGATTATTTTTTTAAAATGGCATGGTTTTTTGCCAAAGGTGAAACTGTATAATCAGATCTACATGTATTTCATAAGCAAACAGCAGACCCTGACCAGACGGCTCCTATAGGAGCCGTCTGAACTGGGTCTACACTGTTTGCAAAGGCGTAGAAAAGCGTATGGAGTAAAGGGTTAAAAGATCCAGCTTTTTTACTAAAATTTGGTTAAGAGAGATTTTACTGTACTTACAGCCATATAAGGGTTGATAAAAGCAGCAGTAGTCGGCCTGTTGCATACATCTACAAAATTTGTCCTCAATATTTCAAAGTGGATTTATTCTTCTTTAACCCTTTCCTTTATATAAACCTATTTTCACACATTTGCAAACAGATTAGGAGCCGTCTGATCAGTGTCTGCTCTGTTTGCTAATGGAATTTCTTTACTTTCTGAAATGGCTTATGTTCCACATTCCATATTTTAACTAGTTTGTACACGAATATTCAGTAGGTATTAAAATTTGGTATAAACGTAGATTATAGAACAAGGAAAGGGTAATAAAGCTGGTTTAGTCTGTAGTCAACTTTGTCAGTACAGTAAAACCTCTGTATAATGACCACTAAATGACATAATTATTTTGTGTTAAAGGCAGGTGACTGCTTAAAGCAAGATGAAAGTAAAACAACGCTCCTATAGGAGCATTCTGTTTTACTTACACCTTGCCTTAAGCAGCCACCTGCCCTAAATACCAACTAATTAACACATTTTAGTGGTCGTTATAGAGAGGTTTTACTGTAATCAGTTTAGTCTGGTTGAGCTGTAGTCAACCTATCAACCAGTTTTGTTTCTGATGAGATGCTCATTTTACTTACTTAGTATGATGGGGGATAAGAATGCTACCTTTTAGCTGCCAATTAAGAATCTGCCAATTGTGAATATGTTATCACTTTTACAAACAGTTTGGATATCCAGATGAGATGCCTTTTCTTCAGTTTCTTTTAGAAAACACAGAGACAATTGCTATAGACATCTGTTATCCCTTTCCTTCATATTTATAAACATGTTTTCACACATTTGTAGACCCAGATCAGACGGCTCCTATAGGATCTGTCTGATCAGGGTCTTATCTGTTAATGGAATTTGATAGATCTGTTTCTTTACTTTCTTAAATGTCTACAATTTTCCACTTTCCATATTCAACCCCTTCCTCCATAAACACGCCTTTCTACGCCTCTATAAAAGTCACTTCTTGAGCAAATGCTCTATTTATCACAATGGTTTCAAAACTAAACAGTTCCAACATTTTCCTTTTCTCTAGTAAATGCTCCTTTTCAGTAGATTTATTCAAAGAAGTTGGGTCTAGAAATAGCCTATGAGGGAATGGGTTAATTAATTAAAACTTTTTTGCACATGGGTGTTTTTATTTATTTTGTATTTATTAGGTATTGAAATTTGGAATAAATACAGAACGGGGAAAGGTTAACCCTTTCCCTGTTCTGTATTTAAGCCAAATTTTAATACCTACTGAATATTCATTAACACAATAGTTGTAAAGAAATATGGAAAGTGGAACATTGTAGACATTTTAGAATGCAAAGAAACAGATCTATCAGATTCTATTAGCAAACAGAGTAGACCCTGATCAGACGGCTCCTATAGGAGCCGTCTGATCTGGGTCTACTCTGTTTGCAAATACGTGAAAACACGTTTATATGAAGGAAAGGGTTAAGCAAACAAACTATTTTGACCTGCTAATTACTAGAGGTGTCATTGATACAACTGATACCAATGCATCATCAACATGTATCAGTTGATTCGATATTGAATTTGATTTTAAAATATCTATATAAATGAAGTATTGGGTTGTCTTTTCAAAATTCTTAATCTATTTAACCCTTTACTCCATAGAAATGTCTTTTCATGCATTTGCAAACTGTGTATACCCATATCAGATGGTTCATGCTGTAGCCATTTGATCAGGGTCTGCTCTGTTTGCTTATGAAATTATATACATCTGATCCGAGCTTTTGTATAAGCCAACAATTTCCTTTTAACCCATTACCTCATAGGCTATTTTTAGATACAACCTCTTTGAGTAAATCTACCGAAAAGGAGCATTAACTAGAGAAAAGGAAACTTTTAAAATTTTGTAGTTTGAAACCATTGTGATAAATAGAGCATTTGCTCCTATAGGAGCAAATGCTCTATTTATAAAGATGGTTTCATAAAGTGACTTTTACAGAGTCGTCAAAAGTCGTCAATATGAGGGAATGGGTTAAACGGATTAGATCTGAAACTGTTTTCTTGAAGTATTATTTCTTACATGAATTTTCATGGAGTAAAGAGATTAGTTCTGTTTTGTTACATCTGTTTTGTTACATTTTCCAGAAACAAGAAAACCAGAAACCTCTCCAGAGCCAGCTCCCCGTTTACTTCAAGTAAGTTGATCCTTTTCCTTATAGAGATACATTTTCATGCCTTTGTAAACAGAGTAGACCCAGATGAGACAGCTCCATATTTCTTGCATGAATATTCATCAGGCAACGTGTTAACCCTTTCCCTTATGTAAACATGTTTTCACGCTTTTGCAAACAGAGTAGACCCAGATCAGACGGCACCTAGAGGAGCCGTCTGATCAGGGTCTGCTCTGTTTGCTAATAGAATTTGATAAACCTGTTTCTCTGCTTTCTAAAATGGCTACAATATTCCACCTTGCGTATTTCATTATAACTATGTTGTCAATGAATATTCAGTAGGTATTGAAATTTGGAATAAATATAGAACAGGGAAAGGGTTAACAAGTAATATGTCATATAGTTTACTTTTTAGGGCAAAATAATTGTAGTCTGCACACTTTCTTTTTAGCTCACCTAAGCATGAAATGTTCAAAGTGAGCTTGTTTGATAGTGATGTGTCCATCATTGATTGTTACATGTCATATCAACATCAAGCAGTCAATCAACATCTCCTCTAAAACATCTGGACCGACTAGGTTCACAGAAATGGTTCTTGTGATGTCCTCTTTCAGTTTTGTTCAAAGAATTGAAATGCATGTAGAACTCCGATGGCCATGGCAACCATAAGGAAAAACTTAAACTGTCTCCTTTTTTGGGACTTCCTGATCCTTAGGTGACCCTAAACTTGTCTGAACCAATTTGATAACAATATCATGGCCGTCAAGGATGGGGCTAAGTTTCCTTATATATCTATAGAGGACATTCCAGATCTCTTCTGTAAAACCACTTGGCAGATTTGCAGGAATTAATGATCCTCAGGTAAACCATTTGATTTCCATTTTTTTTTCAAACTATATTGATTTGTTAAAAAACAAGGATGCCAGGGGCTGGGCTAATTTTCCATATATGGCTATGGTGGAAATTTGAACACTTCTCTGAAATCACAGGGCAGATTCAGAATAGGTTCGCAGGAGTGATCCTGAATGAAACCACAGGGTAGATTATATATAATTTTGTAGGAATTATCCTTAGGTGTTCCTCTACCAACAGTGTTCAAATCATTTTGATTGGTTAAAAACATGAACACCTGTTCCTAGTTTGGCTATGCAGAAAATTCCAGATTTCTTCTACTCTGAAACTATTGGACATATTTCAGTGTAATGTGGTGGAGTTTTGACTTTAACAGGTGACTCTCTGCCCAAATTGCCAAAGCTGTTGTGATCCTTTAACCCATTACCTCATAGGCTATTTTTAGATACAACCTCTTTGAATTAATCTACAGAAAAGAAGCATTAACTAGAGAAAAGGAAAATTTTAGAATTTTTTAGTTTGAAACCATTGTGATAAATAGAGCATTTGCTCCTATAGAAGCAAATGCTCTATTTATCACAATGGTTTCACAGAGTGAGTTTTACAGAGTCGTCAAACATCATCAATATGAGGGACAGGGTTAATAAACATACACGGGACTGGACTAATTTTCCTAATATGAATGTAATGAAAATTTTAAAAAAAATATACCTCTGAATCCACTCGGCAGATTTCATTATAATTTTGCAGGAATTTTGCCCAGGTGACAAAGCTGTTGTAATTCTTTAACAAATGGGTTTAATTTTCCTTTAAGGCAAGTACATGGTAGTAATGAAAATTTCAAATCTTCTCCTGAAACTACTTGGCAGAATTTTACCCTTTCCCTCATATAAACACCTTTTCACGCATTTGCAAACAGAGAAGACACAGATCAGATGGCTCTGTCTAATCTGAGTCAACATATCTATAAAGAAAAGGGTTAAATTTAGAAGGAATATATACCTGTTTTGAATTTGTTCTGTGATTTCACTTTATTATCTGTCTGTTAAAATCATATTTCAGGGTGTTCCAAAAAAGCCGCCAAGACAAAAACCTCCGAGAAGTACAGTATGTCAGAGTCCTCCCAATGTAGAAGAAGTTTCCACTGATAGCACTGCCCCACCCCCAGCTGCACATACTACTGACCCTCCTTTCCCAGATCTATACAGCACAATGTCAGATGAACCTAGTGTCACCTCTGACCTATTACAAAAAGGAAGAACATCTCAAAGTGCATCTGAACATTCCACAGCAGATGATATAGACTGCTCAGCCAACAGAATCAAAGCTGAAGGGTCAGGTGACACAGAATCTCATGCCAGCCCCTCCCATTCCGATCCAAAGACATCAGCAACTACCATCAGTCCTAAACCTTTACTTCCACCTAGATCACAGTCTGCAAAGTTAGATAACTCTATTGACCCACAGACTGGTAAACAAGTTAGTCAAGATTTTTATATGGAAATGAAAAGTGTAAAACCTAGACCTGTATCTGAAGTCAAACCTCAAAGGCATTCTGAAAATCAGTTAACACCAGCTGATCCAAATTTAGACCATTATGGAATACTGTTTCCTAACTTAAAAACTGACCAATCGAAGAAAGCTAAAAGACCTGAATTAAGGAGAACACAGACTGCTCCAGAAGAAAATATTTACATAGCTCCTTCGCCCATAACTGCTGTTGATAAATTCAAAGGCAAGCATGGGCTTCTTAAGAGGGCTCAAACAGCCCCTGAGGAATGTGATTACACCCCCATGTCAGCAATTACTAAATCGGAGGATGAGAATAGTGTTAAGGAAAATGAATATGCAGAGATTCCAGAGAGAAATAAAAGTCCGTCTCCTAAGAGTCCCAAGGAGAATGTGTATGAAAGTATAGCTGGTGTAAAAACAGATATTGAATCAAGCATGCTTTCCCAGTTATCTGAATTTTCTTCTACTGTTTCCCAGAATAACAAGGGAGGCAACTCACCAGGTGCTGATAACACATCAGATGTCAAAGAGGAAGTTGGAGGTGAGTTGGAAGAACGTTACTTTAAAGTTTAACCCATTCCCGCATATTGACGCCTTTTGACGCCTCTGTAAAAGAGCATTTGTGAAACCATTGTGATAAATAGAGCATTTGCTCCTATTGGAGCAAATGCTCTATTTATCACAATGGTTTCAAACTACATGTACATTGTTCTAAAATATTCCTTTTCTCTAGTTAATGCTCCTTTTCGGTAGATTTATTTAAAGAGGTAGGGTCTTAAAATAGCCTAAGTGGGAATGGGTTAACCCTTTCGTGCATATAAATGCTTTTTCACACCTTTGCAAACAGAGGAGACCCAGATCAGACAGCTCCGATAGTATAGGCACCATCTGATTAGGTTCTCTCTGTTTGCTTTTGAAATTATGGTATAATAGACTTTACTGTTTGAACCATTAATACCAAAATATCCTGTGCATATATGCCGTTATAAAATTCAGCTAATAGATATTCATGTTATCATTATTTCTTACATGAATATCCAACAGGGAAAGAGTAAACCCGTTAGCTGATGAACAGTCATGTAAGACATAATGACATCATCAAAACAATTTAGCAGATTTCTTATAATGCAGAGCTCCAGATAAGATGCGTAAATAAAAGCATTTTCAAGAATAACTTCTTTAAATCTCAACAAAAACCCTATGTTGTGACCACTCTTTAGAATCGTCTCTTTGAGACGATTCTAAAGAGTGGTCACAACATAGGGTTTAGGGGAGAAATGATGATTTTAGTATTTAACCCTTCGCTTGCTATTTGCGTCAATATACCTACCTGTAAATAGTGAAGACCCAGATGAGACAGCTCCTGCAGGAGCTGTCTCATCAGGGTCTGCACTATTTACAAGTTGATTGTGCAACCAGTGCACTCCACAGCAGTGATTTCGCAGTGAAATACTTGTACACAGTGAAGATATATGTAATTATACAACAGGGCATGGGTAAAGAAGGAGAAATGTATTTTAAAATTCAGCAAGAGAAGGGTTAAGTATGCACCTTTATCTGTAGCTCTGTATAATTGCATATAAACACAGGAACTTTTGGCCATGACTGAAACTGTAGAACCTATATCATTTAATGAGTAAACCCAGACAGATTCTTTTTGAGCCATCTGATCTGAGTCTACTGTGTTTGCAAAGCGTCAAACAACTTCATCAGGTAAAAGGTTGAGTTTCATTCTTTATTAATAATTAGACTTTTTGATCTAACATTTTACTTACTGCAAGCTTAACCCTTTCCCTGTTCTATGTTTATTACAGATTTTAATACCTACTGAATATTAATGACCAAAAAAGTAATGATGAAATATGGTAGGTGGAACATTGTAGCCCTTTTAGACAGTATAGATTCAGATCTATCAAATTTCATTAGCAAACAGAGCAGACCCTGATCAGACAGCTCCTCTAGGAGCTGTCTGATCTGGGTCTACTCTGTTTGCAAATGTGTGAAAACACGTTTATATGAGGGAAAGGGTTAAATAATCTATGAAAAGTTTTGCATCATTTTATTATGTATTGATGTGGGCAAACATCTGTGTTTAACCTTTACTCCACGAGTAGTCATGTTGGAAATAATGAATGTATGAATATTGGCTAGCTGAATTTTTACGCACAAGGAAACTCTTGACCTTTAGTTATTTTAACCATTGTTAGTTTCCCCATAGCAGTAAGGGGACATGAGAATGACGGTGTTTATTAGGGAGAATACTGTATATTCACCTGGATAATTATTTCATTCCTTTTTTATATAAAGATTGTTTGATAACCCTATTGACCTGTTCTATGTTTATTTAAAATTTCAATAGCTACTGAATACTCTTGGACAAAATTGTTATAATGAAATATGGCAGGTGAACCATGGTAGCTATTGTAGAAACTAAATAGACATAGATCTCTCAAATTCCTGTAGCAAACAGAGCAGACCCTGATCAGATGGCTCCTCTAGGAGCCATCTGATCTGGGTCTTCGCTGTTTGCAAATGTGTGAAAATGTGTTAATATGAGGGAAAGGGTTAAAGCAACAGTTTTGATCAAGCTGTTGAGACAATAAGTTACTTTGCATCTCAGATGCTTCCAATCTGTTTGTAGGTAATTTCAAAATCTGCCCATAGTGTGCTTTAGAATGCGTCGTTTAACCATTTAACTCATATAAACGCCTTTTCACGCACATGCAAACAGAGTATACACAGATCAGATGGCTCCTTATGACATGATGAAGATCAAGATCTGATTCTGTAGTCAAAAGGTTTACCTTATCAAAATTCAGCTTGTAAATATTCATGATGTCATTATTTTTCGCATGAATATTGAATTTAATTGCATAAAATTGTTTTTGCATATTGATATGTACACTGGATAACTTCTATGTAATAAGTGTTACATTCGGAAGGTAGCTTGTCAGAAACTGCATTATAGTCCCGCATTTGCTCCTGAATGCAAGTCTTGTTTGTGTACATGTATTTTGTTGTATTTTGAAATAACCTTTAGTAGGCTTACAAGTTGTCTACTAATTATTTGTATTAATTAAAAACACTTTTCTCCATTGATTTTCAAAAGCTATAATCAGAGTGAAAACAGAGTGTATTCTGATGAGTGATGACATGCCTACATTAGCACCTCATCTGGATCCAAACTGTTTGTTTAGGTAATCATGAATTCACTGCTAGCGTGCTAAGAGCTGTATTCTCACAGAAATTGCAATTAGTTGGTCGGTCAAGATCTGGATGTGATGCCAAGCTGCTGTACATATCATCATAATTCCAACTGTCTGACAGTATTTCATCAAGTTTTGCTTGTAGCATCCTTTACACTAACTTTTATTTTTCAGTAAAAATTATGTCTGCTTATCTGCGATTGGTTGCAATATTTACTCCCAATTTGTTGAGAAAGATGTTAACCCTTTTCCATATATAATTGTTTTTTCATGCATTTGCAAACAGAGTAGACCCATATAGGAGTCGTCTGATCAGGGTCTGCTCTGTTTGCTAAATGAAATTTGATAGGCCTGTTTCTTTTCTTTCTAAAAATTATTTCATTATAACTATTTGCCCAAGAATATTCAATAGGTATTGAAATTTGAAATAAACATAGAACAGGGAAAGGGTTAACCACATGTCATACGACTTGGGTCTCGATGAGTTACTCGGCATCTCAACTGGGTCCATGTTGTTTGCAAATGGCAGTCAGATAACACCTTGCAGGATTAGGGCTGATTTGAAATGTTCTAACTACTTTGAGAATGCAGCATGTTGTGTTATACTTTTGTTACAGTAAGTGGCAAACCGAATAACTTACCGTTTACGAAGCAGAAAACTAACACCCCACTAACTCCAACAGGATATGTTCAGCCTCCGACCCCAGATTTCCCCCCACCCTCACCTGCTACAGCCCTGATGGGTATAGAACTTAAGATACAGGAAATGGTGAGTAGCTTTGGCATTGTGGGATTGTTGTGATGTCATCGGCTTTAATTGTTGTGTTATCTACTGTTGTGGCATTGCGACTTTTAATACTGCTTCTAGTTTGAGACTTAGATACAGAATTCACTGCTTATAAGTTTTTGGTCTATCCCACTGTTAGACATTCTGTTACACTGTTTATTTTATACACTTAGTTGATTAGCTGATAGAATGTTGTATTTATTTTGAACCAATTACCTCATAGGCTATTTTCAGACCCAGCCTCTCTGAATAAATCTACTGAAAAGAGCATATACTAGTAAAAGAGATTTTTAAGAACTGTGTAATTTTGAAATTAATGTGATAAATAGACAAGTTGCTCCTATGGTGAAAATGCTGTATTTATCACAATAGTTTTAAAAAATGACTTTTACAGAGGTGTCAAAAGGTGTCGGTATGAGGGAATGGGTTAATAAGCGCATTGAAAGAGGTTGGGTCTAAAAATAGCCAATGAGGTAATGGGTTAAGGAACCAGTGAAAGTTCATACTCAATTTGAGAGTATGATCTTTATTTAGCAAAATGATATACGGTGTATGATTCAGTGAAAACAGAATGCATAACATGGGGAATCACACATTGCCTAACACATTGAATGTTGTATAATAATGATTTAATGTTTTAGTAGACTGGAAACTTGTGTCCGTTACCATATTGGAGTATTAATTTGTTTCCATAGGTGCTTATTTACTTAATACAGAAAGGCTTATTTACTATATACAGTAGAACCTGCCTTAAGTGGCAAGCAAATGAGGTCTAAATATGGATCTGTAAGGCAGGTGGTAGCTTAATACAGGTCAAAAGTAATACAGCAAGCTCCTATAGTAGTTTCCTGCATTACTTTTGCCCTGCATTAAGCAACCACCTGCTTTTTATGACTTCTATGTTCAATAAATGAATGGCCGTTTCTACTGTTATCATCTAGTAACACTACAAACAATGCAATAGTTCTGCCATTATGCCAGTGTTAGTGGAGTTCAAGAGTAAGTTTTAACCCTGGATTCACAAAGTGGAATGGTCCATGAGTGTTTGACCCTTTACTCCATGGATATTCATGTAAGAAATAATAACCTCATAAATATTAATTACATTAATAGCTCATGGATACAAAAATAAATTGTTATTATAGCCCATGGATACAGAAGTTTTATGCCATGGCAGAAACTGTAGAATCATATCTATATTTTACCATAAGCAAACAGAGCAAACCCTGATTAGACAGCTCCTACAGGAGCAATGTGATCTGGGTTTACTCTATTTACAAAGGCATGAAAAAGAGTATTTATGGAGTAAAGGGTTGAATATTTGCTTGTGATTTTTGTATGAGAAACAGTGCAGACCCTGATCAGAGGGCTCCTTGGAACCCTCTGAACTGTATCTACACTATTTTAAAATACCAGTACACTCATTTCCTGTATTTGAAGGGTTAATTGTAGTAAGAATTAAAAGTAATTTGAACAGTTTCCACACTAGAAGTTAACCCATTAACTGATAGGGACACAACCTGAAGCCATAACAAAAGCTTTTTGGTAGAGCCTGTAAGAGCCATTTGCTCTGTTTGCTTTTGGAATTATATATGGGTAGGTCTAATGCTACTCTGTCATAGCTAAAACTCACTGTGTTCATGTACCATTATAGAATTCAGTTAACCCTTTCCTCCATAAGAACGCATGTCTTTGCCTCTGCAATAACCACTTCTTGAAACCATTGTGATAAATAGAGCATTTGCTCCTATAAGAGCAAATGCTCTATTTATCACAATGGTTTCAAACTACACAATTCTAAAATTTTACTTTTCTCTAGTAAATGCTCCTTTTGGGTAGATTCATTCAAAGAGGTTGGGTCTTAAAATAGCCTACGGAGGAATGGGTTAATAGATATTCTCAATGTCATTATTTCATTTATGAATATTCATGAGGTAAAGGGTTAAGGTTAATTGTTGGTTTAGGTCTCTATAATTTACTCTTATTGTATTACCTGAAGAAAAGAGAATGGAGAAAATATATGGTATGTATTGATAATAATTACACCAGAGATGCAGATAAGATGCGTAAATAAAAACATATTCAAGAGTAACTCCTTTATTTCTCCACCAAACCCTATGTTGTGACCACTCTTTAGAATCGTCTCTTTGAGACGATTCTAAAGAGTGGTCACAACATAGGGTTTAGTGGAGAAATGACAGTTTTAGTATTTGAGTACGCACCTTTATCTGTAGCTCTGATTACACTGATGGCAAAGAGGCTCCAGCAATTACATGGCTACTAGTATTGGCACTAGTTAGCCAGCGACTATGTCATGTAAACATTTGGAAGATCCATATTAAATGCTGAGTAACTTGATGTCTCATCTGGGTGCAAACTGTTCGACACTCTGATCATGGTTTTTAAAATTGAATGGCGAACTACTTTTCACATTAGCAGAGTTATTTTTACCTTTGTATACTGTTCTAGATGTGGGAAACATGTATTTAATATATTAGAATGAGCAGTTATTGGCCAGTCTGTCTGTTTGGCTGTCTGAAACTTTAGCCTTGGCCATAATGTTTGAAATATTAGAGACATTGGACATGCATACTAATCTCATGAAGCTGCAATTTTGAGTGGTGCCATGTCAAGAAACTGATCACTGTTTAGAGTGTCAAACAGTTTTAGATTTTAGTAGAGCCTTGGATACCTGGCATCTTGTCTACATCTTAACTGTCTACAATGGTCATTTGCCCAAAGCCTTTGTAGTTCTGAGTTTTGTATAAAAGAGAATGAATGAAAGACCAAAATAAATTATCGTTGAAATCTGACTTAAAAAGATTTATTAGTTGGAGCCTTTTTGCTTGATTGTCACTGTTTTAGTTATCTTGAGACTGCGCGACTGGGAAGGTTCTATGGAGTACCCTAATTACCCTGAGTATTTGGACAGATTTAGGCAGAGAAAGAGCCTTTAGGTCAGAGTGTAAGTTCTATTAAGTATTTGGACAGATTTAGGCAGAGAAAGAGCCTTTAGGTCAGAGTGTAAGTTCTATTTGCTACTTTTAGTATGAAGAAGGGAGAACTTGTAGGCAGGTGGCTGCTTAATGTAGGGTGAAAGTCATGCAGAAAGCTCCTAGAGGAGCTTTCTGCATGACTTTCAACCTGCATTAAGCTGCTACCTGTCTTTAACCCTTTCCCTCATATAAAGGCATTTTCACGCATTTGCAAACAGAGTAGACCCAGATCAGACAGCTTCTATAGGAGCTGTCTGATCAGGGTCTGCTGTGTTTGCTAATGGAATATGATAGATCTGTTTCATTACTTTCTGAAATGGCTACAATGTTCCACCTTTCATATTCCATTAGAACTAGTTTGTCCACAAATATTCAGTAGGTATTGAAATTTGGAATTAACATAGAACAGGGAAAGGGTTAACCCTTCGCTTGCTATTCACGTCAATATACCTACCTGTAAATAGTGAAGACCCAGATGAGACAGTTCCTGCAGGAGCTGTCTCATCAGGGTCTGCACTATTTACAAGTTGATTGTGCAACCAGTGCACACCACAGCAGTGATTGCACAGCGAAATAATTGTACACAGAGAAGATATATATGTAATTATACAACAAGGCATGGGTAAAGAAGGAGAAATGTATTTTAAAATTCAGCAAGCGAAGGATTTAGTGTTTGAACTATTTTGGTTTTACTGTATTTCAGTGTAATTAGTGTAATGGTGCCAAGTTGAATTATGCAGCTTTTCATACCCATTGGGGAGGAGAGATTGGTTGTCTGAATAGTTAGGGTAATTAAGACAATGCTTAGATACTGTAATGACACAAATATATCCTTTATACAATGGGCAATGTTTTCTGACCCCATGCTTCAAAGCTGAAATTCATAGTTGGACTTTACTTTAACCCTTTCCCTGTTCTGTATTTAGACCAAATTTCAATACCTACTGAATGTTCATAGCCAAATAGTTAAAATGAAATATTGAAGGTGGAACATTGTAGCTGTTTTAGAAAGTAAAGAAATGGCTCTATCAAATTCTATTGGCAAACAGAGCAGACCCTGATCAGACGGCTCCTCTAGGAGCCGTCTGATCTGGGTCTACTCTGTTTGCAGATGCGTGAAAACACGATTATATGAGGGAAAGGGTTAACCCTTTACACCTTCTGATGTCATTGCAAACAAAAGTAAACTCAGTTCTGTTTTGTTTGCTTAAGCCCCCGTCACACTTTGACCATGTCCATGAAGACCGCGCTGCGTCCTGAAAATGTCGTAGGACGTAGCGAGGACGGGGTAAAAATTGTAAAAAATACATTTTTCAAGTTCCTACTATGCTCATACCACGTTTGCGCTAGGTTCTTACTGCGCCCAACACGTTCCCACTATGTTCTTACTACGCGTGTATTCAGGCAGGTACCACGTCCAACACGTTCTTGCTATGCTTTAACTACGCTCGTACTAGGTGCCTACTACGACCGCCAAGATAGCACTGCGTTCTTACCACGCGCTCATCACGTTCTCACCGCGTTCTATGTCTGCATATAAAATTCTGCGATTCGGCTCGATCTTCCATTCTTAATTCTGCCGTAAGTCGGTCATAATGGCCGAATTGCAGCCTTCTTTCTGCTGACAGCCAAGGCCGCACCCAGCAAGACCTGGGCTGTCTTCTATTTCTTCTCCGTCTTCTCCTTCTCACAAGCAATAGTGCGACCTGTCCATCGAGAAGAGCCTGTTGTCCAGCCAATACAGCAACATGCTGGAGAAGTTCTTGGTTGTCCATTCTATATTGAAATGGAAGTGAAAGGGAAATGAATCCAGTTTTTATACTCCACCACCAGAACGTGGCATGGTCGTGGCTACAGCCTGCTGCAAACGTACCTTAGACGTGATAAGCACCGGTAGAACGTACTAAGAACCTAATGCGGTCTTTTGAAACGTAGTAGGGACGTATCATTGTCGCAACACTAGTGTGGAAGGGTCGTAGTGAGAACCCGATGGACGTAGCAAGAATGTTGTGACAACCTAGAGACAAAGTGATGCGAACGTCACACACTCGTCCACGTCTGCACTACGCGTGTATTGCGTCAGTGAGGTTCTTACTAGGTTTTAGCTACGTCATTACTACGACCTTACCAAGTTCTTACCACGTCCTGATTTGACCACGTCCTCGCCACGTAAGTTTTGAACATGTTCAAAGTTCACCCACATCCTTCACGTCCATGAAGACCATACCACGCGCAAAGCCGTGTCTAATGCGTCCTCGCTACGTTGTACACGTTCGCACTGCGTCCTGGCATATTTTTGAGGACGTAGTGGGAACGTGGCCTAGTGTGACGGGGGTATTATGGAATAATATAGATCTGATTCTAAAGTTTCAAAAATAGCTCAAAATGAGCAAAAAAATGGAATAGAATCCAACAGGACCTGTTTGATTAATTTTGGTAATTAACGTTTTTAAACTTTAAATGAAATTTATTGTTACCAAACTGATCTTTGAAGTAGCAGTTTGATCTGGGTCTTCACTATTTTCCAAAGTTTATCTGTCTGAATATTTGCCATTTGAATATGCCATGAGATGTTTGATTGTATTTTGAAATAAATAATAGTAATAACTATAATGATAATACAAATGTAATGATAATTGTAATAGTAATGATAAAACTACTACTACTAATAATATTCAGGGTAATTATGGTTTACAAGGTTTTTTTTTCACAGTGACATAAACTACTGTGAGATACCTACCCAACTTACCCAAAGTATTTAGACACCCAGTCACCCCTGTCTACTGGTTGGTAAAGCTGAATAATTAAATTGGGCACCATCTTGACATCTTTAATTTAAATCAGACTGACATAGTAGCAATCCTTGTCTACACTATTTGCCTAAGTTTATCTGTCCGAATGTTTTGGGTAATTAACCCTTTACTCAATGAATATTCACTTAAGAAATCATGACATCATGAATATTAATTAGATTGATTTTTTATAATCGCACATGGACACTGGAACTGGCCATTGTGTTATCATATCTATGTCACTTCATAAGCAAACAGATCAGACCCTGATCAGATGGCTCCAACAGGAGCCATCTGATCTGGGTCTGCTGTGTTTGCAAAGGCATAGAAAGGAGTATTCATGGAGGAAAGGGTTAAGGTATACAAGGTTTGTTCACGGGTGAAGTAAACCACTGTGAGATACATATATTGCAAGTTGATTGCATGGTTTAGATTGCATTGTATTGTTAATATTATTTTTGTACGACAATTTACATTGATGAAGGTGTTGAGATGAAAAAAAGGTTACAGTGTAGAATTTCGTAGATTTTGCATGATAGTGGTAGGAGTTCTGTACCATAAAAGATTTTGTTGATTTAAGTTTTTTTATCCCCTCACAACAGAGTTGTATGTGAGGAGGGGGATGTAGCAATTTCCATCATGCATCTGTGTGTCCATCGGTCCTTCAGTTGACACATTGTGATCACAATACAGAAGAAACTGCAGCAAGAGAGTCCTCAGGCCTTGCATGCTTGTAAAAACATTGAATTGTGATGTTTTTCAATGTCACAGGTCACAGTTAAAGGTCACAGGCGTATCTTGAACATACCTTGTGAACATGATATGCAACAAACCATGGAACACAGAATCATAAAATCTTGCATGCTTGGTTCCTATAAGGTGTTGTACTATATTTATTTTCAAAGTCCGAAGTCAATGTCAAAGGCAGTAGATCTTAGAATCTTGGGGAAAATTTGTGTTACCAGCTGGCAGAAGTGTGACAAAAAGTGTGAAAGTGGATAGACAGATGGAAAGACAGATGACAGAGAATTGATTCCAAAGTGTCACCCTTCTTAGGATTTTATGCTCCAAGTTGCTAGAAGATTTTTTGAAAGAAACTTGTCAATAGACATAACAAACCATATCAATGATTCTGATGAAATTGATAGGTAAAGGCTTAGAGAGTACCTCAAAAGTGTTTATGAGCCCTACAAATGCTAAAGCAAATGCCATACCCAGACATTAGTCTTTACAGACAGTTTTGAAGCAGTCTGATTTGAAAATGCAGTCTCTGATCAGGTTTGCACAGTTTGCCAATTTTGTTGTACTGACTGGTATGGCAAACCATGTAGAACTTAATCAGATGATGACTTGTATTCTCAGCCTGGCTTCTGATCTGGTACTACATGTTTTGCAAATATTGGTTTTTCAGTAGGTAGTGCTCAATTATGAAATTTGAAAAACCTCGAATTTTCATGAATCAGATATTTTACAGTGCTTACTTTATCCCGTAGATTTTCATTTCTCCCTTAATTATCAGAAAACCTTCTGTGCTTAACCCCTTACTCCATGAATATTCATGAAAGAAATAATGACATCATGAATATCAATTAGCTGATTTTTCAAAGAATATTGGACTTCTGGGGCCTTGGCAGAAACTGTAAAATCAGATCTGTATTACTACATTAGCAAACAGAGCAGACCCTAATCAGGCAGCCCCTACAGGAGCTGCCTGATTTGGGTCTACTCTGTTTGCAAGGTATCACTTTAATAGGCATATGCATGGAGTAAAGGGTTAAAAGGCTTATTTGCTTTACCTAAAAAAAGTACCCTGTATGCCAAACAAGCAATACAGTGAAATTAAACTTTGAAACTTTTGCACAGCTTATATACATAACTACTATCCATTTCAATTTACTTTGTCACTGAACTTGAATCGAGATTTTTTTCATTTCTTACCAGATTGAGATCAAATTTAAACCATCTGTGTCGTCGTTTTTGAGGAACTCTGTGCCCGAGTTTCCCTTGAATCCATCTCTAAATAAAGAATTCGTGCATAAAAATAATGTTTTCCCATTGTAAACACATTCATTTCAAATTGCAAATGGCGGACGATTGACGTCGAGTGGAACGCTCGATTTTAACTGAGGGTAATTATAGCTCTTAAAAGTTGATGTCATACATGAAATTATGTCATTTATTTCACATCAGTATGCAGTTTGCCCCGGTTGAAAAATGATACGTTCCACTATCCATACACACAGCGGCCATTTGGAAAGAAATTGCTGATCGAATTAGCATGTAGAAAATGCATTTTCGGCATTTTCTTCCTTATTACTGCATGGCATTGAGGGTTATTTTGCATGGAAGTTCCTGAAAAACGACACGATCAAATGAGGTAGATTTAAGGTCAGTCTGACTCGGAATAAAATAAATCTCATATTAAAATTCAGTGACAAAGTAAATTGAAATGGACAGTACATGTTACACTCTTAAGTTAACATTAAATGAATATTGACTTCATATAACATCTTATCATTAAATCGTAAAAATAAGAATATCTGACTTTTATTCATTTTAATTTCTTCTTTGATATGGATCTAAATAGATTTTTAAAACTGAACAATATTAGAAAATTAAATCAATTGGAAGGGAAATAATTACTTACTAATATTATTTATTTTAAGCTTTAAAGTTACTTCCCTTGCACTGTATGCCCCATACACTGATTGACAGTTTCGATACTATATGTATATGATGTTAACAACAAGTATTCCATGTGATAAGAGTTACCATTCCTGAATTGCAAGTAAGAGGGATATGTTAACCCTTTCCCGCATATAAACACATTTTCACACATTTTTCAAACAGCTCTAGTAAGGAGCCGTCTGATCAAGCTCTGCTCTGTTTGCTTTGACACCATATAGATCTGATTCTACAGTTTTTGTCAAAGCAAAAATTGTCTTGAAAAGTTTACATTATAAAAATTCAACTAATAAATATTCATGATGTCATTTTTTCTAACATGCATATTGTACAGGGAAAGGGTTAGGTGCATAACCTCTGCGAAATGCATCTTTAATGAAAGATATACAGTAAAACATCTCTATAATGGTCACTAAATTGTGCTAATTAGTTGGTATATTAAGGCAGGTGACTGCTTAAAGCAAGGTGAAAGTAAAACAGAACGCTCCTATAGGAGTGTTCTGTTTTACTTTCACCTTGCTTTAATCAGCCACCTGGCTTTAACACAAAATACTTGATGTCATTTAGTGGCCATTATAGAGAGGTTTTACTGTGTATTTTACTATACTTATCCCTTTCCCTAGTGAACATTTATGCATGAATTGATCTCCTATTCATTAACTTAATTTGAATAAGGAAACAGTTTCAAGGGAAATTTTGGCTTTGACAAAAACTAGGAACAGATCTATATAATTTCATAAGCCAACAGAGCAGACCCTGATCAGATGGCTCTTACAGGAGCCGTCTGATCTGGGTCTGCTTTATTTGCAAATCTGGTCTCGGTTAACTCTTGTTTGATAAGCTGTGAAAAAGTGTTTATACAAGGGAAAGGGTTTTTAAAACATTCCCGAGAAATTAGTTGATAAACATGACAATGTGTATATCTGATTTTAAACTATTTAGAGAGATATTTGCTTGATAAAAATAGAGCCCCTTGACCCCCGATTATGATCTGTTGTCAAACAGTTTGTCAGTGTATAATTAAGAAGGTAGTAATACTGAAAACTTATATCAGCACAAGTTCCCTCCTACTTTTTTCAGTCCTTAAGGCCAATGAGAGTTGCTGTTTTCCTGCAGGGCACATGCTGTAATGTTATTGTTCATTTATACATATACCTTCAACTTTATTAATCTTGATTAACCGTTTACTCCATAGATATACCTTTAACCCTTTCCTCCATAAATATGCCCTTCTACGCCTCTATAAAAGTCACTTCTTGAAACCGCTGTGATTAATAGAGCATTTGCTCCATTGGAGCAAATGCCCTATTTATCACAATGGTTTCAAAACTAAACAATTCCAACATTTTTATTTTCTCTAGTAAATGCTCCTTTTCGGTAGATTTATTCAAAGAAGTTGGTTCTAAAAATAGTCCATGGAGGAATGGGTTAATGCCTTTGTAGACAGAGTAAACCCAGATCAGACAGTTCCCATAGGAGCCATCTGATATGCGTCTGCTGTGTTTGCTTACAGAATTATATAGATCTCATTCTACAATTTTTACGAAGGCAAAACACTTGTCTTGTCTAATATGCCATTGTGAATATAAACTTATTAATATTCATATACATGCATTATTTTCTTCATGAAACTTCTAGTACTTATTTTAGTTGTACTAATTATGATGTTTTGATTTGCTTTGGTGAGTGATTCACTTACAGTATATGCATATTTACATTTTTTCTATGCGTCTATATGTTAGACCCTTTCCTCCATAAATACGCCTTTCTACGCCTCTGTAAAATTCACTTTTTGAAACCATTGTGAAAATTAGAGCATTTGCTCCAAAGGAGCAAATGCTCTAATTATCACAATGGTTTCACAACAGTTACTGCAAAATTCGAATTTTTTTCTTTTCTCTAGTTAATGCTCCATTTCGGTAGATTTATTCAAAGATGTTGGATCTAAAAATAGTCTATGAGGTAATGGGTTAACATCTACCTTGTTTTTGGAAGAATAAGAAAGTAATCAAAAACAGATACTTAGTTATAATCCACATTATGATATGGTGATTGTGATTGTTACATTTAACCCATTCTGTTAGGTTATTATGTTTATGAAATTGAAGAGAGATACCCTTGACAATGGGTAACAATTCTATAATAATCCAATAACAATCCCCAGGACACCTGACCACTGGTCATGTCAATGCTGACCATTATCACATCCTATCAGGGTGGCACCCAGAGGGTCATAGACAGAGGTACAAGAATGTTGTAGGAAGTAATATACTTTTAAAGAAACTGTCATTAAAATGAACATTTTTGCGTTATCACGTTGTCTGAAGCAGATTTAACACTTTTCTCCATGAATATCCGTGTAAACTATAATGACGTCATGAATATTAGTTAGATTAGGTTTCAAACTAATTAATATTCATGATGTCATTCTTAGCTCGTCTCTTTCGAAGAAATCACGAGCTATTGTCGTAAATCCGGCGTCCGCGTAGTCGTCGTTGTCCGAAATCTTAACATTGATCATAACTTCTTCAATTTTTCATTTACAACCTTCATTTTTGGTATGCATGTTCATCTTGACAATGACAACAGACGAGCCTTTTGCACTTGCTTGCGGTGCTCTTGTTTTTGTGAATGTTCATGGAGTACAGGGTTAAGTCAATCTGTACCTTCCTGCATTAATCTCTCTGAGGCAATTCTGATGAGTAGCAGGTAGGTGTTTTCGGCTGAAAAAAAAAGAGAGATTTTGAAAGATTAGTTACCATTCTTATCTGTAGCCATTGCAAGGAAGTGTTGGTTGTGAGCACACAATTTGTTTTTTTGCAGCCTCCCAAAGATTCATCTGGCAAGGTGGTTCTATTTACATGTTTATATTTCAATTCCTTGAAAATGTTCATACTTGAGCAATATTTTCAAAGGCCTGCTTATTAATTTGAAAATTTCAGTTTAGATTTCCACCAGAACAAGGGAGGCAAGTGAGTGAGTTGTGGTGTGGCCAAGTTCTGTAACCTATGCACAGTGAGAGTAACTTCCCTTCATAGAAATATGCCAGTCTAGTTACCTCCCTTTGCTATCTTAGTTTCCTACTCATTTGACTATGTACAAAGTAGTGGTGTAAAGGTTGTTTGCAGGTCAAGCCAGTACCATTGTGATGTCTGTAATAGTGTTTTGTAGAGTTATTCCCCTTGTTATACATGAGTTATGTACCTTGTACTTACAACAGTTTTGCCCACAGCCCTCAGTCAGTCTTCAATGTATGTTTGTAACAGTGCCCATAGAATGTGGAAGTAACACAACTGGACCATCCTAAATAAATGTTTTCCCCATAATTTTATTCACCCTTCACCACTTCGTTGCAGCCGAATTTTAATATTCCTTCACATGACTGGATGTCTGCCATCTTAGTATACATGTAATATATATACAATATAGTAATGTCTGAGTAATCCTGTACTCCAAAAATATTCATGTAAGACATATTAACATAATGAATATTAATTAGATAATTTTTAAAATTCCATATCAAGACAGTTTCCATGCTTATAAAACTTTTTAATTGAGTCTTAGTTTGTTCTCAAGTTTTTGATTGGTCAGATTTGAGCCTTTGGCTCAAATCTGACCAATCAAAAGCTTGAGAACAAACTTAGACTCAAGTAAAAAGCTTTATAAGCATGGACCCGGGAAATGTTTGCCATTACAGAAACTAGAATCAGATATTTATTATTCCATAAGCAAACAGAACAGGCCCGGATCAGACAGCTCAATTACAAGAGCTATCTGCTCTTCTGGGTTAGCCCTGTTGCAATTTTTAGCTTTAACCCTTTCCCTGTTCTAAATGTTTTCCAAATTTCAATACTTACTGGATATTCATTGACCAAATTGTTAAAATGAAATATGGAAGGTGGAACAATGTAACCATTTAGAAAATAAATGAAACTAAATTCCATTAGCAATCAGAGCAGTCCCTGATCAGATGGCTCCAACAGGAGCCGTCTGTTCTGGGTCTACTCTATTTGAAAATGCATGAAAATGCGTTTATTATGTAGGAAAGGGTTAAAAAGTGTCTACAGAGTAAAGGGTCAAAATGCAACCTGTGCCAATCACCATCGTAGTAATTATAATAAACCCTTTTCAAAACAGATTCCATGTAAACAATTCATGTTATGGTAGTGTACACCTTGTCATGCCTTGTATGAATTTGTGTGTTAAACAGTGTACACCCTGATCTGATTTCTCAGTCTAATGTGATGACAGTGATCATTGGTGTACACTTTTCATGCCCCCTCAAAGATGCATGTTGTATTAACCCTTTCCCTGTTTTATATTTAGTCCCAATTTCAATACATGTACCTACTGAATATTCATAGACAAATAGTTATGATGAAATATGGAAGGTGGAACATTGTAGCCATTTTAGAAACTAAAAGAAATGTATCTATCAAATTCCATTAGAAAATATAGCAGACCCTGATTAGACGGCTCCTATAGGAGCTGTCGGATTCTGATCTGGGTCTATTCTGTTTGCAAATGCATGAAAATGCATTCATATGAAGGAAAGGGTTAAGGCATGTAGAGTCTGTCTGGTTCCCGATTCATTTACAGTTACACCCAATACTTTTACATGCTTTGTTCAATTTCAAATAATTTTATACACCCATGGGTGTGTCACTCATATATCAGAGGCCCAGATAAGATGAGTAAATTAAAACGTTTTCAAGAATAGCGTCTTTATTTCTCCACCAAACCCCATGTTGAGACGATTGTAAAGAGTGATGACAACATGGGGTTTGGTGGAGAAATGATGATTTTAGCATTTTAATATGTTCCTTTATCTATAGTTCTGTCATACAACCAAGTCTAATATCTTCAGGGTAAAATCACTGCAGATAATATGTATAACCCATTCCCATATAGACGCCTTTTGATGCCTCTGTTAAAGCCACTTTCAGAAACCATTGTGATAAATAGAGCATTTGCTCCATAGGAGCAAATGCTCTATTTATCACAATGGTTTCAAAACTATACAGTTCCAAAAAAATCCTTTTGTCTAGTAAATGCTCCTTTTTCGGTAGATTTATTCAAAGAGGTTGGATCTAAAAATAGCCTATGGGGAATGGGTTAAATACAGTAAAACCCTGATCAATCGAACACTAGTATCAATATCGATCTTTGAGATCGGTGGCAGCTTAATGAAGGGTGAAAGTCATGCAGAAAGCTCCTAGAAGCTTTCTGTATGACTTTCACCCTGCATTTAGCAGCCACCTGCCTGAAAATGCATCAATTGTTCATTACTAAAATTTTGAAGTATCAATTTTTTACTACATTAGTGCATTTTTGGACTTCATCTGTGGTGGTCTCCAGATGTTACAATCTGTTTTATATTCAATATTGAGACTTCATTTACCAAGACTGAATGTGAAAGTAAGTGTACCGGTACCAGTAGTTGTATCCATGCTAATTTTATTGTATACATGTATTCTAGTTCTATAGTTGAGATGCTGTCTGAGAAAAAGGGATCTTATGGCATTGCAAACAGAGTAGACCTAGACCAAGCATTGTGTTTATGATGTTGTATCTGATCAAGATATACTGCAGTCATAGTGGAAAGATTGAGAACAATTTACAACAGATTCTGATTGTGACAAAAAGTGCAGACCCTGGGTAGATGCCATGTTGGAGATGTAGTGTCTGGGTCTACCCTGTTTACATTGCAATAAGACTCTTTCTCCCAGCGAGCAACTTGTTAATGCTAAAAGTGAACATTTTCCCATGCAAACCGCATAGACTTTAACCCTTTACTCCATAAATACGCCTTCCTACGCCTTTGCAAACAGAGTAGACCCAGATCAGACGGCTCCTATAGGAGCCGTCTGATCAGGGCCTGCTCTGTTTGCTTAATATGATATAATGTAGATATAATTTTACAGTTTATGATAAAAAATCCCCATATTCATAATGCCATAATAAAAAATTGATTAATATTCATCTATTCATTATTTGTTAACCCTTTCCCTGTTCTGTATTTAGGCCAATTTTCATACCTACTGAATATTAATTAACAAAACAGTTATAAAGAAATCTGGAAGATGGAATATTGTAGACATATTAAAAAGTAAAGAAATATATCTATAAAATTCTATTAGCAAACAGAGTAGACCCTGATCAGACGGCTCTCCAAGGAGCCATCTGATCTGGGTCTACTCTGTTTGCAAATGCGTGAAAAGACATTTGTATTAGGGAAAGGGTTAATAAGTATTCATTGAGTAAAGGGTTTAATCAAAAGCTATGAAGTACATCACATCATTATTTGTGTTTGATGACTGTAAGCAGTTGATTCTGATAAGTGGCAAACAGTAATGACTCGGATTAGACTCCCGTTTGATACGGGTCTTACTTATTTTACAATATTTGTGTTCCCCTGCATCATGGGAAGACAGCTCACATAATTAGGGAATACGCAATTGTCACAGGGTGGCAACTATTACCATTAAATCTACTTTAATAGCTAAAACTTACCCGTGGGTAGATGAAATTGTCATGGTTAGGTTAACACAAATCTCCTTCAAGCAAAAGTAGCATGTGTTTACTTTAAAACAGTCATCAGCTAAATTGTAGTATGAAATTCAACATCTTTAATAATCTCTTTAACGGTCATAATCATATCTTGGTCCGAGTATGTTCATGATTTGATGGTCCCTGTTTTGTAAAACAGGGGTAGAAATTTTAACAAATTACTTTCCATACTTAAGCATGACCAGTTGATTGCTTATTTTCAGAGTGGAATGGCCCATCATTGTTTAAATGGTAGAGTTCATTCAGGGTACAAGGATTAAACTTGCGAGAGAATATTGGATGGCAAATTGTGCATACCCTGATCAGAATGCTCCTGAAAAGCTCTCTCATCTGGGTCTACACTGTTTGCAAATGCAGATTAATTCTAAATCCCCACATTGTACATGTACATGTGTCACTAGTTGTTACTATTTTGAGTATATGTACATACTAGAAACTGAATAGCAGTTTGAAAGTGAGAGCAAAATTTGGGATGTTAGGGATGAATGGAAAACTAATGTGTAGGAGGTAAACAGCAGAGGTCCAGATAAGATGCGTACATTAAAACATTTTCAAGAACAACACCTTTATTTCTCCACCAAACCCTATTTTGTGACCACTCTTTAGAATCATCTCGAAGAGATGATTCTAAAGAGTGGTAACAACTTAGGGTTTGGTTGTGAAATGGTTAATTTAGTATCTGAGTACGCAATTTTATCTGTAGCTCTGAAACAGTTTTGTAGATAGTTCGTAAATATTGTAATATGTTTCTCTTTCATCAGGTCATGATTATTTTGAAATTGCAATATCATGCTGTAGGGTGTTACAAGAGAATATGTAAATAACTTTTTTGCAAATAGTTTATATTGAGATGAGAAATGGAATATATGTATACATTAGGGATCCAAATTTTATTTGTCCTTTTGTTTTGATAGCATTTAACCCTTCGCTTGGTGTTCACGTCAATATACCTACCTGTAAATAGTGAAGACCCAGATGAGACATCTCCTGCAGGAGTTGTCTCTTCAAGGTCTGCACTATTTACAAATTGATTGTGCAACCAGTGCACTCAACAGCAGTGATTACACAGAGAATAATTGTAGACAGTGAAGATATATGTAATTATACCACAGGGCATGGGTAAAGAAGAAGAAATGCATTAAAAAATTCAGCAAGAGAAGGGTTAACCCTTTACTTCTTAGAAATGACTTTTCATGCTTTTGCAAACAGAGTAGACCCAGATCAAATAGTGGCTGATCAGGGTCTGCACTATTGGCTGATGAAATAATATAGACCTGGTTCTACAGTTGTGTCATGGTAAATATTCCCTTGTTCATGATGCCATTATAAAAGTTCAGCTAATAAATATTCATATTGAGTCATTATTTCTGAATAAATATTCCCTGTTCTATATTTAGTTCAAATTTCAATACCTACTGAATTTTCGTGGAAAAAATAGTTATAATGAAATATGAAAAGAGGAACATTGTAACCATATAAGAAACTTGAACGAAACAGATCTATCAAACTCCATTTGTTAGCAGAGCAGACCCTGATCAGATGGCTCCTATACAAGCAGTCTGATCTGGGTCTACTCTGTTTGCAAATGTATGAAAAGGCTTTTATATGAAGGAAAGGGTTAACCCTTTGAATATGAATGCGAGAAATGATTGTACTGTCATTTGTAAATAATGTAGACCAAAATCAGAGGGTTCCTGGAGGAGGTCTATGGTCAGGTTCTGCACTGTTTGTCATGTAGAATCCACTGACACATTTAAGACTTTCATACTGAATGGACTCTATCAAACAAATGTGACTGAGTTCTTATGGTTTTCAACTGACAGTAACTTAGCTCATCAATGCTGTGGTTCGAATCCAGATCTGGGCATTTGGATTTTTCATGTGAAGAAGCCTTCCAGCTACCTTGCAATGTCTCAATGGTTCTACCAGGGTGTTCTTCAATGTGAACGAAACAATTTGTATCCTCTAGGGTCTTCCTCAGCCTGTAATTAGCTGGATGTCTTGATACGACTGGATGTCTTGATTATGAAGTGACATCAATCCTAGATATAAAGGAATCAAACATGTTGTAGGGTCAATGTATTATGATTTACATACAGAAACGTACTGGAATGTATTTTCTTAATGGTGACAGTTTTTCTTCTGGACTGTGTTTGTTTTTTTAAGTGATCTTGATTTTTTTTGTCTGCCTATTTGCACTGTGTTTAATTTTTGGGGCATGATGGTTGATGGTTTTATATGTTCAATTGTTTATTTACCTTTCCTTCATATAAAAACCTTATCACACCTTTGCAAACAGAGTAGACCCAGATCAGATAGTTCCTGTATGAGCTGTCTTTTCAGGGTCTGCTCTGTTTGGATTTTAAAAAATAGATCTGACTAAAGTTTTTGCTGATACCTAACTTAACTACTGCTTAACTTAATTAATGTTCATAAAAGTCTTCTTAAACAAGATTTTGAAACAGAACTCTGACATGACCTGTGTATTGGATATACAGTACAGCCTCACTACTGTGGCCTTGGTTACCAAAGAGAGGTATAAATGTGGGTGTTAACCCTTTCCCTGTTCTGTGTTCATTCCAATTTTTAATACCTACTGAATATTCATAGATAAAATGATTATAATGAAATATGGAAGATGGAAAATTGTAGCCATTTTAGAAAGTAAAGACAGATCTTTGAAATTCTATTAGCAAACAGAGTAGACCCTGATCAGACGGCTCCTCTAGGAGCCGTCTGATCTGGGTCTACTCTGTTTGCAAATGCGTGAAAACATGTTTATATGAGGGAAAGGGTTAATGCAGCTGGTAGCTTATTGCAGGATCAAAGTTATGGGAGCTTCCTGTATTAAGCCACCACCTGCTTGTAACCTTTTTCTCCAAAAATATGTTTTTTCTACACCTTTGCAAACAGAGTAGACCCGGATCCGTCTGATCAGAGTCTGTTCAATGGTCTGTTCTGTTTGCATATGAAATAATGTAGATGAGATTCTACAGTTTCTTGCCATGGCCCAAAACTCCTGTGTTCATATGACATTATAATAATGAATCTAATTATTCATGACATTATTATTTCTTACTTTAATATTCATGGAGGAAAGGGTTAAAGTCACCCATTGTTATTTTAATGGGTAGAGAGATTCCACTGAAAGGAAGATTTAGCTGAGTATCTGTATATATATAGTAAAACCCCTCTAAACCAGAATTCTAGTAGCGAAGAATTTCAATACTTTTAGGTAGGTGGCTGCTTAATGCAGGGTGAAAATCATGCAGATAGCTCCTAGAGGAGCTTTCTGCATGACTTTCACCCTGCATTAAGCTGCCATCTGTCTCCAAGACCGATATTTATACCAAATTTAATGTCAGGTTTAGAGTGGTTTTATTGTATATGTTAAAATGTTCTATTCACTGATTAACTTACATTGAGCAAATTTTCCGTTTACATTTTACAAAAAGCCAAAATGAATACCTTACCTGCCTTACCAAATTCTCTTTGTGTTCAGGTACAAACAGGAAAATAAAGTGTTTGGTTTACAATTGTCACTTTAGTAAGAATTTTTGTAAATGCTTGTCAATGTTTTTTGTTTCGTTCTCACCATGGAAACAGGGCACCAAATTTCGTCCTGTTTTGTAATGATGTCATTTTAAAAAAAATTTGTAAAAAGGAAGTATATGTCTATTTCAGGATTCGAAAAGGAAATCGCGGGATATAACCACTATAACCGACGACTCTTTGGAAGGAGTTTCTGGACAAGATCGTAGTTCAAAGTCAGATGATTTAGAGAAAAAGGTCAGCATATCCGATACAACAAGTGAAAACCAAAGGTCTAAAATTTCAGCCTCCAACAATGATGCTTTAATTGAAGAAACTCTTGTTGAAGAAAAGGGTGAACAAAGTACTACTGTTGAACAAACACAGGCAGATACAGACACTGTGGACAGGAAAGTTAAGGAGACAACAGTTACTGTGATAAAATCTGAAGTTTCTAAAGTCATTCCAGAGTCTTCCATTCCAGATATTTCTGTGATTAAGACAGAGTCAAGGGTATCAGTAGGAGAGAGGACTGAACCTTCTGCAGATTGTGAAAAGGAAAATTCAGAAATGTTCAGGAGAAAGAAATCAAAAGACAGCACAGCTGAGAAGGTAAAAGGTGATAATGGAGGTGATACGAAAGGAAAGAAAGAAAGTCCACCAAAGAAACCTGACAAACCAAAGGTTATGGCCAAGCCATCAATAAAGGTTGTGCAAAAACCAGCCAGTGAAGAAGCAGCAAAGAAAAGTGATATTGGAGATATTGTGAGAAATAAAGGAGTGGATGATGGGAAGATTACCAAAGAAGCCAATGGTGCTATTCCAAAGAACTCTCCCGTCTTGATGAGGAAGAAGTCAGAGGTGATGGACATGTTTGCAGGTAAGACTGAAAACAGAAAATTCATTAACGTTTTAACTGTGTGCACAAAAAGGGTTTGACAAATTACTTCTGCCTAGTATTTACATGTACCCTTTCAATTCTGGCCTGCAGTCCTTCAGAAGTTTGTTGACCCTTTCCTCCACAAATATGCCTTTCTACGCCTCTTTAAAAGTCACTTTATGAAACCATTGTGATAAATAGAGCATTTGCTTCTATAGGAGCAAGTGCTCTATTTATCAAAATGGTTTCAAACCACAAAATTCTAAAATATTCCTTTTCTCTAGTTAATGCTCCTTTTCGGTAGATTTATTCAAAGCGGTTGGATCTAAAAATAGCCTATGGAGGAATGGGTTAATAAAGTTATTTCTCCTCTCTTGCTGAATATAGAGACACACACAGAACAAGAGATGAAGATAAAGGTGCATACTCAAATACTAAAATTGCTATTTCTCTATCAAAGCCCATGTTGTGACAACGTAGAGTTTGGTGAAGAAATAAAAAAGTTATTATTGAATATGTTTTAGTTTACGCACCTTATCTGAACTTCAGGACAAACTCTTTCAGATATGAAGAAAACTTGGTATTTAGGTCTGATCTGCCCAGAAATTGTTTTTGTAGATGAAAGTATGCTTTAGCAGGTATTTTCAGAGCGCGATATTTTTAGTAGACATACGTTATAAAATTTCTGATTTTGGGTCCATTTACAAGTACATGTACTGATTGGTCAGATTTTGAGTTTATTTCAATATCTGATTCTTGACTCAAGCAAAAAGTTTATAACCTTGGATTTGGTCACATCCTTATTATCAAGAAGTAATAAATGAAATTAACCCTTTTCTCCATGAATACAACTTTACAAACAGAGTAGACCCAGATCTGGTGGCCCCTGTAGGAACTATCTGATCAGGGACTGCTCTGTTTGCCTACGATATAATAATAATATAGATATGATTCTGCAGTTTCTGCCATGGCCAAAAATTCCTGTGTCCAAGTCCTATCATAAAAATTAATCTACATGTAATTAATATTCATGATGTCATTATTTCATACATGAATATTCATGGAGTAAATGGTTAACACTTTCTTTCATAAAAATGTATTTTCACGAATTTGCAAACAGAGTAGACCCAGACCAGACGGCTCCTATAGGAGCCCTCTAATCAGGGTCTGCTGCGTTTGCTCATGGAATTTGAAAGATGTTTCTTTACTTTCTAAATTGGCTACAATGTAAATCCACCTTCCATATTTTACTAGAATTATTTTTTACATTAATATTCAGTAGGTGTTGAAATTTTAAATAACTGTAGAACAGGGAAAGGGTTGATGGGACTGTATATATATATAGGCAGTTGATTTTTGATTTGTTGGACCCTGCACATGCTTTATTTTGGCAGTCAAATTACACATTAGCTAGCTTTGCTATGTAAGCTGCTGTAATAAATATCTACATGTATCTGGCTTCAAGCTTTTAACACATTACCCCCTAGTGACGCATTTTTGCGCCTCTATAAAATTCACATTGCGAAACCATTGTGATAAATAGAGCATTTGCTCCTATTAGTACTATATAGGAGCAAATGCTCTATTTATCACAATGGTTTCAAACTACAAAATTCTAAAAGATTTCCTTTTCTCTAGTTAATGCTCCTTTTCGGTAGATTAATTAAAAAAGGTTGGGTCTAAAAATAGCTTAGGAGATAATGAGTTAACCCTTTACCCGACACAGACACTTTTTCACGCCTTTGCAGAGTAGACCCAGATCAAATGGCCCCTATATGTGTAGGAGCTGTCTGATCAGATTCTGCCCTGTCAGTTTGTGTAGTTAAATTGACTGATTCTGCAGTTTCTGCCATTGTGAAATATTCAATTTGATCCTTATTATTTCAATCATGTAATACCATTATTCAACATCTAATTAATATTCATACATTCATTATTCTTACATGAATATTTATCAGGTAAAGGGTTAACAATAAACATGTAATTGATATCAGGATATAAGAATTTTGTTACATGTAATATCCTGTTGCTCCATTGTGGGTAATGTATATTTTATACTTAATTTGCAAAGAGTGTAGATCCAGATCAAACAGAACCTATAGGAATGGTCTGATTAGGGTCTGCGATGTTTGCATTCAGGATACTTTAGGCCTGAGTCTATGATGCATTTTATAGAAATAATGCCAAAGTAAACATACCATAATACAGAAAGCTCTGCATGGCTTTCACCCTGCATTAAGCAGCCACCTGCCAAAAAGTACCCAAATTCTTCTATACTAGCATTCGAGTTTATAGGGGTTTTACTGTACTATATGAGAAATAATACAGTAAAACCTCTCTATAACGGCCACTAAACTAAATTACATCAAGTATTTTGTGTTAAAGGCAGGTGGCTGCTTAAAGCAAGGTGAAAGTAAAACAGAACGCTCCTATAGGAGCGTTCTGTTTTACTTTCACCTTGCTTTAAGCAGCCACCTGCCCTAAATACCAACTAATTAGCACAATTAAGTGGTCGTTATAGAGAGGTTTTACTGTATACAAAGACTGTTGAGTGTTCATCATAAATATTCACGGAGTAAAGGGTTATGACAGAGCTCCAGAACAGATGGGTATTATTGGTCTCTCCAAATAAAGAGCCGTTTTCTGAGAAAAGGGGTCTTATTACATTTCAAACAGTGTAAACAGAGCTTCAGATAATATGTGTAAATTTTCAAGAGTAACTCCTTTATTTCACAACAAGCCTTATATTGTGACCACTCTTTAGAATTCGCTCTTTGAGACTATTCTAAAGAGTGGTCACAACAAAGGGTTTGGTGAACAGATGACGATTTTAGTAGCTGAGTAGGCACATTTATCTTTTGCTCTGTGTAGAACATCTGTGACAAGGTATGCCTCTCATCTGAAGCTTTGATTATATCAGTATTTTAAAATCATTGAAAACCCTCAATGAATTGCATAGGAGAACACTTGACCACTCTGATGAATATTATTTTGTCAACATTAACTGTAAGTTTCAAGGAAATATGTACAATTTTTACAGATTTATTTGTAACCCTTTCCTTCACATAAACGCCTTTTCACGCATGTGCAAACAGAGTAGACCTCGATCAGACGGTTCCTATAGGAGCTGTCCTATCAGGGTCTGCTCTGTTTGTTAATGGAATTTGATAGATCTGTTTCTTTACTTTCTGGTATTGTTCAACCTTCCATATTTCATTATAACTATTTTGTCCATGAATATTTAGTAGGTATTGAAGTTTGGAATAAACTTAGAAAAGGGAAAGGGTTAATAAATATCTCACCAGCTTGACAAAATTGAATACTGGTTAGTCAATTTGGAGTAGCAAATAGTGTGGGCTCTGGTCAAGCTACTCCTGAAGGAGCAGTTAGATCTGGGTCTTTTTTTGGCGAAGTTAAATGTTTATTTGAATATTTTGCATAAAAACCATATTTGTTATGGCTGAATAAATGGAATCTTCTGTCTTTGTGTAACATTAAATCTTTGCAAAACAGGAAGTATATGTATACAGACCAACGGGATTCTATAGCCCTTTCTTTCTTGTAAACACCTTTTCACGCATCTGCAAACAGAGTACACCTAGTTCAGACGGCTCCAATCAGGGTCTGCTCTGTTTGCTAATGGAATTTGCTTCTTTAGTTTCTAAAATAGCTACAATGTTTCACCTTCCATATTTCATTATAACTATTTTGTCCATGAATATTCAGTAAGTATTGAAATTTGGAATGAATATAGAATAGGGAAAAGGAATAGGGAAGGTGTGTTACATACAAGCAATTTGTAAATTCATGTAATGAATATTCATGATAAGTCATTAATTCTTGTATAAATATTCATGAGGGAAAGGGTTAAGAAGTATGTCTGCTATTTCCTGTTTTTCACAACCATATTAATACTGTACAAAAACAGAGGATTGCATGCAGAAAAGTCAGAAATTCAAAGAATGAACTGTATGACCAGAAATAATTGTGCTCTGATTAATAATAACTATAGTTGTCTGCTACAATTCTGAAATATTTTCTTACATTTCTCTTTAACCCTTTACTCCATAAATATGCCTTTGCAATCAGAGTAGACCCAGATCAGACGGCTCCTATAGGAGTCATCTGATCAGGGTCTGCTCTGTTTGCTTATGATGTAATGTGTGCTAATATAGAAATTAATCTAATTAATATTCATGATATCATTATTTCTAGCATCAATATTCATGAAGTAAAGGGTTAAAACTATGGCCAGAAGGTCAAACATTCTGATAAGTCTCATTTGGATCTAGACTGTTCGCAGATTTAGTTGCTGTGAATTCACTGCTAGTCGGCACAGAATTACTTTACATGTACTTTTTTCGGTATAAATGCCTTTTTATGCCTTTGCAAACAGAGTAGACACAGGTCAGAGAGCTGCTGTTGTAGCCGTCTGAACTGGGTCAGTTCTGTATTCTTATAATGTAATATAGATCCTATCATACAACTCCTGCTATTGCCAAAACTTTGTGTTCATATGCCTTCAAAAAAATTCAACTAATTAACTCTTTGCATGCTAGCGGCGAAACTGTGATTACCTATGCAAATAGTTTGGATCCAGATGAGACGCCGCATAATGCGGCGTCTCATCAGGATCCAAACTATTTGTCATCTTGACCTTATTTTTTGCAAAAAAATGAGAGAAAGTTTATTTTAAGAATTGAAGCAGACGACAATTGTTGCAGACGAAAAATTGCAAAGAGTTAATAAATTATTGTATAGTATACTATTAACTGGCAGTAAGGCAGATGAGATGCTTGTATCTTATTAACCGTTTCCCTCATATAAACGTGTTTTCACGCATTTGCAAACAGAGTAGACCCAGATCAGACGGCTCCTAGAGGAGCCATCTGATCAGGGTCTACTCTGTTTGCTAATAGAATGTGATAGATCTGTTTCTTTACTTTCTAAAATGGCTACAATGTTCCACCTTCCATATTTCTTTATAACTATTTTGTTAATAAATTATTCAGTAGGTAACTGAAAATTGGCCTAAATACAGAACAGGGAAAGGGTTAACAGGCAGGAAACTGTTTGACACTGACCAGTTTTGAAAAGTAAGGTGGAGACCAAATCTGCTTTTTGAATTGAAGGAGATAACTGCTCACAGAATGCTAAAAGTAATTTATGTGAACTCATTTATGCCCACACTTTATTATTGTGTAATAAGCATTGACAAACTGTATAGATCCAGTTCAGCTGGTTTACAAGAAGAGATCACTTGATCTGTATGAATTAATTTCCAAACCACATATTCAGTGTCTATATATCATCAATTGCTCATACTACTCTACATGTATGAGTTTGGTTCAAAAGCCTATTTGAGTGAGTCCATTTTAGACAGGTGGCTGCTTAATGCAGGGTGCAAGTCATGCAGAAATCTCCTAGAGGAGCTTTCTACATGACTTTCATCTTGCATTAAGCTGCCATCAAACAATGATACATACCGTATTTTAGTGTTCGAATAATCCAGTTTATACTGTAATTGACTCATAAATTGACTAATTATAAACGAAAGACCATTCATCCTTGTGAATTTGGCATCCGAAGGGCATAAATGGGTCAAGCTGCACTAAAACTATTATGATGCATTATATGGCTGGCCCAAGCTTCATGTACTGTCATGATTTTGTTTCTTCTTTCTTTTTTTGGCTGTCATGTCTTAGTTGACAAAGATATGTACTGTAAGTCACTTCTCTTGTTTCTTGTTTTTCCTATTTCATATTTATCCATTGTGGTTTTTGTGAGGTTTTTGTCCCATTTTTTGTCCTTCATTGTTTTATTGTATTTGTTGTCACAATGTTGCTGTTGTTGCTTTATGGTGATGATTAAGGCCAAAGGTTAGCAATTTGCATGCTGTCTATATTGTAATATAAATTTTGATAATTTTATTGGAGTTTATTTACATACACAGTTTGGTGTTTTGACTATAAATTTTTTTGGGGGCATCTTTGTCAAAGGGAGATAACTGATAAAACTTCAGATTTATACAAATTGTAGAGTACAGCACCTTGGTGAATTTCTCATATTTATGCAGAGCATTATTATACAGAGAAATCTGCGATTAGCAAGGTGTGGTAATATGTGAGCCATAATTCTGTTAAAAGATAAATAACAGAACAGACACTGATCAGATGACTCCTAAAGGAGCTGTCTGATCTGGATCTACACTGATTGCAAAATGATGAAAAAGTGTTTGAATGAAGGAAATGGTTAATGCAAAAGACAGTAAAATATAAACAAAAAATCTACAGCTGAAAATTAAAAAAATTCAAGTGGCTGTGTTAACCATTTCCTCCATAAATATGCCTTTCTACATGTATGTAGACCCAGATCAGATGGCTCCTGTTGGAACTGTCTGATCAGAGCCTGCTCTGTTTGCTTAGGAACTTATGTAGATGTGGCTATGGTCAAAAATTCCTTTGCTCATAACGCCATTATAAAAATATTGGCAATTAATATTCATATACAGTAAAATCATTATTCGAACACCAAAATACCTATCAATATCCATCTTTTAGACAGGTGGCAGCTTAATGCATGCTGCAAGTCATGCAGAAAGCTCCTCTAGGATCATCATGCATTAAGAAGCCACCTGCCAAAACGTGACTAAATTCTTCTATACTAAAATTTTGAATAATCAATATACTAAAATTTCGAATAATCAAGATTTTTACTGTATTCATTATTTCTTCATACATATTCATGGAGTAAAGGGTTAAATGTTAGTTTCTTGTTACAGTTTGACAGTAAAGTGAAGAGAACATTTAACTTTGATGGTAGTAATGTTATCTAAATGTACAATTATTTCATGTACAGTCAAACCTCGCTAATTGGAACTTCTAGTAAAGAAGAATTGAGAATTGTTTAGGCAGATGGCTGCTTAATTTAGTACAGGATTAAATTAATGCAGAAAGCTCCAAGAGTAGTGGCTTTTTACATGACTTTCATCCTGCATTAAGTTACCATCTGTCTTAACCCTTTCCTCCATAAAAACGCCTTTCTACGCCTCTGTAAATGTTACTTTAAGAAACCATTGTGATAAATAGAGCATTTGTTCCATAGGAGCAAATGCTCTATTTATCACAATGGTTTCAACTCTACACAATTCTAAAATTTTCCTTTTCTCTAGTTAATGCTCCTTTTCGGTAGATTTATTCAAAGAGGTTGGATCTAAAAATAGCCTATGAGGTAATGGGTTAAAGACAGATAATGATACTTATTGGAGCTTTTGGATTAATAAGTTTTAATGGTAGTTTTCTCTGGAAATGATATTCTGTTGGTTGAGACAGTTAATGAGTTTTAGATGTAATACATGTGGGGGGAGGTGTGTCTTATAGTGATTCTTATATTTTGAATCATTTGAATGCTGAATACTTCAAAGTGGAATGGCCCATCAGTGTTTAATGAGTCCATTCAATATGAAATGCTTAAATTTGCTAGAAGATTTTGAATGATAAACAGTGCAGATCCTGATCAGAGGGCTCCTCTAGGAGCAATATGATCTGTGTCTACACTTTTTGCAAATGTCAGTACACTTAATTTCCTGCATTCAAAGGTTTAAGCAGATTGGTCCCTGGATTCACATTATCTATGAGGGTTTATTCTACTTTCTTAATCTTTCTTTTTTCATATCCAAGTATTGTCTTGCTGCTTTATACCAGAATTTTAGAAGGAATCTGTGAAAAAAAAAGAGATGGAGTGATGAAGTTTTGCATTTTAGGTTGTTGTTGTGTTACTCAGTATCTGTTATTTGTAGATTTCAATACATTCTCTTTATTTATGTAAAAGACATAGATAACGATGCGTACCCAATTTCTAAAATCGTCATTTCTCCACCAAACCCTATACTGTGACCACTCTTTAGAATCGTCTCGAAGAGATGATTCTAAAGAGTGGTCACAGTATAGGGTTTGGTGGAGAAATAAAGGAGCTATTGTTGAAAATGTTTAAATTTACGCATCTTATCTGGAGCTCTGCATATTAACCTTTTGATTGCTTTTAAACAATATAGACCCAGATCAGAGGGCTCTAGAGGAGCCATCTGATCAGGGTCTGCTCTGTTTGGCATTCAGAATTCTGTCGCAAGTTTAAGCCTTATGCAAACAGAGCAAGCCCTGATCAGATGGCTTCTCTAAGAGCTGTCTGGTCTTCTCTGCTTGTAAAGGTGTTTCTATGACGGAAGGCAGTTCTCTGCATAACTTCAGTTCTGAACTTAAGCTATAACCAGAAATAGAATTAATTTGTAGAGAGGTTTTACTGTACTTTGTAAACATCGTAGCAGTTTGTATATAGATATATAAAACAGAGGACACACAATGTAGATACCAATCGTCGGCTACATTTTCAATACTGTCTTATTCACTAGCAGCTGTATGTTATACAGTAAAACCTCTCTATAACGGCCACTGAATTACATCAAGTAGTTTGTGTAAAAGGCAGGTGGCTGTTTAAAGCAAGGTGAAAGTAAAACAGAACGCTCCTATAGGAGCGTTCTGTTTTACTTTCACCTTGCTTTAAGCAGCCACCTGCCTTAAAATACCATCTAATTAACACAAATTATTGGCCATTGCAGATTCGGAAAAATAAAGACCTTAACCCTTTCCCTGATAAATATTCATGTAAGAAATAATGATAGAATGAATATTTATGAGCTGGATATTTATAATTATAACTTTTTAGGGGTATTATTTGCTTTGACAAATATTGTAGGATCAGATCTATATCATGTCATAAGCAAACTGAGCAGACCCTGATCAGATGGCTCTTACTCTGTTTGCAAAGGTGTGAAGGAAGGGGTTAACCCTTTCCCTGTTCTACGTTTTTTCCTAATTTCAATACCTACTGAATATTCATGGACAAAATATTTATAATGAAATTGAAGGTGGAACATTGCAGCCATTTCAGAAAGTAGAGAAACAAATTCTACCAAATTCCATTGGCGAACAGAGTAGACCCTGATCAGACGGCTCCTCTAGGAGCCGTCTGATCTGGGTCTACTCTGTTTGCAAATGCGTGAAAACATGTTTCTATGAGGGAAAGGGTTAAACACTGACAGGTGACAAATAGTATAGATCCAGACAGTCCACCCTCATAGCTAATGTGAGTCTAAATGTCTGCAACTGTCAGAAAGCATGGCTACCCAAAAATGATACCCAGTTTTTTTGAACAGTTGCTCTTTGCACTGGATGCTCCCATGATTCTGATAAATCATATGATAACAAAATTGCACTGAAAGAATTTCAGCAATGCCTGTTAATTCTGACCCTACTCACCTTTGTGTTCTATGAACATGTGTTTTGTCTGAGAGGGCTTCCGAGACCAAAGATACTAGACCTTGCAGCCTTGTCTGCAACTAAACACTTTCTTGTGTAGCCTTGAGGAAGCAAAATGGGAATTGCTTGTAATTGGCACTGTAATTAGCCCAGCATTTTTGTCCAGACAGACTTTACCCTTTACTCCATGAATATTCATTTTAAAAATAATGACATCATGAATATTAATTAGTTTATTTCTTTATAATGGCATATGAATACTTGAAATTTTGGCAATGGCAGAAACTGTAGATTCATGTCTATATTATTTCATGAGCAAACAAAGCAGATCCTGATCAGATGGCTCCTGTGATCTGGGTCTAATCTGTTTGCAAGGCATAGAAAGGCATACTAATGGAGGAAAGGGTTAACCCTTTACTCCATAGGCTATTTTTAGATCCAACCACTTTGAATAAATCTACTGAAAAGGAGCATTAACTAGAAAAAAGGATTGTTTTTTTTATAATTTTGTAGTTTGAAACCATTATGATAAATAGAGCATTTGCTCCTATAGGAGCAAATGCTCTATTTATCACAATGGTTTCAACAGGTGATTTTTACAGGGATGATAGAAAGGCATACTTATGGAGGAAAGGGTTAAGCATACAATGCTGATCTAGATCAAGCTGCAAAATTAATACCCAAGAGACTAATTCTGTTATTACATGAAACCAGTAATTCAATGACAGAGATCAAACCCTGAGCAGTCACTGAGCTTCTACAGGAGCTGCCTGATCTAGGTCTACAGAGGCTTGTGGCAAAGGCACCAACATAAAGGGCCAATAAAGGGTGTAGGCTAACTGGATTGAAAATGATGTTAATGGTTCAGTCTTTATTGTAACACTATTTTACAGCCTTTTCATTATTAAAAAAAACTATTTATTCCTGCTGTGTTTCCTGTCTTTTGTGATAAACAGAATCTCACATCTGTTTCTTTCTTATCGTTTTATTAAACCCTTTCCTCCATGAATATTTGTGTAAGAAATAATGAGGAATTTTTGGCCATGGCAGAAACTGTAGAATCATATCTATATAATGCATTATAAGCAAACAGAGCAGACCCTAATCAGATGGCTCCTACAGGAGGAGTAAGGCATATTTATGGAGTAAAGGGTTAAAGTCATTTATTAAGAATATACATGAAACATGACACTCACTAGGCTGACAACATTATTTTAGTCAACTCATTCAATAAAAATGATGTAAGAGAAATAGGAGGGGACATTTGAAAACCTTACAAGACCAATGCCTCTGAATTAAAAACTAAGACCTGTCCAGTGACATATAATGGGAAAAGGGAATAAACTTCCAACTGTCTCCCAAATATTGGGACCTATTTGGACCATATTTATAATGTCATATGAACAAGAAAATCTTTCAGCTGCACTACAAACTATAAACTCAGATTTGTGTCATCAGAGAATGGCTTGATGTTCAGTACTCTAACCCTCTTAATGCGGAACATGCATGCACTGGCATTTTCAAACAGTGTAGACTCAGGTCATTGTCTGCACTGTTTATCATTTAAAGTCCTAGCAAGTTCAAGCCTTTCATACTGAGTTGACTCTATAGTTAACCCTTTCCCTCATACAAACGTGTTTTCACGCATATGCAAACAGAGTAGACCCAGATCAGACGGCTCCTAGAGGAGCCGTCTGATCAGGGTCTGCTCTGTTTGCTAATAGAATTTGATAAATCTGTTTCTTTGATTTCTAAAATTGTCTGCAATGTTTCAAGTTCCATACTTCTTTATAACTGTTTTGTTAATGAATATTCAGTAGGTATTAAAATTTGGACTAAACTTAGAACAGGGAAAGGGTTAACCCTTTCATTCATATAAACACTTTTTCATGCTATTGCAAACAGAGTAGACCCAGATCAGACGGCTCCGGTCAGAGCTGCCTGATCTAGGTCTACTCTATTTGCAAATGCACAAAAAGATGTTTACATGAGGGGAAAAGGTTAACCCTTTCCTCCATAAATAAGCATTTCTACACATTTGCAAACAGAGTAGATCCAGATCAGATGGCTTCTATAGGATCCCTCTGATCAGGGTCTGCTCTGTTTGCTTATGGAATAACATAGAGCTGATTATTTAGTTTCTACTTTCGCAAAAAAGTATGTGTTTATATGCCATTTTAACCCTTTCCCTGTTCAATATTTATTCCAAATTTCAATAGCCACTGAATATTCATGGACAAAATGTTATGAAATATGGAAGATGGAACATTATAACCATTTCAGAAAGTAAAGAAACAGATCTTTCAAATTCTATTAGCAAACAGAGCAGACCCTGATCAGATGGCTCCTGAGACTAGGAGCCGTCTGATCTGGGTATACTGTTTGCAAATGCATGAAAATGCGTTTATATGGGGGAAAGGGTTAAATATAAATCTGATAAATGTTCATGATGTCATCATTTCTCACATGAATATTCATGAAGTAAAGGGTTAAGTGCTAAAGGTGAAAACCATTGTTGAGTGTTGGTATTTGTGGACCTGGTTCCATCATTACTCTTGGCTAAACTAATATTTCATTGTAAGTGCTACAGAGGTGTAAACTGTCTAAGCCTGTAAGTAATAACAATGACGGTGATGAGGAAAGGGTGTCTGTAAACTGTTAAAATAATGGTTCTTTAATTAACATAGGGCAAACCTGCTCTTCATATTTTATGTGACCTTTAATCAGTTGCATGTTATAGTTTGAACTTAAATGTCAACAGGTGCAACTCATCGTAACACTAGGATCCAATCATTTTGAAAATCTGTTTATTTATTTGATCGGAAATAGATGAAATAGTTGAAATTTCTTGTTTTAGGATTGAAGCGGAATTATTATTTTATTGATAGCACACATACTCCACATGCTTGAGGTCAGAAGAACAATTTATACTAACATGTACATTATAGTGTCTGGATATCCTGTTGTAGAGGTCTGGATATGCTGCAGTAGGGTGCATACGGAGGATGAGTAAATTAACCCTATATAATAATAATTAGGTTATATTTTATTATGGCACACAAATACAGGGATGTTTGGTTATGACAGAAACTGTAGAATCATATATCATGTCATAAGCAAACAGAGCAGACCCTGATCAGATGGCTCCTACTGTTTGCAAAAGCGTAGAAAGGCGTATTTATGGAGTAAACGGTTAAATCTGGTTATTTCATGAATACTCATGTACGAATAATAATATCATAACTATAATTACATATATTGTAACACAGGAACTCTTGGTCATGACAGAAATTATAAAATCATATTGACAGATCTATATTAGTAAAGAGAGCAGGCCCTGATCAGATCTCTCCTACAGGAGTCATCTGATCTGGGTCTGCTCTGTTTGCAAAGGCAAAACGAGGTGTATTTATGGAGTAAAGAGATAATAAATTGTTTTGCTTTTGGCAGTTAGAGTCTCTATCTCTTAAGAACTTGTTAACATCCACATTATTGTTTTCCTTCCGTTCTGAAGCCACCCTTATCTTCCATTACAATCTTTTTCTTTTTTAACCCTTTCCCTCATATAAATTTGCAAACAGAGTATACCCAGATCAGATGGCTCCTATAGGAGCCGTCTGATCAGGGTCTGCTCTGGTTGCTAATGAAATTGGCAATATCTGTTTCATTAGTTTCTAAAATGGCTACAATATTACACTTTCTATATTTCTGTATAACTATTTTGCCCATGAATATTCAGTAGGTATTTAAATTGGAACTAAAAATAGAACAGGGAAAGGGTTAAAGCTGAATTTTCAGAGTAGTGTTGAACTATAGAGTCCACTCGATATGAATGGCTTAAACTTGATAGAAGATTTTGAATGACACAGTGCAGACCCTGATCAGGAACCCCCCCTGATCTGGATCTGCACTATTTGCAAATGCCAGTGCATACATGTTCTCCATTCAAATTCCCTGTTCTATGTTTATTATACCCCCCTTTTGAAAAAATGGGGGTATATTGCTTTGCACATGTCGGTCGGTCGGTCGGTCGGTCTGTCGGTCGGTCGGTCGGTCAGTCGGTCGGTAGATCGATGGTTTCCGAATGATAACTAATAAACGACTTGGCCTAGAATCTTCAAACTTGCTGTGGTGGTTGGTCATGACAAGTAGATGATCCCTATTGTTTTTGAGGTCACTAGGTCAAAGGTCAAGGTCACCATGACCTTAAATGGTGAAATAGTTTCCGATCAATAACTGCTCAAGGGTTTGGCTTGGGATCTTCAAACTTGCTGTGGTGGTTGGTCATGACCACTAGATGAACCCTATTGATTTTAAGGTCACTAGGTCAAAGGTCAAGGTCACCATGTCCTGAAATGGTTAAATGGTTTCCGATCAATAACTGCTCAAGGATTTAGCTTAGAATCTTCAAACTTGCTGTGGTAGTTGGTCATGACCACTGGATGACCCCTATTGATTTTGAGGTCACTAGGTCAAAGGTCAAGGTCACCATGACCTTAACTGGTAAAATGGTTTCTGATCGATAACTGCTCAAGGGTTTGGCTTAGGACCTTCAAATTTGCTGTGGTTGTTGGTAATGACCACTAGATGACCACTATTGTTTTTTAGGTCACTAGGTCAAAGGTCAAGGTCACCATGCTCTTAACTGGTGAAATGGTTTGCAATCAATAACTGCTCAATGGTTTGGCTTAGAATCTTCAATATTGCTGCGGTAGTTGGTCATGACAAATGGATGACCCCTATTGTATTTGAGGTCACTAGGTCAAAGGTCAAGGTCACCATGACCTTAACTTGTAAAATGGTTTCTGATCAATAACTGTTCAAGAGTTTGGCTTAGGATCTTCAAATTTGCTTTGGTAGTTGGTCATGACCACTGGATGACCCCTATTGATTTTGAGGTCACTAGGTCAAAGGTCAAGGTCACCATGACCTTAACTGATGAAATGGTTTCTGATCAATAACTGCTCAAGAGTTTGGCTTAGGACCTTCAAATTTGCTTAGGTGGTTGTTCATGACAACTGGATGACCCCTGTTGTGTTTTAGGTCACTAGGTCAAAGGTCAAGGTCACCATGACCTTAACTGGTGAAATGGTTTGCGATCAATAACTGCTCAAGGGTTTGGCTTAGGATCTTCAAACTTGCTGTGGTGGTTGGTCATGACCAATAGATAACCCCTATTATTTTTTAGGTCACTAGGTCAAAGGTCAAGGTCACCATGACTTTTACTGTTGAAATGTTTTGTGATCAATAACTGCTCAAGGGTTTGACTTAGAATCTTCAAACTTGCTGTGGTGGTTGGTCATAACAACTAGATGACCCCTTTTGATTTTGAGGTCACTAGATCAAAGGTCAAGGTCATCATGACCTTAACTGATGAAATGGTTTCAAATTAATAACTGCTCAATGGTTTGGGTCGGGATCTTCAAACTTGCTGTGGTAGTTGGTCGTGACCACTAGATGACCCCTATAGTTGTTGAGGTCACTAGGTCAAAGGTCAAGGTCACCATGACCTTAATATGTGAAATGTTTTCAGATCAATAAATGATCAGTGGTTTGGCTTAGGATCTTCATAGTTGCTGTGGTGATTAGTCATGACCGCTAGATGACCTCTATAGTTGAGGTCACTAGATCAAAGGTCAGGGGGTCTGGGGGGTATAAATGTTTCACAAACATCTCTTGTTTCAATACCTATTGAGTATTCATAGACAAAATAGCTATAATAAATTATGGAAGGTTGAACATTGTAGCCATTTTAGAATCTAAAGAACCAGATCTATCAAATTCTAATAGCAAACAGAGCAGACCCTGATCAGACTGCTCCTCTAGGAGCCGTCTAATCTGGGTCTACTCTGTTTGCAAATGCGTGAAAACATGTTTTAAATGAGGGAAAGGGTTAACCCTTACAACGCTGAATTTTCAAATGGAATATTCCAAAATTCAAATAGGTCAAGCTTATGGTGAATATTTAGGGATGTTTTCTAAAGAAATGTGTAACATGACAAACAGTGCAGATCCTGATGAGAGGGCTCCCCTAGGAGCCCTCTCATCTGGGTCTACACTGTTTGCAAAGGACATTAGTGACTCGGTCCCGCATTGTAAGGGTTAAAATGCACACACACACCAAGATCCAAGGCAGTGAACATAGCATTTCTTCTGGATCCAACCCATTTGCAATGGCTGTTGAGGATTAAACCCTCTCTCTGTTGAATATTCATGTAAGAAATAATGACATCATGAATATTTATAAGCTGAATTTTGGTAATGGCATAATGTACAGAGGATTTATTGGTATTGGTAGATACTGTAGAACCTGCTTCTCTAGGAGCCGTCTGATCTGGGTCTAATCTGTTTGCAAAGGCATGAAGGAAAAGGTTAAGACCTAAGCTAATGATAATGATAGCAGATTCTTAACTTGTTTCGTCTCGTAAACGCCTTCTTAAATAGGAGCTGTCTAATCAGGGTCTGCTCTGTTTGCTAATGGAAATGGACAGATCTGTTTCTTTACTTTCTAAAATGGTTACAATATCCCACCTTCCTTATATATTTCATTTTAAATATTTTGTCCATTAATATATAATCAGTAGGTATTGAAATTTTGGAATAAACACAGAAAAGGGAAAGGGTTAAACAAACAAATTGTGTACATGGCTCCTGTACAACAAGGGAGAGTTAATTTGCCGGTAAATTTGAAAGCGTTTCTGTGAATGTATCTGTTAATAGGTTATACCCTTTGAATGCAAAATTTTCAAAGTGGAATGGTCCAAGCATTAATTAAAATGGTAGAGATCACTCAGTATAAAAAAGACAGTTTGTTACAGAAATATGAATAATGAAGAATACAGGCTCTTATAATGAGCTCTTTGATCTGGATGTTCACTGTTAATGCCAATGGTAGTAAATCTGATATTTGTTTTTTTGCAGCCATAGGGTTAGACATTTGGTGTCTGTTTCAAGCTTAATAATGGGAAAAAAGAGGTGATGATCAACAATTATGTGAAATCCAGCAATGCTTTCAGTTTGAAAGACAAAGAATATCGACCATAAACATCCTAATTGTCAGAAGTATTCGTACAACCTATCTCCACTCTCGACCATTTTGGAATTTTGGAAAAAATAGATTTGGGATCATATTGATAAATTAACCCATTACCTCATAGGCTATTTTTAGATCCAACTACTGTAAATAAATCTACCGAAAAGGAGCATTAACTAGAGAAAAGGAAAATTTTAGAATTTTATAGTTTGAAACCATTGTGATAAAAAGAGAATTTGCTCCTATAGGAGCAAATGCTCTAATCAATCACAATGGTTTCAAAAAGTGACTTTTAAAGATGCGTAGAAAGGCGTATTTATGGCGGAAAGGGTTAAATCATTTACTACGGGTATGTCTATACCGAACCGTTCTTGCAGGGTTTTAAACAATATCAAACTGATAGTCACTCAGCCTGGTAGTAAATTTGAAAGTGTCAACCCTATTTCCCATACTCATTTCTGCTCATTTGATAATACTTTGGTTGGTGACTTAATACTCGAGCAAAGTTGGACCCACCAGGCTAATGCGGTAATTGGAGAAATTGAATTGATTTAAAGCTGGCGTTGTATTTCCACTTGATTGTCGAAATCGTGACAAAATCAATTTCCCAAGGAAATGATTAGTTTTGTCCGAGTAGAATTGGGTATAATTCACTTGGTAAATAGAGCTAAACCTTATCCTGCCAAAATAAATACTGTCTCATGGTACCCTGGCTGAATTTTTACTAACCTTCTATTCCTTAACCCATTCCCTCATATTGACGACTTTTGACGACTCTGTAAAAGTCACTTTGTGAAACCATTGTGATAAATAGAGCTTTTGCTCCTATAGGAGCAAATGCTCTATTTATCACAATGGTTTCAAACTACAAAATTCTAAATATTTCATTTTCTCTAGTTAATGCTCCTTTTCGATAGATTTATTCAAAGAGGTTGTATCTAAAAATACATGTAGCTTATGAGGAAATGGGTTAATCCTTTACACCATGAATATTCATGTAAGAAATAATGACATAATCTCGTATAGGAGCCGTCTGATCTGAGTCTACTGTTAACAAAGGCATAGAAAGGCTAATTAATATTCATGATGTCATTATTTCTTACATGAATATTCATGGGGTAAAGGGTTAATCTCTTCCTTCAGGGTTCCAGATACAAGGGCTTTCCTAAGTATTTCATACTGGATTAACTGTTCTCTCCTGCATTCAAAGGGTTAAATATCAAACAAAGCAGAACAGATTCTGAGCAGACAATGATTTGTCAGGGGTGATATGGATTAATGTCCAATTTTCCTGTCAGGCGACATTCCTCTGCCTCATAAATTTCATCCCAAGAAATCCCCAATTACCCTTAGAATGCGTGGAACTTCACGCAGTTGGTTGACATTTGTCATGTACAGATCCAAATGTTAGGTCCCGCTCTCCACAATCAGAGTCGTATTTGCAAACAGCATAGACCCAGATGAGACGCAGAGGAACTCAGCATCTCATCAGAATCCAAGCTGTTTCACATATGGTCACTAATAGCTTATAAAAAGCTTGTGTATGGACGCTCAGTGGACAATAGTTTTGTCAAAAGCTTGATTGACTTAAAATTAGTTAAACTTGCACCAGATACAAATTTGAGCATACAGTAAAACCTCTCAATAACTCTAAATACCAACTAATTAACATAATTTAGTGGCCGTTATAGAGAGGTTTTACTGTATATTATTTTTTCTCAGCGGTATAAGGATTTAGATACTTGCTTTAACCCTGTTATTAGTCTGTCAGGGTGTGGATTGTTTACCATATCAAATATTAAATGCTGTTCTAAAAAACTAATTTTCAAATCAATAAGCTTGAGTGTAACAAAAAGGATTGCATATTGAAATTCAGCTTTGTGATGATATTGTTTTCAAATGGCCATGTTATCTTTAACCCTTTCCTCCATAAATACGCCTTTCTACGCCTCTGTAATAGTCACTAGTTGAAACCATTGTGATAAATAGAGCATTTGCTCCTATAGGAGCAAATGCTCTATTTATCACAATGGTTTCAAACTACAAAATTCTAAAATTTTCCTTTTCTCCAGTTAAAGCTCCTTTTGGGTAGATTTATTCCAAGAGGTTGGATCTAAAAATAGCCTATGAAGGAAAGGGTTAATCCTTCCTATGCCAAGCACAACTGACTGACGTTGAACACAACTGGGACCCAGAGGAGATGCTGAGTAGGATCCAGGCTGTTTGCTACTTTGTCAATAGTCTCTTTTAACCCTTTACTCCATAGGCTATTTTTAGACCCAACCTCTTTGAATAAATCTACCCAAAAGGAGCATTTACTAGAGAAAAGTAAAATATTATTGTATAGTATAGAAACCATTGTGATAAATAGAGCATTTGCTCCTATGGAGCAAATGCTCTATTTATCAAACTGGTTTCAAGAAGTGGCTATTGCAGAGGTGTATAGGCGTATTTATGGAGGAAAGGGTTAACCCTTTACTCCATGAATATTTATATAAGACGTAATGAAATCATGAATGTTAATTAGATTATCATTTTATAACGATATAATTTTATGAACACGGAACATTTTGGTCATGGCAGAAACTAGAGATGTGTAAAGCTATAAGCAGTCAGAGCAGACCCAGATCAGATGGCTCCTACTCTGTTTGCAAATGCATAGAAAGGTGTCACAAAAGCACTTGCACTTAAAATGATCGTAATGGAATTTTCAGATGACATTAATTTTTTGATAGCATATAACTAAGGATTAACCCTTTGAATGCAGGATACAAGTGTACAGGCATTGCAAACAGTGTAGATCCAGAACAGAGGGCACCTAGAGGAGCTCTCTGATCAGAGTCAGCGCTGTTTTCCTTTCAAAATCTTCTCACAAAATATACTCATTTATACTGAATGGACTCTGCTATTAAGCCAAGATGGACCATTCAATGTTGCAAACTCATGGCATGTCAAACAATGTTTTGCCATGTCTTTCTTAAAAGAATCAAAGGCAAATATGTAAGGATTTTTTACTCCCTTAACCCGTTCCTCCATAGGCTATTTTTAGATCCAACCTCTTTGGATGCATCTACTGAAAAGGAGCATTAACTAGAAAAAAGGAATTTTTTGGATTTTGTAGTTTGAAACCATTGTGATAAATAGAGCATTTGCTCCTATATGAGCAAATGCTCTATTTATCACAATGGTTTCAACAGGTGACTTATACAGAGGCATAGAAAGGTGTATTTATGGAGGAAAGGGTTAACTCTTTCTCTGCCAAATATTGTCGTCTGCAATATTTTAAGTTTTTATTTTTCTTCTCTTTTATGATGAGACAACTAGTTACTTGGCATCTTGTCTTGATCCAAACTGTTTTCATAGGTAATCACAGATGTGACATTGGTATCCAAAGAGTTATTAATAATTTCGTTTGAGCATTTTTTATTACCGTAGGTATATGTTGGTCCAGCTGTATTCATGAAATATATTAATTTTGTTCTGACCGGAAAAAACGGAAACTGTATTAATGAGGTTGCATTAGAAGCCGTATGATGAACAATGGCATGACAACAATGGTTTTCCTTTTGCACTGGTGGAGAACTGTTGTATTGAGCTTAGGGTATGGAGCCAGGGCAAGACTGGCTGTAGGTATGCCTTAGGTCCGGCTTTAACCCTTTCCCTGTTTGAATATTCTTTGTCAGAAATAATGACATCATGACTATTTATTAGCTGAACTTTGATAATGGCATTATGTACACAGGATATTTTGGTATATTTGGTAGAACCTGTAGTCGGATCTATAATAATTTCATAAGCAAACAGAACAGACATACCCTGATCAGATGGCTCCTATAGGAGCTGTCTGATCTGGGTCTACTCTGTTTGCAAATGTGTAAAAAGGTATTTTTATGAGGGAAAGAATTAACCCTTTTAATGCCTTTGCAAACATAGTAGACCCAAATTAGATGGCTCCTTGAGGATCGTTCTGATCAGGGTCTGCTTTGTTTGCTTCATAGATCAGATTCTACCTTTTTTGTCATATTAAAAATTCCTCTGTTCATATGCCATATTAAGATATCACCTAATTGATTTTCATACTGTCATTATGTTTTTTTTTACGTGAATCAGGTCAGGTTATCTAAAGGTTACAATTTGTGTTTACAATGAGATAGCCCTTTCCCTCATATATATATAAACGCCTTTTCAAATAGATTAGACCCTGATCAGACTCCTCCTATAGGAGCCGTCTGATTAGGGTCTGCCCTGTTTGCTTATGGAATTTAATAAATCTTTGTCTTTATAGTTTCTAAAATGGCTGCAGTGTTTCACCTTCGATATTTCATTATAACTATTTTTTCCATGAATATTCAGTAGGTATTGAAATTATGAATAAATATAGGACAGGAAAAGGGTTACGTGTAACTGACATAATCATGGCCTTTGCTTTTTACGTTGCTTTTGTCACTTAGTTTGAAACGACAATTGAGGGCATTTTGTTTTTGGTCTGTCAGTCTGTTGGTTGGTTGGTTTTTTGTCTCCAACTTTAATGTTGCACATACATATACCAAAGTTGGCATGCTGACTGACCAGGGTCTGCTCTGTTTGCTTATGGAATAAATATGGACCTGATTATGGTACAGTTTGCCATGACCAAAACATCCTGTATTCATATATCATAAAGATAAATATTTATGATGTTATTTCTTACGTCAGGTACATGTATAAGATTAAGGTGTGAATTGTCCTATTTCATCTTTATTCTATTGTGCAGTGAAATTATCAGCTCTTAATATGCTGCAGTACACTGGTGAATGCTAATGTTTCAATGTGAACTGATCCATCTTGTTTAACCCTTTCCTCCATAAATACACCTTTCTACACCTCTGTAATAGTCACTTCTTGAAATCATTGTGATAAATAGAGCATTTGCTCCATAGGAGCAAATGCTCTATTTATCAAAATGGTTTCTATGCTACACAATTATAACATTTTCCTTTCCTCTAGTAAATGCTCCTTGTTGGTAGATTCATTCAAAGGGGTTAGGTCTAAAAATAGCCTATGGAGGAAAGGGTTAAAAGTAGAGTTCATTATCAAAGAATTGACTTTGCTAGAGCATTTGAGTGACAGACAATGTAGACACTGGACCTGCACTGGTTGTAGAAGCCAGCTTCCAGTAGTCAAACAACCTGTTGTAGCTCTGCAGTCTAACAATAGTATCTAACCAGTGATATGAAAGCTGCCTCTCCCACTACAGTACATTAGCATTTGAACAGTTTCCACCAGTGATTCAGTACTATATCATACAGGAACATGAGAGAGAGCTCCGCCTCTGTTTACATCTTCACGGTTGTCTGACGGACACGGGAGATTATTATTATGCTTACGCTACTATGGCTATATAATAAGTGGCTGCTTGAGTAGGCCAGGCCAGTGTCAACTGATACTGTCATTGTAGTGCGAATTGTTTCGTCAATATCAAATACCTTTGGAGGTAATTACCAAACTGGGCTACAAAAGGAATGTGACAAATAAATATTGACAAGATTTGAAGAAAAAATGGATATTTAGTGAAAATTGGACTATCTGGCTTTGTTATTGTACATTGTGATAATTGGTCTTTTCATGATTTCTTTTATTGAAAGAGTTTCTGTGGAGTTTAAACTTCAAAGCAAATAAAGTTTTTAATTTAAAGGTTTTATTTTTCTAGGATTTGAAAAAGTGAAGTCCGTGATTTGTACCAGTCTTATTTTCTGTTGTATGTGTGAATTATACATGAGTCTGTGTCAAGTGAAAAAACGGGACATCCAGACAGCAGTGTAGATTGAGATTAGTTGCTACACCGGAAGTAAGGCATCTGATCAGGCCCTACAATACTTTAAGCTATATACAGTAAAACCCCTCTAATGCGACCACTTAGTGTACAAACATGGCTGTCTTCATAAGCAGGTGGTTGCTTAATGCAGGACGAAAGTTATGCAGAAAGCTCCTATAGCATAACTTTCGTCCTGCATTAAGCTACCAACTGCCTTTGCCACTGTGAATTATGCCCCAATTTGGCGGTCGCATTAGAGGAATTTTACTGTGGTAGATAAACTATTGATTCTTGCAAATGAGAAACAGTGTACTCTATCTATCCTAAGTATTCAAACAAACTTGGGCTAATAATGCAGACTCAGATCAAACTGCTCCAGAAGGAACCATTTGATCAGGCTCTACACTAATTGCTCCGATGCAAGACTAATTTAAAATTTTAAAAATGGTGCCAAACTAACGTATCCGGGTTAACAAACCAATGGAGAGGGGATATTGGGGATCAGAATTCAGTAAAAATTTGATTATTCGAACACTCAAATACATACAAAATTCATTTTTAAGACAGGTGGCAGCTTAATGCAGGGTTAAAGTCATGCAGAAAGCTCCTAGAGGAGCTTTCTGCATGACTTGCCCTGCATTAAGCAGCCACCTGCCTAAAACGTATCAATTTTCGTTACTAAAATCTGGAAGTATCAAGTTTTCACCGTACTTAGGGTGAACCCTGATCAGAATATTTCGACTGATACAGATTTATAGAACACAGAAATCCCATTTGGAAACCTGATCAGGAAATGTATAAATTGTCCTCCCAAATTAGGATTCCAAATGGGAGTAGACTGAATAGAACAGAAATAGATAAGGCAAATTATGGAAATCTGTGACATATTTTGTGTGACATGCCAAATGCTGTCTTGTTGCTGCTCATTAGAGCCTCCTCTCTGTGGCTATTCTAATGAGTACCAACTAAATAGGAGTTGTCTCAGAAATAAAGAGATTTGCATAGTACAAAATGCCTCATTATCAAGAGCTCTTCAGTCTTAGCCATACTATGTTTGATTTTTACATCATTAACAATGTCTGATTGTCATTTTTCTCGTGACACAGCTCAAATCAGCGCACACCTGTGAGCATTATTGGATACAGGTGAACATGGATTATTATTGATCTCTTATGGTGGCACATGCAATATTGGTGATTGGTTTTAGATAAATTGTTGCTGTAAATGAAACTGTGACTCAAGGAAGGAAAACGGATTTAAAATAACGGAACTGGATAGTGTTGTATACTTTGAGACTTAAGTTGATAGTGTTGCATACTTGAAACTTCAGTGCAGCTGGATTTTCTCATGCTGTGTTTGGTTTTCATGATATGCAAACTGGATAAGTTTACATGAGAGTTTTCATGCTGCTTGCCTATCATTCAGGTTGTTTGTGAGGATAAACCAAGCTGTGTGTGTGTGTATGAATATACAGTTTCCTTAATGACTGAAGCAGATTTAATTAGGAGGCGAAAAGTCTGTACTCAGCAAAGATTTATGCGCTCAGACGTTTGAGTGTGTGTCTGCCAAGGATCTTGGCAGAAAAAGTGGTTTAAATACTGTAACATTGTGAAATAGGATTTGTTGGATTCCAGGCCTCTGTACATGTATTAAACTGAGGTATGTATGTAAAAATTTTAAAATCTTTTTTTTCTTTCTGTTATTCTATATCATTATTATTATTATTATTATTATTATTATTATTATTATTATTATTATTATTATTATTATTATTATTATTATTATTATAAGAATATAGCAACTCTGAGTAATTTCCAATAGTCACAGAAGACCTCATAGATGCATCTTTTGACACCATTACAAACAGTAGACCTAAATCAGACAGACGGTCTGCTCTGTTTGCTTATTGAATTAAAGTAGGTCTGATAGCTATGGTGGAATATTCCTTGTCCCTCCTGGCATTTTTAAAATTCAGCTTATCAGTACTAGTATTCATGCTGACATTATTTCTTACATGAATATCCATTTGTTCAAGGGTTTGTAACCCATTCCATCATATTAATGCCTTTTGACTCATGTTAAAGTCACAGATTGTCTACTGTTTGCAATGCTTAGATGCCACATCTGTATTGGTGGTCAGATTGTCTACTGTTTGTAATTCTTAGATGCCACATCTGTATTGGTGGTGAAATTGCAATTTTCAACTGTTTCAGTGCTTCGACGCCACATCTGTATTGGTGGTCAGATTGTCTACTGTCTGCAGTGCTTAGATGCCACATCTGTATTGGTGGTCAGATTGTCTTAGTAACTGTCTGCAGTGCTTAGATGCCACATCTGTATTGGTGGTCAGATTGTCTTAGTAACTGTCTGCAGTGCTTAGATGCCACATCTTTATTGGTGGTCAGATTGTCTACTGTTTGCAATGCTCATTAATTATAAGGTTACCATTTCTTATGCATCAGAGGTCCATATACATTGTAATGGAGAAAAAACCAACAACAACAATAACAACAAACTCATAATTGTAACTACTCATTAGAATTGTGTCTGAGGTTATTCCAATGAGTAGTTCATCAGTTTGAGACGATTCTTATGAGTACAGTAGAACCTGTACTAAGTGGTCATTCATTTATTGAACATAGGAGTCTTAAAAAGCAGGTGGTTGTTTTAAATGCAGCACAAAAGTAATGCAAAATTGAAAGCTCATTAGACCTTTTTGATGGGTGCTTTAACCCTTTCCTCCATAAATACGCCTTTCTACGCCTCTGTAATAACCACTTCTTGAAATCATTGTGATAAATAGAGCATTTGCTCCTATAGGAGCAAATGCTCTATTTATCACAATGGTTTCAAACTACAAAATTCTAAAATTTCACTTTTCTCTAGGAAATGCTCCTTTTGGGTAGATTCATTCAAAGAAGTTGGGTCTAAAATAGCCTATGGAGTAAAGGGTTAAGATAGGTTCTACTGTATATATGTAGTCACAGTTATGGGTAATGAGGAGCAGACAGTGCATTTGGAAATGTTGCGAAATGTTGCATAGTTATATCCGTTTTATCTCAAGCCTTAGACATGCCTCAGATAATTTTGTCAGTTTCAAAATTTGAAATATTTACAAAAAAGTTTGATAAGCTTCTGTCACTTACTGGATGCCATTTACAATTTTTCTTTACCTGTGTATTTGTTTGGATTGAAAAGATTACAGATTGAAAACCAGAAATAATTATTTTAGTAACATGGATAGAGTATTTGATCTTCTCAGTTTATATCAAAATGTGCATATATGTACTTTAATTCTTTATTTCATTAATATTCATGTAAGAAATAATCACTATGAATATTAATTAGATGCATTTTACACCGGCTATATGCATGAACACGGTAAATTTTGGCCATTGCCCAATTGCAAACTTTACAATCATATCCATATTATTCCATATGTAAACGGAACAGACCGATCAGACAGCTCCAACAGGAATTGTCAGATCTTGGTCCTCTCTGTTTGTCAAGGTGTTAAAAGTCTATCTGTGTAGAGTAAAGCGTTAACCATTTCCTTTATATAAAACCCTTTTCACACCTTTACAAACAGAGTAAACCTAGATCAGATGGCTCTTGTAGGTGCTGTCTGATCAGGGTCAGTGTTTTGTTTGCTTATAAAATTCCTCTAATCAATATTTGTGAAGTCATTACTTCTCACATGAATATTCAACAGGGAAAGAGTTAACCTTTTCCTTTTCACATATTTGCAAACTGAGTAGACCCAGATTAGATGACTCCTATAGGAGTGGTCTGATCAGGATCTGCTCTGTTTGCTTATGGTATAATATAGATCTGGTTCTACTTAGTTTCTGCCTGAACCAAAACATCCCATGTAGATATGCCAATAAAGTATGCTAATAAATATTCATGAAGTCATTATTTCTTACATGATTATTCAATAGGGAAAGGATTAAGATGTATGTGCTCTTTGTAATGAATATATGTTCATTACATACACTATGTTAGGTATGTCAGTTTGTTATTGGAGAAGTATAATAAGCAGTCAGACAGCTTTGATCCTAATTTTAGCTGGTACCAGCTGGTCGGAATCTATATGATATTGAAATGTTTTAGAAACTTTGGGAAAAATTGTTTCATTTATTAATCAAACAGTATGACCTCTTTCAATGGGCCTCTAAATAAATGAACATGCATGGGGGTATATCTGATTGCTTGAAGCCCTTTGTAACTCCATAGATAGGCCTTTAAACGCCTTTGCAAACAGAGTAGACCTAGCTTACTGCATTACTTTCATCCTGCATTAAGCAAAAAGCTGTTTTTAAGGTGACAATAAATTAGACATGTTTTGTGTAGCTGCTATATATAGAGACATTGTATTGTATAATGTGTAGTAAATGTAAAATTAATGTGGTGTAAGAGTGACGTGTAAAATTTACACATGCATGGTCACAATGTACTTTACAGAAGAAATTATAAAATAATCCATCCATCACATGCTGGGGGGTCATGGGGTACATTTGGTTTTCATTATTTCTTATATGAATAAACATATAGCGTAAAGGTTTAATAAATCTGGGTTGCAATAACTCGATCAGTTTGACATATGAGCAGTAGGGGACATGGACTTAAATACTGTGAGTAAAACCCCTCTAATGCAACCACCAAAAAAGGGTCATACTTCCGGGTGGCAGAGGCAGGTGGTTGCTTAATGCAGGGCAAAAGTTATGTAGGAGCTTTCTGCATAACTTTCATCCTGCATTAAGCAACCACCTGCTTATAAAGACAGCTATGGTTATTTTTAAATGGTCGCATTAGAGGGTTCTACTGTATATACCATTGATACATCTGGTACAGATTATCTTTTGAATAAAATGTAAATTTCATTAGCTAATCTTCAATCCTTTAACCTGTCCTAGTATTATCTAACCCATTACCTAATGAATATTCATGAAAAACTCAATCCATTATGAATATTAATTAAATTTATTCTTGTTTTAAAAATATAAAGCAAGTGAATTTATTGTTATGGCAAACAGTAGTGAATCGGGTCTTTAAATATCCTAATTGCATATGTATAAAGGTGGGTTACCCCTTACCCAGTTCAATATTCATGTAAAAAATAATGACATAATGAATATTTATTAGCTGAATGTTTATAATGTTAACTTTTCAATGGAATGTTTTACTTTGACAAAAACTGTAAACTTAAATCCATATCATGTCATAAGCAAACAGAGCAGACCCTGATCAGACGAGTCCTATAGGAGCCATCTAATCTGGGTCTACTCTGTTTTCAAATGTGTGAAGAAGTGTTAATGTGAAGGAAAGTGTTAAACATTTTGAGTACTGGGGGAAGGACCAAATGGGTCTTGAACTTGCCACCCTTAACATCTAAACATTTGTAGAGCATGCTCTATCAGTTGAAATGAGGATATCCCTTTCCCTGTTCTGTGTTTATTCCAAATTTAAATACCTACTGAATATTCATGGTTAAAACTGTTATATATATAATGAAATGTGGAACATTGTAGCCATTTTAGAAGCTTCAGAAACAGATTTTTCAAATTCCATTAGCAAACAGAGCAGACCCAGATCAGACAGCTCCTGTGGGAGCTATCTGATCTGTGTCAACTCTGTTTGCAATTGCATGAAAACACGTTTATACGAAGGAAAGGGCAATACAGTGAAGAGAGCCCTATTTGTAAGTGTATGTTATTCTTTGGCAGCAGTATGGATGTAATAATTAATTGCACTAGTTGAACAAGATTAGCAGTCTTCATGGTTCAATCCAGACTCCCCTGGAACTAGTGTTATTTCTTAGACCACACACACTATACTTACCTGTGCTGCAGGACCCATTTTAAATACTATCACATTTTATAGGTGGAATGATCAATCATTGTATAACAATAATGTCACAAGAGTTCATTCAGTATGGAATAATTAAATGTACAATGTACTTAATCATGTTGAATAGCATACAGTGTAGACCTTGAATAGGTCAAGGTCTCCTCCAGTGGCCCTCTGGTCTCAGTCTACACTGTTTTCAAACTTATTTACCACACTTTAACCCTTTCCCTGTTCTATGTTTATTACAAATTGCATTACCTACTGAATATTCATGGACAAAATAGTAATATTGAAACATGAAAGGTGAGCCACTGTAGCCATTCCAGAAAGTATAGAAACAGATCTTTCAAATTCCATTTGCGCAAAGAGATGAGATGCAGAATTCTCAAGATGTTTGCTAAATTATATTGTCAGTCATGTGGTGATTAGAAATTGAAAGTTAAATCCTGAGTTTCTTAGGTAGAATAAATGTCAAAATTAAGAACTTGAATGTTTTAAACCCTTACAGTGTTGGAATGAAGTCACCAATGCCCTCGCAAACAGTGTAGCTATAGACCCAGATGAGAGGGCTCCTTAGGAGGAAACCTCTCACCAGGGTCTGCACTGTTTGTCATGTTATATTCATGGTAAGCTTGACCTGTTTGAATATTGGAATAGTTCATTTGAAAATTCAGCATTGAAAGGGGTCAAGTTGTTGTAAACTTTTTTTCTCCAACTGTGGCCAACTGTCCTTGCCTTGCCCTGTGGGCAGACAATCTGACTTGCTTGGCTGATGTGTGAACCACAATACATGTACAGTAAAACCTCTCTATAACGACCACTATATTACATCAAGTATTTTGTGTTAAAGGCAGGTGGATGCTTAAAGCAAGGTGAAAGTAAAACGGAATGCTCCTATAGGAGTGTTTTGTTTTACTTTCATCTTGCTTTAGGCAACCACCTGCCCAAAATACCAACTAATTAACACAATTTAGTGGTCGTTATAGAGAGGGTTTACTGTAATGTATTCAACCATTTACTCCATAAAATGCCTTTGTACACATTTGCAAACAGCGTATGCCCAGATCAGATGACTCCAGTCATTAGGAGCCATCTGATCATGGTCTGCTCTGTTTGCTTTATATGGTACAGATATGTTTCTACAGTTTCAGTGCAAAAGCCAAAAATTCATGTGTCCATGTGCTATTATAACAATTGATATTAATATTAATAAGTAGTCATGATCTCATTATTTCTTACACGAATATTCATGGAGTAAAGGGTTACCCCAGTACTTTGATGAATATTCATGCAAGAAATAATGACATCATGAAGATGCTCCTGTAAGACCGGTCTAATCTAAGTCTACACTTTTTTCAAAAGCATCAAAAAATGTTTATCAGATAAAAGAAATATTGGATAACTATGACAACAGTATTATTTCTCTGCCAAGCCCCCTGTTTTGTTGGTACTCATTAGAATGACCCCATTGAGGCAGTGAATTCTAACGAGTACCAACAGGATAGCATTTGACAGAGAAATAAGGCATTTGGACAGCACAATACTCCAAAAATTGGACCTGAATATATATGTTTATTCATTCTATTTCTACTCTCATGAGACATTGTAGATTTAGGTTTTTACAGTGAGTGTGCAAGTCCCGCTCTCCATCCTCTCAAGAGACATAAAAATGACAACAGCTCATTATAATTTATGACTCTTTGACAATGCATGTTTGTCAAACACTGTTGGTGATTTTCTGTATACAGTAAAACCCCTCTAAACCAGATGATGAAATTAGTAATAGTGCCAGTCTTTCAGACAAATAGCAGCTAAAAATAATATAGCAGGTTGAAAGTCATGCAAAAATCACCTTTGGAATGCATTGAAAATTATCCACAACCTTTTAATGCAGAACTTTCAGTGTAGAAAGGTTCATCAATAGAGTCTATATAAATATGACCGATAATTTAGCGAGAGGATTTTAGCAAACAGTGCAGATCCAGATGAAAGAAATCTTTCTAGGTATGCTCTGATCTGGGTCTACATGGTCTACAATTTCCTTGAGGGTTAAATATGAAAGTCTTTTTCTACTGGTGTCCCTTTAATTTGTGGTTGACCTACTGCATAACTGGACATTATTTCTGGCAGGTGGGCAGTGGTGGCCCTGGTCAAGATAACTGAGTAGGTCAGACTGATTAATTAGCTGTAATGATAGCATTGTTTACAATGTATAGCCTTGACCACTATGGTTACCTAGTATAGTCTTTTATGCAATGGATTTTAGGATAAATTATTGATATAGATACAACTGGAAGTATCTAGGTAAGCAAAGCCACAGGTAAGGCATATTCCAAATATTAAAACATAGCTACAGAGAAAGGTGCATACCCAAATACTAGAATCGTCATTTTTCCACCAAACCCTATGCTGTAACCACTCTTTAGAATCATCTTGAAGAGACAATTCTAAAAGAGTTGTCACACTGCACTGTATAGGGTTTGGTGGAGAAATAAAGGAGATATTTATGAAAATGTTTACGTTTACGCATCTTATCTGGGCGACTGCTAAAATTATCTTCCAACAAAGCCTTTGTTGTGACCATTCTTTAGATTTGTCTCTTCAAGACGATTCTAAAGAATGGTCACAACATAGGGTTTGGGGGAGAAATAAAGCAGCCATTCTTGAAAGAATGTTTGATTTACACATTTATGACACTTTTGTGCCTAAAATTCAGATTGTTCAAGATATGGATTACTCAACAAGGCTGTAGATAAGATATTATATAAATATCACATCCTATGGAGAGAGACAGCACATACATGTACTGTCAACCTGAGGTTGGTTATGTCCACCGAGGCTAACATTACCATACCGAGGGTTGACAATACGTGGTTTCGCTCTCCATAGGATGTGATATTTATTTTATTGTACCGAACAGCACAATCAATTTCGTCAGCAAAATAATTATTCAATGACAACAATAAAATTAACAGTTTTAAACAAAAGTTATAGAGCTACTCGGTGCTTAAGAATCGCGGAACAGCTTCACATTTCTATTCATTTTACACATTATAAGTAGTGGCGGAGCCCTTTTCACTGTCCAATCTTGGACAGATCCTCCTCTGAAATAGTCTCATAACGCGACATTTCTCAAATATACATGTATAAACAAAAACAAGCAATTGTCATTATAATGACGTTTGTTGATCAAATTGCAAGCGTCAGATGACGTCAGTCGATGACATCATCAGATGACGTCACACACACAGTTTAATAAGCGCTCACTGATCTAGATGCTCCGTGCCTATGGTAACGGGAGACAGTAATTTTCCGACAGTAATTTTTTCCCGCTGGGCCTGACAGTATTTCTATGTCATGGTGGCTTATGGGAAATTAACATTGCAAATGAAATTGAGGTTTAATAAACAGTTTTATCAGAATCTCTCATTTCTCTGATAAAGCAGAGAGTGGGTTAACCCTTTACTCTATAAATACACCTTTATATGCCTTTTCAAAAGGAGTAGACCCAACTGTTTGCTTATGATATAATATAGATCTGAATCTACAGTTTCTAAAAATTTCATCTGAAACAATGTAATACTGGTGCACAGGTATTATATGTAACCATGAAAAAAGATGAATATTATTGCACTGTGGTACGGGTTTAGTTCAAGTGCATTTTTTTAGCTATAAAATGTAGCTTATGCATGTTTCCTATAAAAATCAGTTATTCAATCATCATTCTGTCGCCGAAAAATTGATAATCCAAACGCACCTCATAGTGGTGCGAGTTTTATCCATATCCCCCCACATACTGAGCATGCAAAGCGTTAACCCTTTCCTTCATCTAAACGCCTTTTCACGAAAGACCCAGATCAGATGGCTCCTATAGGAGCCATCTGATCAGTGTCTGCTCTGTTTGCTAATGGAATTTGAAAGATGTTTCTTTAGTTTCTAAAATGGCTACAATGTTCCACCTTCTATATTTCATTATTACTGTTTTATCCATGACATTTGAAATAAACATAGAACATGTAAAGGGTTAAGATGTACAAAAGTAGCAACAAAAAGATCAGTTGTGAACCATTTTAAGATAGCATTCATTAATATTGCTAAATACATAGCTTGAGAATTGAAAAATGATCCCAGTGCTTTGAATGGGAAAACTAATATTCATAGTTAGAAGAGTTATTAATACATTTTTTTATGTATGTGTACATGTATTTGTTTACTAGCGACAAAATCGTGAATACCGATGCATACGGTTTGGATCTAGATACGACACTTGACTAACTTTGCATCTCATCAGGATCCAAACTGTTTGACTCAGATAATGGATTTTGTAAAACATGGAGAAATTTTGGAGTTGGCAAGGTGTTTACAGTTCATTTTAGTAAGTTGGAAGATGATGGATCATTTGGCAAAGAATAAGTGTCACAAATCAAATTATCCTTTACACAGTAATGTATCTGGTAATCCCAAGTTTTAACTCTTTGCAAACAGAATAGACTTAGAACAGACAGCTTCCCAGGTGGAGCTCCCTCTGATCTTGATCTATGCCGTTTTAACCCTTCGCTTGCTATTCACGTCAATATACCTGTAAATAGTGAAGACCCAGATGAGACAGCTCCTGCAGGAGCTGTCTCATCAGGGTCTGCACTATTTACAAGTTGATTGTGCAACCAGTGCACTAGATACATGTATACAACAGGGCATGGTTAAAGAAGGAGAAATGTATTTTAAAATTCAACAAGAGAAGGGTTAAAATGCCAGTTAACTGGTTACCTATTTGAACGCTAGTGGCGAATTTGTGAGTACTTCTGTAAAGAGATTGGATCCAGATGAGACACTGATTAATTTGGTATCTCATCAGGATCCAAACTGTTTGACACTCTTGATTAGCATTAAATTTTGTGCAGAGAAACAAAGTCAAAAATAGCTTTCAGAGTTGCAACAGACGGCCATTTTTGCAGACAACATTGAGTTAGCTTGCAAGGAGTTAACCCTTTCCTCCATAGGCTATTTTTAGATCCAATCTCTTTGAATAAATCTACCAAAAGGAGCATTAATAAGAGAAAAGGAAATTTTTAGAATTTTGTAGTTTGAAACCATTGTGATAAATAGAGCATTTGCTCCTATAGGAGCAAATGCTCTACAGAGGCGTAGAAAGGCGTATTTATGAAGGAACGGGTTAACCCTTTACGTTTTCTATGTTTATTCCAAATTTCCATACCTTCTGAATATTCATGGATAAAATAGTTGTAATGATGTATTGGAAGCTGGAAAATTGTTGCCATTTTAGAAACTAAAGAAATGGATCTTTCTAATTCCATTAGCAAACAGAGCAGACCCTGATCAGACGGCTCCTATAGGAGCGGTCTGATCTGGGTCTACTCTATGTTTTCAAATGCATGTTTATATGAAGGAAAGGGTTAACCCTTTACATCACAAACATTTGAGTGAAGACATTTATTTAGCTGGTAATACAAGAGTTTAATGAATTCCAACCTTCTGGCTTTTTAACCCACAAGATCATAAAAAAGTCTACCGCTCATTTAAAGTCTCTCTGTAATCAGATCATTAATACATTTAATTGGATGAGAAAATACGATCTTTTTGACCCGAGAGCAGTCATTTAGGCTGTAAATCTCCAGAACTGTAGGATGTTTCGTAGGATGGTGACTGTGAGTTTGTTTCGGATATCCACACATCAGTCAATCTAGTGTTCATTGCAGACATGAAGAACAAACTAATGGCTTAGTGACTTTGTGTATGGTTAGGATTTACACTGTTTACTGTGATAGGTAATAATAGGAATTGCATACTGGTTATAAGGTGAGTAGAAAATGTATCAGGCTTTCTGAGATATAGAAGGGATTAACCTTTTAGTAGCTGAAGGACAAAACTTAACCCTGTACTCCATAAATACGCCTTTTAATGCATTTGAAAACAGTCGAGTAGAGCCAGATCAGATGGCTCCTCTTGAAGCCGTTTTATCAGGACCTGCTCTGTTTGCTAATAGAATTACATATATCTATATCTGATTCTGCAGTGAGTTTCTGAAATAAAAAAAAATGCATTGGCAATTATAAAAAAAACAGCTAATTAATATTGATGAGGCCCTGAATTCTGGTATAAATATTCTTGATGGAAAGGGTTAACCCTTTACTCCATGAGTATTCATGTAAGAAATAATGACACCATGAATATCTATTAGCTGAATTTTAATAATGGAATATATACACAGGATTGTTTGGTATTGGTAGAAACTGTATGATCAGATCTGTTATAATTACATTACCAAACAGAGCAGACCCTGCTCAGACGGCTCCTACATGAGCCATCTGATCAAGGTATACGTATGCTCTGTTTGCAATGGTGTGAAGTAGCATTTGTATGAAGGAAAGGGTTTAAATGACCCTAAAGTTTAATATTGCAGCTAACATCTGAATATCTTCTGTATGTGTGTGCTTAAATTGGCAATGTATTCAAATTGAAACCAATAAATGCTCAGCACAAATTTTCATTTCAATACCTCACAAACTAGTCATTGAGATTAGACTTCAACATAAAATGAGTATCTCTCAGTTGGTACAACTTTAACTCTTTTGATGCCAAATAATGATACTTGTTTTAAAGTGAAACTCCCCTACAATTGTCATAAACACATATTTTTAATAACATCATAAATTTTGGTAATTGTTACGTTCAATCATTATTATGAAGATTGCCCGTCGTTGCAAGCCCTGCAAGTTACTTTCCAGTGAAAGAAAGATAATTTAAAGGTTAACATTTTTGATGGTGAAGCTTTGTCTGAAACATCTTTTTGTAGATGTACATGTAGGTGCCTAGCATATCAGAATCTCTTTATATACACATACAATAGAATCTATCTTAAGAGACCATCAAAAAGAGGTCTAATTATGGATCTGTATAAGGCAGGTAGTAGCTTAAAGCAGATCAAAAGTAATGCAGAAAGCTCCTCAGTAACAGTTTCCTGCATTACTTTTGCCCTGCTTTTAAGACAATGAATGACCACTTAACCCTTTCCTCCATAAATACGCCTTTCTACGCCTCTGTAAAAGTCACCTGTTGAAACCATTGTGATAAATAGCTCTATTTATCACAAAATTTTCCTTTTCTCTAGAAAATGCTCCTTTTGGGTAGATTCATTCGAAGAGGTTGGGTCTAAAAATAGCCTATGAGGGAAAGGGTTAATTGTTATAGCAGAATATGGACACAGGACGTTTAGGTTGTGGTACAAACTGTATTATATATCATAAGCAAACAGAGCAGGCCCTGATCAGACGGCTCCTGCAGGAGCCATCAGATCTGTGTCTGCTCTGTTTGTAAAGGCATAGAAAGGTGTATTTATGGAGTTGAACAATGATTGACTATTTCACTTGAAAATTAAACTTTTTCAAGAGTTAGTTTCATGTGAATCCTGAGACTGTTTTCTTATAATTTTTAGGAATATAAGGAAGTACATAATTATTTCACACAGTATGAAGTGGGAGTAGTATAGAGGGTGTTGGCACTTTGACAAGGAAAATAAAAAAAAAATACAGACCTTAACACATTACCCCATAGGCTATATTTAGATACAATCTCTTTGAATAAATCTACCGAAAAGGAGCATTAACTAGAGAAAAGGAACATTTTAGAATTTTGTAGTTTGAAACCATTGTGATAAATAGAGCATTTGCTCCTATAGGAGCAAATGCTCTATTTATCACAATGGTTTCACAACGTGACTTTTACGGAGTGGTCAAAAGTCGTCAATATGAGGGAAAGCGTTAACTGTGATTTTACTTAACCTTTAACCCTTTCACTAATGAATATTTTTGCATGAATTGATCACATCATGATTAATTCATTAACTTATAATTCTAAGAGGTAAATTTTAAAAGGGAATTGTTTGCTCAGACAAAAAATGTAGGATCAGATCAATATAATTTTATATACAAATAGAGCAGACCCTGATCAGATCAGACTGCTCCTACAGGGAGACGTATGATCTTCAGGTCTACTCTGTTTGAAAGTATGTGAAAAGGCATTTATATGAGGGAAATTTGGGTTATTTGGCAGAATCACAGTTGTAGAAGCCGTAGAATCATATCTATATTAGTTCATTATGAGCAAACAGAGCAGACCCTGATCAGACAACTCCTACAGGAGTCGATTTGATCTGGGTCTACTCTGTTTTGCAAAGAGTAGAAAGGCATATTTATGGAGTAAAGAGATAACACCAGGTACTGATGGCAGAATTTAGTTTAATCCTTTATGCTATTGCATAGATTATTTGCAGAGAGAGTACACCCAGATCAGATGGCTCCTGTATCAGTCCGGATCTCTGACCAAATTAATGTCTACCTAGATGTCTTTCAACAGTTTTTGTGATGGTCATAAATTCCTATGTACAAAGTTCATGTGGTAGATATTCATGATGTCATTATTTCTGACATGAATATTCATGATGTAAAGGGTTAAGACAGAAAGTATTCTCCGCATCACTATTTAATGTAGCATTCTCCTTTAACCCATTCCCTCATAAGCTGTTTTTAGATATTACCTTTTTGAATAAATCTACCGAAAAGGAGCATTTACTAGTGAAAAGGATTTTTTTTTTAGAATTGTGTAGTTCTGAAACCATTGTAATAAACCGAGCATTAATTTGCTCCATAGGAGCAAATGCTCTGTTTATTACAATGGTTTCAGAAAGAGACTTTTATAGAGGAGCGAAAAGGCGTCAATATGAGGGAATGGGTTAAATTTAAACACACAAACTAAGAGTCAAACAGCAGTCTGGATCCAGATCAGACACTGAGCTACTCAGTCTCATGTGGATCCAAAATGGTTGCCAAGGTAATCACAAATCTGCTTATAGCAAATAAAGGGTCAGAATTTCCTGTGTACGGATATAGCAGAAGTAATGGGCTCTTAGATCTGGGAAATCTTAATCGTAATATGATGTGACAATGTTATTTGGTATCGATGAGCTGGAGCAGTTCATAGAAATCTGATATTTATTGCTGCTGATGATGAACATATGGACAGCTTTGACTGTGTTTTTAGGAGAAATTGAAGAAAATCAATTTCCAGAATTGCAGCAGACAATATTTTTGCAGACGACAATTACAGTAAAACCCGTCTAAACTTGACGTAAAATGTAGTATAAATATCGGTCTTGGAGACAGGTGGCAGCTTAATGCAGGGTGAAAGTCATGCAGAAAGCTCCTAGAGGAGCTTTCTGCATGACTTTCTCCCTGCATTAAGCAGCCAACTGCCTAAATTGATCTAAATTCTTCTCTACTAGTATTCCTGTTTAGAGAGGTTTTTCTGTACTTGCATGCAAAGAGCCAAGATCTTTTACAATCATGACACTGAGGGAACTGATGTGATTATAGATGGAAGTGATCAAAGAAGCTTAACCCTTTGGTCGATGAATAATCAAAATGGATCGGCCCATCAGTGTTTAATGCTAGTGTCCATTCTGTATGAAAGGCTTAAATTTGGCAGGGGAGTTTAAATGCCCCAAACACTGTGCAGACCCTGATCAGAGGGCTCATGTAGTAGTAGCCCTCTGATCTGGGTCTACACTGTTTGCAATGTAAATACTCAGTAAGCTTGTTTCCTCCATTGAAGGGATAAAAAAATCAATATAAGTAATCAACTCTTGGTAATATGGGCTTACATGTTATTGGTCTGTCAATCAATTCCTGTCTTTCAACTCCTAAGTCATGAAGAAAAAGAGACAATCTCCATTGGGCAGGAGTAATTATATCTCTTTAACTCTCTACACTCTGAGCAATTGTCATCTGCAACCAATGTCATCTGCTTCAATTCTAGAAGTAAATTTTTCTTCAGATTCCTTTCAAAAACTGTGAGTGTTGCAGTTACCCTGTTATCTGTTAACTGTTTGCAAAGGGCTGATTGAATTTTTATAGGCATAAAATGACTTCTATGTATTAACCCTTCAGTGCAAGATATGTCAGTCTCTAAATTAATGTCCCTTGAAAACAGTGTGGGCCAAATGAGAGGTCTCTTAGAGGACTCCTCTCATCAGGGTCTGCACTGTTTGTCACATTAGTTTTCATTTAGTCTGAGGAGCCAGGTAATCGCAAATTCTCCCACAGCATGATGGTTGTGGTTAACAGGCAAATAACTATGTATTTCAAAATGGAATGTTCCAACATTGTTTATGATAGTCAGTTCTAGATCTGTCAGCTAGTAAATGTATAACTTTGGAGAGGATTTTAAATGACAAAAAGCGCAGTTTCTGATCTGAGTCTACACTCTTTGCAAATGGCAGTACACTTGTTACCATATCTTCAACATTTTAAGAGCAGGACCAGTGAAATTTTATGATGTATATATGTATAATTTTTTCCCCTCATTATTTGTGTTAACTCTTTCCCTGTTCTATGTTTATTCCAAATTTCAATATCCACTGAATATTGATAGGAAAACCCCCCCAGCTATAATGAAATATGGAAGGTGGAACATTGTAGCCATTTAAGAAAGTAAAGACATTCAAATTCTACTAGCAAACAGAGCAGACCATGATCAGATGGCTCCTACAGGAGCTGTCTGATCTGGGTCTAGTCTGTTTGCAAATGTGTGAAAGTGCATTTATATGAATGCTATTCTGTGTATAATGTATAATTTCTAAACTTTTGTTCTTCTAGATCTATGTATGTTTATATATATAATGTATTGAGGCCCACATGGAAGATTGGGCTTACCTAAATGTGTAGCGTCGTTAAATAAAGTCATTATTATTATTATTATTATTATTGTTATTAAATTTCACACATGTCACCAAGGGCCATAATCCTATCATGTTGATATCCAATAGTAAATTTGAAACCTAATACTGCAGAATGAGCATTGGCATTTGCTTGCAGTGTTGTTTCCCTGTTTCTGGAGCCATCTGCTCTGAGTGGCAAATGCTTGTAAATGTGATCATATGAGGGATAGGGTTAAGTACATTGTTGCTTATGTCAAAAAAAATAAAAAGCAGCAACAAAAAAACCATTCAAAGTTTAAACATATGAACTCTGTTTCGAAAGATTTGACTTGAGAGGATACTGACCCCTTACACATACAAACTGTTTTCAGCATGTTATTTGGCTGCCAAATGGAAAGTTTATGTACCCTGTTTACCCTTAATATTCAAACACACAGTCACCCCTCTCCCCTGACTTGTAAAGCTGAAAAAAGTAAATTCTGCCATTAAAAATTTGATGTCTATGCTCTTTGCTGCTATGTCCGTCTTTTTGGAAACAGTTATCAAAATTGTGCCAACTTGAATTGTTCAATTTTACAAGCCCATGGAGAGGGAAAATTAGTTCTCTAAAAATACTGGTGGTAATTGGGTGATATATTTTGAATAACAGACCCCACCCTCCAAACACAACAAACTAGTGTTTTGGTAAGTTCTGAAAGATGGACAGACAATGTTTTATTAACCTTTCACATGCTATAGGCAAATGTGTTTAACCCTTTCCTTCATGTAAACACTTTTTCACACCTTTGCCAACAGAGTAGAACCTGAGGTCCTAGAGGAACCATCTGACCAGTGTCTGCTCTTTTTGCTTTTTGAAATTATGATAGCTCTGACTCTACAGTTTCTGGGTGATTCCACAAAAATTGGTAATTTTGCCTACAAAATATTCAAAAACATTTTGCTTATAAAACCGTTTGCTTAACACGTATACCATAACTCATAATGAACTGTCTTTGACTTATAAAGAGTAATGTCCGTGCTGATTGTTCAATAGAAAAAATATTTTTTACATTTTATAAATTGCCAATGACCTGAAAATGTCATTACCGCAACGGTGTAAAATTGGAGCTCGTTTTATCTAAATATTTAGTTAAAGGGTGTTTATCGTTCAAGATGTGTGTAAATTATGAATATGAATAACGTAATTCTGTTTCTTTTAGTAATACATCTTGCAAAATCAAAAATTGTCTCTTAAGGTGATGGAAACAGCTAATTTTTAAGATTTTGATGTATCGAAATTGTCTCCAAAGTGTTGCTACATTTCTTTGAATTAACTTAAAGCATGCTTTATACTATCTTTAGGACTAATTTATCATAAAAGTATACAGTTCAAACATTTCCATTGCTCAACTTTTAAAAAATGGCAAAAATGCCAAAAAATGAATGAAAAACGTTTCGGTAATGACGTTGCGGTAATGACAGCAAAAATTAAAGCCAAATGGTACTAAATTTATTCAGAAATATTATTTATTTTGTTTTTGGATGCAAGTTAAAGTCGTATTTTCACAAAATAGTTGTTCAGATACCAAAATAATTAAGGGTTATGTCAGTACCGAAACACAGGCCGTTTCGGTAATGACCGTTTCGGTAATGACAATTTTGTTTATTTTTATACGCCCACCTAATAAAGGTGGTCGTATATTGTCGTGGCCCTGTCCGTCCGTCCGTCCGTCCGTTCGTTCGTTCGTTCGTTCGTTCGTTCGTCCGTCAACATTTTGTTTGTCCGCTGTTTTCTGGGAAAACTATTTGACAGATATTAATGAAACTTCACACAAATGTTAAATGCATCAAGATCTGAAGCTGAGTTGATTCTGAGGTTCATTTGATTTTTCATTTCAGAGTTATGGCCCTTGTCCTTAAAAAATATGCAAATAGTTTGTCCGCTGTTTTCTGGGAAAACTATTTGAGAGATATTAATGAAACTTCTCACAAATGTTTAATGCATCAAGATCTGATGCTGAGTCGATTCTGAGGTTCATTTGATTTGTCATTTCGGAGTTATTGCCCTTTTACTTAAAAAATAATACAAATACATGCAAATAGTTTGTCCGCTGTTTTCTGGGAAAACCATTTGAGAGATATTAATGAAACTTCACACAAATGTTTAATGCATCAAGATCTGAGGCTGAGTTGATTCCGAGGATCATTTGATTGGTCGTTTCTGAGTTATGGCCCTTGTCCTTAAAAAATAATGCAAATAGTTTGTCCGCTGTTTTCTGGGAAAACTATTTGAGAGATATTAATGGAACTTCACAAAAATGTTTAATGCATCAAGATCTGATGCTGAGTCGATTTTGATGTTTATTTGATTTTTCGTTTCGGAGTTATTGCCCTTTTACTTAAAAAAAAATACAAATATATGCAAATAGTTTGTCTGCTGTTTTCTGGCAAAACTGTTTGACAGATATTAATGAAACTTATCCACATGTTTAATGCATCAAGACCTGGGGCTAAGTCGATTCTGAGGATCATTTGATTTGTTGTTTAGGAGTTATGGCCCTTGCACTTAAAAAAATAATGCAAATCTATGCAAATATGAGGATGGCCATAACTTTTTCATTTGAAATGATATTTACTTCAATTTTTTTACTTGGTTAAACCTTAATGTGAATTTTCACATATATTGCGGGGGTTTTGATATGTCATTTTATTCTAAAGTTATGGTCCTTGAACTTCGTGTGTTCGTTGCTTTGTTAGTCGGTCAACTTTTAGTTTTTCTGTTGTTTTCTGGGAAAACTATTAAAATGATATAAATGAAACTTAATACAAATGTTTTAAGCAACAAAATTTGAAGCTGAGTTTATTTTGAGGTTCATTCAGTTTGTCTTTACAGAGTTATGGCCGTTGCACTTTACAAAAACGTGCAAAAATGAGGATTAACTTTTTAGCTCACCAGAGCACTTTTGTGCTCAGGGTGAGCTTTTGTGATCACTTGATGTCCGTCGTCCGTCGTCGTCCGTCGTCCGTCGTCCGTCGTCCGTCGTCGGGCGTCAACAATTTGAACCTTTAAAAATCTTCTCCTCTGAATCTACAGGGTTCTCAGCTTTCATCTTTGGTACATAGCATCATCTTTAGGTCCTCTACAAAAGTTATATAAATTTTGCCCCTGGGGTCAAAATTGGCCCCGCCCCAGGGGTGCCTTGTTTTCTATTGAAATATATAGTAAAACTTTGAAAATCTTCTCCTCTGAATCTACAGGGTTCTCAGCTTTCATATTTGGCACATAGCATCATGTTCAGGTCCTCTACAAAAGTTATATAAATTATGCCCCTGGGGTCAAAATTGGCCCCGCCCCAGGGGTAGCCAGTTTTGAATAGAAACATATAGTGACAACTTTGAAAATCTTCTCCTCTGAATCTACAGGGTTCTCAGCTTTCATATTTGGCACATAGCATCATGTTCAGGTCTTCTACAAAAGTTATATAAATTATGGCCCTGGGGTCAAAATTGGCCCCGCCCCAGGGGTAGCCAGTTTTGAATAGAAACATATAGTGACAACTTTGAAAATCTTCTCCTCTGAATCTACAGGGTTCTCAGCTTTCATATTTGGCACATAGCATCATATTCAGGTCCTCTACAAAAGTTATATAAATTATGGCCCTGGGGTCAAAATTGGCCCCGCCCCAGGGGTAGCCAGATTTCATTAGAAACATATAGTGACAACTTTGAAAATCTTCTCCTCTGAATCTACAGGGTTCTCAGCTTTCATATTTGGCACATAGCATCATGTTCAGGTCCTCTACAAAAGTTATATAAATTATGGCCCTGGGGTCAAAATTGGCCCCGCCCCAGGGGTAGCCAGTTTTGAATAGAAACATATAGTGACAACTTTGAAAAAAAATTCTTCTCAATCTACAGGGTTCTCAGCTTTCATATTTGGCACATAGCATCATGTTCAGGTCCTCTACAAAATTTGTATAAATTTTGCCCCTGGGGTCAAAATTGGCCCCGCCCCAGGGGTGGTCAGTTTTGAATAGAAACATATAGTGAAACTTTGAAAATCTTCTCCTCTGAAACTGGAAGGTTCGAAGCTTTCATATTTGGCACATAGCATCATGTTCAGGTCCTCTACAAAAGTTATATAAATTATGCCCCTGGGGTCAAAATTGGCCCCGCCCCAGGGGTAGCCAGTTTTCAATAGAAATATATGGTAAAACTTTGAATATATTCTTCTCTGAAACTGAACGGTTCTCAGCTTTCATATCTGGCACATAGCATCATGTTCAGGTCCTCTACAAAACTTATATACATTATGTCCCTGAGGTCAAAATTGACCCCGCCCCAGGGGTGCCAGTTTTCTCTAGAAACATATAGTGAAAACTTTGAACATCTTCTCCTCTGATTGGCTGGTGAGCGATGTCAGGGCCATTCTGGCCCTCTTGTTTATTTAATAAGATATTCCCTTCATTTTTTTAAAAAATAGAATAACCTTAATATGGAAATCAAGATCTGAAGCACAGATTAGAAAATGTCAACACTTATAAGGCATGTTGAATCAGAGAAAGTTTGCAAGTGGGCGTATTATGTACCGTATGCGGTACTCTTGTTCATAATTTCAGGCATTTACCCAGTACATGTTTCAATTATTTTATGCATTTAAGCATCGTGTACACACAGCGTATACAACAAGGTCTGTTAACATGAATTTATAGTTCAGCTTGCCTGGTTTGAGGACATTTCGGTGCTGACGGCCTAAAAACATACTCAATAGAAATAGATGTTTGGGAGGCCATTTCTTATAATAGAACCGGGATTGCTAAATCGAAGTGTACCCTATATATGACTGCATGGGGAAAACCTTCTGATGACGTCAGAAGGGATTCCCTCAATTTCAAGATAAAATAGGTACAGGCTAAAACACCATACCGTTTCGGTACTGACAGGAAAACGAGGGACAAAAATCAGCAGCTGAAAAAAGCCACTAAAGATTAAACTAACAGCTATATTTTGTATTCATTCATTCTATGATAATATAATGACATTATCAATAGAGAAAAATTATCAAATTTAAGATGATTTAAGGTCAAGATATCTCATTCTATTATGTGCTGTATGATGAGGGACATGGGAATTTTGCACCCCCTTTCATACTTGAAAGTCGATTCCAAGAAAATGAACATAAATTCTCACTGGTTATCACTATATTCTCACTAAGGTATGTCATATTAACTAGGCAAAGATAAAATATTTTAAACTTTTAAATCATGTGAAAGGTGAGGGACAGCAGATTACCAATTTATTTTTGTGGAATCACCCTTCTATCTACCATTACCAGAAAATTCTGTCTACATACATGTATGTCATTACACAAATTCTGCTAATTAATGTACATATTCATGATATCGTTATTTCTTACATGAATATTCAACAGGGAAAGGGCAAACCCTTTACTTCATGAATATTCATGTAAGAAGTAATTACACAATGAATATTAATTGGACCACGGGGAATAATGGCCATGGCAGAAACTGTTAAGTCAGATCAATATAAGTCCATAAGCAAATAAAGCAGACCCATCTGGTCTGGGTCTACTCTTATTGCAAAGGTATTAAAAGGTGTATCTATGAAGTAAAGTACTAAAAACTTTACAAACAATAATGGATCCTAATGAAAGTTCAAACATCATCAACCCGTCTGCCACACTTCTATTTCAATTGCATTTTTGAGAAATGCTCTCAGAAAATAAACTTGTATCTTAGACATTCTGCAGACACTTCTCACTTTTCCCCCATGTTACTTAGGGTTAACAATAAAACTGTTTTGGCTGGTTGAAAGGGTAATGGCCCTTCTGGTTGAAGCTGATCTCATATCAGTTTCAGTAATTAAGTTTTTTTCCTGCTGATGCTCAACTCAACTCTTTGCTGGCTAAAGTAAGTATTAGGTCTGCAGCTAAAAAAAAAAGGATGTGTGCTGCAAATTTGAATGTTAACCCATTCCCTCATATTGACGACTTTTGACGACTTTGTAAAACTCACTTTGTGAAACCATTGTGATAAATAGAGCATTTGCTCCTATAGGAGCAAATGCTCTATTTATCACAATGGTTTCAATCTACAAAATTCTAACATTTTCCTTTTCTCTAGTTTATGCTCCTTTTCGGTAGATTTATTGAAAGAGGTTGTATCTAAAAATAGCCTATGAGGTAATGGGTTAATCAATCCATGGTTTCTCTGATAAAAGTAGAATACAATCATGTCAAAGGGTTCAGAGGCTGATGAGACACCAAGTTACTCCATACTGTTTACATAACTAATGACAAGTTTGTCTCAAGTGTGCAAAGAGTTAACCCTTTGAATACAAGGAAATTATTTAACCGGCCTTTCCCTCTTATAAACGCTTTTTCACGCATTTGCAAAAGGAGTAGACCCAGATCAGACGGCTCATATAGGAGCCGTCTGATCAGGTGCTGCTTTGTTTGCTTATGACATGATCTGATTCTACAGTTTCTGTCATGATTAACCCTTTCGCTGCCAATGCCGGATCTGTGATTACCTATGCAAACAGTTTGGATCCAGATGAGACGCCGAGTAACTCGGCGTCTCATCAGGATCCAAACTGTTTGTTACTGTTACTATGTTTTTGAAACAAAAATGAAAAAAATCAGAAAAATTAAAATTTGTAGCAGACGACAAAGTTAGCAGACGACAGAGTTTGGCAGCGAAAGGGTTAAAAATGCCTTTGTTCAGTGACATATTGCAAAAATTTAGTTAATGAATATTCATGAAGTCATGAATTCTTTTATATCGAGACATTCTTTTATATTCATTTATGAAGTCATGAATTCTTGTTATAAATATTCATGAGGGAAATGGTTAATCAGTTTCTGTCAATTTACTTTGCCACTCTCTTCACTAACACATCTTCCTTATGAATTTATCACATTTGGACCATTTCCAGACTGATTCCAAATGTTTTCTCCTTGATTGGTTCACAGTTTATTTATGAAAAGTCCCGGGGAGATATAAACAATTACTGGTAATTGTATATACAAATAAAGATCATCTCAGATGGAATATAGTGGAATTCTGGTACATTTATTACCCTAAGTATTCCAACACCTAATCTACCCTTTCCAACAGTTTGTAAAACTGAATAAATCAATTTGGTACCATTTTGATACTTATAAATTAGACTAGCATATAGTAGCAAATAGTGAAGACCCTGATCAAACTGCTCCTTCAGGAGCTGTTTGATCTGGGTCTGCACTATTTGCCTAAATTCTGAAAGTAGGAGAGAGTTTGTTTGTCTGAATGTGTAGGGTAGGTAACCCTTTTAACCCAGAACACACATGCAGTCATTTGCAAACAGTGTAGACCCAGATCAGATGGCTCCTAGAGGAGCCCTCTGATTAGAGTCTGCACTGTTCGTAATTCATAATCCTCTAGCACGTTTAATGCCTTTCATACTGAGTGGACTCTATAGTTAAACACTGATGGGCTATTCTACTCTGAAAGGTCAGGGTTTGAAGGGTTATGGTAGACAGAGGAGAAGCTATAAAGAGATATCAAGAATGTTTTATGATGAATTAAGAGAACCTTGGTAACATTATACAGCTCCTCAATAGAGGATGATACAGAATTACAAAACAAAAATAATGAAATAATTGTCATTTGCTTTGGTTTTCAATGTAAATATTTGTTTTCATGTATGAACTTTGGTTATGTTGTCCATATTGAAGTGGAAAGTTTTTAAAAAAGGTTCGAATCTCAGAACATTCTGATTTGTCTCAACCCTTAAATTACTCTATGAATATTCAGGTAAGAAATAATGACCTCATGAATATTAATTAAATTAGTTTTTATGATGGCATATGAACACGGCAAATTTTGACTATGGCAGACACTGTAGAATCCTATCTATATTATTCATAAGCAAAGATAGCAGACCCTGATCAGACGGCTCCCAGGCGTATTTATGGTGTAGAGGGTTAACACTTTTGTTGCTGTTATTTCAAAGTAGAGTTACCCATCCTTATTTAATGACAGAGTCCATTCAGTATGTAAGGGTATACATGTATCAGAGGGTTTTAAATAACAAACAGAACTAGTGTAGACCCTGATGAGAGGGCTCCACACATTCAAAGTGTTATACAACAAGTTCATTTTAAAAATTGACACTTAAGAACTTAGATACAGTGTATAGATCCTGATGTGGGAATCTTAATATAAACAACCTAATTATACAGTGTTCAAGTGAGAAACAGTGTAGATCTTTACCTGATTAAAGTGTCAAAAGGCGTCTCTATCAGGTAAAGTATCAACAATAACAACACAATTTAGTCTTTGGGTCCCCCCCCCCCCCCAAAAAAAAAAGAAAAAAAAAAGAAAAAAGAAAAAAAAGAAGGACCACTATACAAACGAAAGTTAATGAAAATCCATCTCTCAAATCGATCGGTATGAATATTATCAAAGTCTGACAAATTTCCGCATGAACCCTTTACTTTATATAAATGACTTTTCAGCACCATTGCAAATAGAGTAGACCCCGATCAAAGGGCTCCTACAATATGAAATTGTATAAATGGATCCTACAGTTTTGTCGAGCCTAAAAATTACTTATAAAAAATAAGCTAATGAATATTCATGAAGTGATCAATTCATGCACAAATGCTCATTAGGGAAAGGGATAACCTGCAACATTGTGAAGACCGTGTAGTGTTCATAAATCATGAAAAATTCTGCTTCCTTTTCTCCTTGATTAGATATGAAACTGGTGACATCCTTAACCCTTTCCCATGTTTATTCCAAACTTCAGGACTTACTGAATATTCATGGACAAAATAGTGAATAATGAAACGTGGAAGGTAGAACGTTGTAGCCAGATTAGAAAGCAAAGAAATTAATCTATCAAATTCCACTAGCAAACAGAGCAGACCCAGATCAGACGGCTCCTACAGGAGCCGTCTGATCTGGGTCTACTCTGTTTGCAAATGCATGAAAAAGCATTTGTATGAAGGAAAGGGTTAAGATGCTGTCAACTGGTGACCCTCTTAACTACTTGTCCTGCTGATGGAGACTTCACTTTTATTTGCATCCAGCTTGAGTCCAGACAAGATGCTTTGTCACTGGCAGTCAGTCTCATCAGGATCAAAACTGTTTGTCAATGGCCAAAAGTTCAAAGGAAAAAAATAACCAGATTGGGATTTCTTTTTTAAAAATCAACAGATTCAAGTTTTAGTAAACAACTTTGATTGCAGATTAAAACTGAACACTTAGTACATTGTACTACAAAGTTTCCGGAACAACTATGTTTGAACTCTTTGTATATATGAGCTGCGCTCTCTGGAAAGAATTTTATTACATTGCAAACAGTGTAAACCCAGACCAACAGTTTCTGCTGCATCTCTTATCCCTTTCCCTCATATAAACGTGTTTTCACGCATTTGCAAACAGAGTAGACCCAGATCAGACGGCTCCTAGAGGAGCCCTCTGATCAGGGTCTGCTCTGTTTGCTGAAAGAATTTGATAGATATGTTCCTTTACTTTCTAAAATGTCTACAATATTCCACCTTGCATGTTTCGTTCTAACTACATGTATTTTGTTAATGAATATTCAGTAGGTATTGAAATTTGGAATAAACACAGAACAGGGAAAGGGTTATACAGTGTCTGGGTAGGGTCTATATTACTATGCAGTATAAAACTTGGGTCAGATATGACTGATCAATATCTATGTACACTATTTGAAATGCATTAAGACATCTTTAACCTATTCCCGCATGGGCTATTTTTAGATCCAACCTCTTTGATTAAATCTACCAAAAAGGAGCATTTACAAGAGAAAAGGAAATTTTCAGATTTGTGCAGTTTTGAAATCATTGTGATAAATAGAGCATTTGCTCCTGTGGAGCAAATGCTCTATTTATCAAAATGGTTTCACAAAGTGACTCTTACAGAAGCGTCAAAAGGCGTCAATATGAGGGAATGGGTTAAGTAAAGGGATTATGTAAATATCTTTTCACTTATTGCAGAAAGTATTATCTATAAAGTGAAGTTGTCTAGATGTTTTGGGTATCAATAAAATGGATAAACGAGATATAATTGCAAGTGGTATTGACTGATGTCATTGACATCATGCAGAACAATTCGGAGTACTAGAACATGCCAATGTATAAAGCCATATTACACACACTCTGTAGTAATTGGAGGCAAGTGCCCTCAGATAATTGAACATCTGTTCCCTAATATTTTGCATGCTAAGCAATTGTAATCTGCAAAAATTGTTATTTGCTATAATGCTCAGACATAATTTTTCTTCCATGTGTCATACAAAATTATATTCATTTTGTCAAATAGTTTTGATCCTGATGAGATGTCCAGAGTTCACTCGGCATCTTGTCTAGATCCACAATGTTTGCAAAGGTTGTTATGAAATTCACTGCAAGAGAGCAAAGAGTTAATAAATGATGGTGGCAAAACTCAATAACTCCTTGTCAGCTCCATTTCCATGACGCCTGTTCTTCTGACAAGCCAGTATGCTGTCTGTTCCTAGAATTATAGCTACTGTTTTCAGTATCAAGCATTTTTTGCAAAACTATTTTACCACAGTCTTTAACCCATTCCTACATATTGACACCTCCATAAAGATGCTCTATTTATCACAATCATTTCAAAACTACACAAATCTAACATTTTCCTTTTCTCTAGTAAATGGTAGATTTATTGGAAGAGGTTATGTCTAAATATAGCGTATGAGGTAATGGGTTAAAGCTTTAAATGCTGAATTTTCAAAGTAGAAAGGTCCATCATTGTTACAGGGGTCATAGTGTAAGTATTATGGAAGGGTTGAATTTATTAGCAAGTGTAGAATGACTGTGAAACTGCTGTAGGACCTATCTTAAGTGGCCATCAAAAAAGGACTTAATTATGGGTTTGTAAGGCAGGTGGTAGCTTAATGCAGGTCAAAAATAATGCAGAAAGCTCCTATAGGAGCATTCTGCATTACTTTTGACCTGCATTAAGCAACCACCTGCATTTTAAGACTCCTATGCTCAATAAAGGAATGGTAGCTTAGCCTTAGTTCTACTGTATGTCAAAAAGGTCGAATTCTGATTAACTAATGGTCATCTGCAAATTTTTGTTTGTCCGCATTTGTCTTCCTAAATACAATCAGAGTATTCTGATGAGATATTTGCATAGGTTATCTGTAAGAAGAGTTAACCCTTTCCTTTTTCACGCATTTGCAAACAGAGCAGACCCAGATCAGATGACTCCTAATCAAGGTCTGCTCTGTTTGCTGATGGACTTTTATAGTTCTGTTTCGTTACTTTCTAAAATGGCTACAATGTTCCACCTTCCATATTTCATTATAACTATATTTGCCATGAATATTCAGGTATTGAAACATAGAACAGGGAAAGTGTTTTAAAATTCTGATTACTGGTATTCGAGACTAAGAACCAAATGCTATGACTGTCAGATTCAGAGCAGTAAAACACATCAGCCATTGACAAATTGTGGATTCCAGTAATGAACGACCTCTCGTTTCCCCATAATTGGTTGGTACATGAAATATTAATACAGGACATGATATCTGTCTACTAATCATGCAAATAACTTCAGTCAGAGGGAAGAAAATGTCGCCAGCTGCAGTTCTAAAGTAACATTTTTTTCTCTCGATTTCTTTTTAAATAAAACGTGTTGGGGTGCCAAACAGAAGTATCCTGATGGACCAATGTAACCCATTAGGCCATTACCTCATAGGCTATTTTTAGATCCAACCTCTTTGAATAAATCTACCGAAAAAGGAGCATTAACTAGAGAAAAGGATTTTTTTTAGAATTTTGTAGTTTGAAACCATTTGAGATAAATAGAGCATTTGCTCCTATAGGAGTAAATGCTCTATTTATCACAATGGTTTCAACAGGTGATTTTTACAGAGGCGTAGAAAGGCGTATTTATGGAGGAAAGGGTTAAGTAAAAAGTGTTGAAATGTCAAACAGACACAGTATCATGATGGACCACTTAAATTGACGTCATATCAGTATCCACACTGTTTGTGAATGTCATTAAGAATTTATAAAGTAATGTGGAAGAATTATTTCTTATGCTGTCAGTGGCAAATATGTGATTACCTGTACATGCGCACTTAGTTTGGATACAGATGAGATGCTGAGTAACTCAGAGTCTCATCAGGATTCAAACTGTTTATTTCTGTGATAATTTAAGTTTTTTGAAAGAAAAGGGAAGAAATTAAAGCCATGAAAATTGTATCAAATAAAACACATTTATGCAGATGACAGTATTTGGCATGGAAAGAATTAATTGGAAATGGCAGATTGGGAAAAAAAGAAAAAACTTGTCTGGTCAAAGTTTCATTAACCCTTTCATCTACAAAAAATGTTTTCTGCTAAAATTGTAAAAATACATTTTGTGTTGTTATAGTGTTCATTAACCCATTCCCGCATATTGACGCCTTTTGACGCTTCTGTAAAAGTCACTTTGTGAAACCATTGTGATAAATAGAGCATTTGCTCCACAGGAGCAAATGCTCTATTTATCACAATGGTTTCAAAACTACACAATTCTGAAAAATTCCTTTTCTCTAGATAATGCTCCTTTTTGGTAGATTTAATCAAAGAGGTTAGGTCTAAAAATAGCCTAAGTGGGAATGGGTTAATATGACTATGACCTATGGAATATGAATTTGAAAGAGTATGGCAGGGTGAAGTGCCAAAAGATAATAACAGAATGATTTTGACATTTCACCATGGAATGACAATTATATGGCAAACTAATAAAACATTCATTAATCATTTCTACACCAAGAAACCGTCATCTGCAAAAATTGTTGTCTGCTATTTCAATATAATATGTAAACAGGGTGTCACACAGGTGGTTCCTTACGATATACTAAGTTACTGGATCTAATTTGTTTGCATTTGTTATAACGAACCATTCAGAGAGTTAATGAAAACGAGAAGCGAAATGAAACCACTGTGTACTGACATTTGCAAACAGTCTAGAGGAGCTCTCTGATCAGGGTCTGCACTGTTGTCGTTCAAAATTTAGGACTTTCATCTGAACGGACTCTATAGTTAATCCTTTCCTTCATATTATATAAGCCTTTTCATGCATTTGCAAACAGGGTAGACCCAGATCAGATGGCTCCTAGAGGAGCCATCTGATCAGGGTCTGCTCTGTTTGCTAATGGAATTTGAAAGATCTGTTTCTTTACTTTCTAAAATGGCTGCAATTTTCCACCTTCCATATTTCATTTTAACTATTTTGTACATGAATATTCAGTAGGTACTGAAATTTGGAATAAACAGACAACAGGGAAAGGGTTAAATATTGATGGGATTTTCCACTATGATATTAATTCCAGGCCATCCAGGGTCAAAGGTTTTATTTACAGAGTTACATTATAATTATCCTTGAAAAAATCCCTTCTCTATGAGTTCAGCTATATGCAAACCTACCTTTAGGCTTTGCAAACACTGTGGAACCAGAACCAGTTTTAACCCATTCCCTCATAGGCTATTTTTAGACACAATCGCTTTGAATAAATCTACCGAAAAGGAGCATTAACTAGAGAAAAGGAAATTTTTTAGAATTTTGTAGTTTGAAACTATTGTGATAAATTGAGCATAAATGCTCCTATAGGAGTATTAATGCTCTATTTATCACAAATTGGTTTCAACAGGTGATTTTTACAGAGGCGTAGAAAGGCGTATTTATGGAGGAAAGGGTTAGTTAAACACATCTCATGATGTTCTACACTGTTTGACACACACACATCAGCAACATAGAAAAAGTTCTGTGATGGGTGGCAAACAGTGAAGAAGAGCCTGGTCTGATGCCTCATTTTGAATGGGATGGCTGATCTGGTCTATTTTGTATACAAAGCTGTGGCCCTTTATTTCATGAATATTTAGAGCAAACTCTGATCAGACAGCTTCTACAGGAGCCATATTATCTGGGTCTACTCTGTTTGCAAAGATGTAGAAAGGCACATTTATTGAGCAAAGGGGTTTTGTATAGTCAGGGTCTAAATATACAGTGTACTGGTATTTTCAGCTACAGTATCTGGTGATCGAGACATCCTTCACAGTCCCATTGTCCTTGCTTCTGTACTCTTGAATCTTCTTTTTTCAGACATTGACAAATTGTCAAGTATAGTCGGGTTTACCACAGGTACTTGTACGTTTTTCTGTTGAGTCCCTATTCCCGGTTGTAGTGTTGACCATATTAATCCTTCGTCTGACGAATATTCATGTAAGAAATAATAACATGAATATTAATTAGATTAATTTTTATGATGATATAATATGTATGCAGGAATTTTCGGCCGTGACACAAAGTGTAGAATAGGGTCTAATTATTATTCTTCAAGCAAACAGAGCACATCCTGATGATATGGCTCTCCTAGGAGCTGTCTGATCTGGATCTACTCTCAAAAGGCCTCTCTATGATTCAATTATTCAAAATTGTATATTTATTCTGTACCCCTAACGTTTTGTTCTGATTTTGTTTTTATAGCAATACCTATCACAATACAATAGAATATGTCTTAAGCAGTCATAAGAAAGAAGCCTAATTATGGGTCTGTAATGCAGGTTGTAGCTTAATACAGGTAAAAATGAGCTTTCTGCATTATGTTTGACCTGCATTAAGCTACCACATGCTTTTTAATACTACTACATGTATGTTCAATAAATGAATGGCTGCTTAAGACAGGCGCTACTGTAAACTAACTAGTTTTGTTTTTTCCACTGTTTCAAAACAAACCCTTTTTCAAATGATTGATTACTAACATTTTTTCTCAGGTTACAACTTCAATGTTTATTTTGATAATTTCACTAATTACCTGTTATTACAATTTTTACCTAATTTTTGAAGAGTGTAATGGTGGCTTTGTTACACTGTTGTAAATCAAACCCTTTCCCTGTTCAATATTCAGGTAAAAAATAATGACATAATGAATATTTATCAGCTGAATCTTTATAATGGCATTATAATACAAAGGATGTTTTGGTATTGGTAGAAACTGAAGAGTCCGATCTATTATAATTTCATATGCAAACAGAGCCGACCCTGATCAGATGGCTCCTACAGGAGCTGTCTGATCTTGGTCTATTCTGTTTGGCAATACTGGAAAAAGTGTTTATATGAGGGAAAGGGTTAACCCATTTATGCCTAGTGTCCCTTATAGGAACATAAACAGTTAGTGTAGACCCAGATCAGAGGACTTCCTATAGTAGCCATATGATCAGGGTCTGTACTATTTGCTTGACAAATTATTTCCTAAAGATCATTTTTGAAGAATCTCCTCTTTAAATGAAAAAAAGATTTGTTATGAAGTTCACATAGAAACCCAGGCTTAAAAAAGTTATTACAACATTTTAGAGACAGTTCTATCAAATTTAACCCATTTCCTCATATTGACGCCCTATGACACCTCTGTAAAAGTCACTTTTTGAAACCATTGTGGTTAATAGAGCATTAAATTTTGCTCCTGAGGAGCAGGTGCTCTATTTATCACAAATTCAATGGTTTACATTCTACACAATTATGAAATTTTCCTTTTTTTCTAGTAAATGCTCCTTTTCAGTAGATTTATTCAAAGAGGTTGGGTCTAAAAATACCATTATGAAGTAATGAGGACATGTCTGATAAAGACTGACTACTCCAGCAGTGATACTTCCTAAGTTATATCCCTTTGAGCCATCAGATGTATATTATGACATTCGATTATGGTGCTCTTGTTCTGTATTTTGGGATATTATAACCCATCTCATCATCATGACAATTATGTTAATTGACATTTGCAAATGGTGAAGACCCAGATCAGAGGTTTTCTGGAGAAGCCCTCTGATCATAATCTGCACTGCTCACTATTGTCCAGTTCATTTCTTCAAAATTGCTGAAAGCTGACCTTCTGATAGACAGTTCTATTTTGAAAATTAAGCATTTAACCCTTTCGTTCATATAAATGCCTTTTCACGCTTTGCAAACAGAGTAGACACGATCAGACAGCTCCTATAGGAGCCTTTTGATCAGGCTCTGCTCTGTTTGCTTATGACATGATACAGATCAGATTCTAGTTTTTGTCTAAGCAAAAACTTTTCTGGAAAGGTTTACATTTTAAAAATTCAGATAATAAATATTCACATCATGTTTCACATGAATATTGAACCAGGGAAAGGGTTAAACCAGTTGTCAGTAAGAGGGGGCCAATCAGCTGATGACATTGATTACTTTAGCTGACCTTTCATTATCTGTGTTTGTCCCATTCAAATCAATACTGCCCACTTTAGTCCTTTGAATGCTGGGAAAAAAGTGTATTGACATTTGCAAACATTGTAGACTCCGATTAAAAAGCTCCTAAAGCAGCTCTCTGATCAGTCTCTGCACTGTTTGTAAGTCAAAATCCTCTCAGAAAATATACCCTTTTATGGACTGTTTAACAATGATGGACCTTTGAACTCTGAAAATTCAGCATTTGAAGAGTTTGTGTCCGGTAAGTGGTCAGTATGGTCCAAGATGTTATTAAGTGACATAACACAGACTCTGCATTGTACATCAATCTTTGCTTTGCTGGGCAAAGACGTTTCATCTTTAATGTAGTCTACAGATTTCAAAATAGGTGTTTTATTTCCATTTCCTTTCAAAACGATAGTCAGTGACAGATTTATTATATTTGAAAAGTTGATTCTCATTTGATCTCATTTGAATGGATCAAAACTGTTTGCAGTTCATGGTGAAGTTAATTCTTGCTTGCAAAGATTGGATTTTGACCTATAAGATCTCATAATGGGCTAATACCAGTACTTCTTCATTAGCCCATTACATCTCATAAGCTATTTTTAGATCCAACCTCTTTGAATAAATCTACCCAAAAGGAGCATTTACAAGAGAAAAGTAAAATTTTAGAATTTCGTAGTTTGAAACCATTGTGATAAATGCTCTATTTATCACAATGGTTTCAAGAAGTGGTTATTACAGAGGCATAGAAAGGCATATTTATGGAGAAAAGGGTTAACCCTTTCTCTGTTCTCATGTTTATTCCAAATTTCAGTACCTACTGATTTATACATGGACAAAACAGATAAAATGCAATATGGAAGATGGAACATTGTTACTCCATTTTAGAAAGTAAAAAACCCAGATAGATCAAATTCCATTAGCAAACAGAGCAGACCCTGATCAGACGGCTCCTATCTATTCTGGGTCTACTCTGTTTGCAAATGCATGAAACGGCTTTTATATGAAGGAAAGTCTGGGACACACATGCACTGGCATTTGCAAACAGTGTAGACCCAGATCAGAGGGCTCCTAGATGTTACTGGGCGTGACTCTAAGCAGTTCGCTACTCGGTCAGTAATAGATCAGAACCTTGAACATGTCTGAAGTAGGGACTCGTCCCCTTCCATTGGTATATTCATGCCAGAAAGGATGACATCATGAATATTTATTAGCTGAATATTTATTATCACATAATTATGTACACGGAATCTTTTGGTATTGGTAGAAACTGTAGAGTCTGATCTCTGTTGATGAGCAAACAGAGCAGAGGCTGATCAGATGGCTGCTTTGGACTATGGAACCATCTGATCTGGATCTACTCTGTTTGCAAAGGTATGTAACCCTTTACTCCATGAATAGAGGATCTTACATGAGTGTTCATTACAAATTGTTTTTATGAAATGAGTTTACTATAATAAATGATATGACATGAGCTTTAGTGAGTGTCATATTCATAATAGTAAACGAGTTTCATGAAAACAATTTGTAATGAACACGAATATAAAATTCTTTTTGTCACATAAGCCTTAAAAATGCCATAGAAAATGAAACAGGCTATAGCTGACGGCTGTTTAGGCCATTGCTCACAAATAGCATAGTAATACAATGGGAGATGCACCTGGAGCGCTACGATTGGCTAACGCTTAAATGAGCGTTACAATTGGCTAACGATTGCTAATTTGCATAAAAAATGCACTAGTGCATTTCTACAATATATGGCACTCTGTTATGGCACTCCCACAAGGGAGATAATAAATAAATATGTGATAAATACACCTTTCCATGCCTTTGCAAACAGGGTAGACCCAGATCAGACAGCTCCTATAGGAGTCATCGGCTCTGTTTGATTATGAAATGATACAGATATGATTTATGATTCTATAGTTTCTACCATAACCAAATATTCCTGTCATTATGTGCCATTATAAAATGTGCCATAATAAAAAATTGCAACAAATCCAAGTTTAATTATGTTCTGCATGATAAGGGTTGACTGACCACTACACCACCAACAGAGACACTTGAAAATTGGATCAATCCATCGAATGGCCATTCAGGCACACTGAATCAATACAATGTTATTTTAGCAGTTATATTTAACTTGTGGTCATTGTATTGTGTGGCTAACCACAGCTGACCAAAGGTCAATGTTATTGTGATCAAAGGTTGTAACCTGGACCCAGTACTGTGACAATGTTATGCTGAACTTGAGTACTACAACAGGCTTTTTCTGTCCAGCTAGTGAGTTAATAACCCTCTACTTCATTTGCCTTTGCAAACAAAGTAGACCCAGATCAGATGGCTCCTGTAGGACCCATCTAACATGGGTCTGCTCTGTTTGCTTTTGGAATTATATAGATTTGATTCTACAGTTGATGCGGCTGCCATATTTAAAATTCATGTGTTCATAATTACCTTATATTTTTTTTATCTAATTAATATTCATGATGTCATTATTTCTTACATAGATATTGATGGAGTAAAAGGTTACGACCTAAAAATGTGTTAGTGTTTGGGAATATCTCTGTGGATCTGTTGTATTTCTAAGGAAACCATTGTGACTGTTTCAGGTAAAGTTTTGAAGATTAATTTAATCCTTTACTCCATGAATATTCATATCAGAAATGGTGTATAAATATTAACTAGTTGTGTTTTTATAATGGCATTTTTTACGTAAACTGGTCTATTGTATCTCATAATAACAAAACAGATCCTGATCAGATGGCTAATATACAGGAGCTGTCTAATATGGGTCTTTGTTTGCAAAAGTGACAAAAGGCATTTCTATGAAGTGAAGGGTTTTAACCCTTTCCCTCAGTTCAGTAGTATATGTTTATTTCAAATTTCGTAACTAATACCCATGGTTATTCATGGAAACAATAGTTACAACAAAATATGGAAGGTGGAACACTATAGCCATTTTAGAAAGTAACAAACCATGTCTTATAAATTCCATTAGCCAACAGAGTAGACCCTGGTCAGACAGCTCCAATAGGAGCCGTCTGATCTGAGTCTTCTCTGTTTGCAAATGCGTGAAAAGACGTTCAGGTAAACTCCTTTACTCCATGAATATAAAAAATGATGACATAATGAATATTAATTAGATTAATTGTTGTAGGAGCACAATGGATACAGTGTTTTTTTGCCTTTAAATAAACGTTAGAATTTCATAAGCAAACAGAGCACACCTACATATTCTGTTTGCAAAGGCGTAGAAAGGTGTATGTTACTATAATAGAGTAAAGGGTTAGTCTGTATGCAAGAGTGGGCCCGTTATGAGAATTAATTAATTTCAACTCTTCTATTAAAAATATAATACAAGGAGATTTTACTGTCATAACATGAAGTAGAGCATCAGCAAACAGAGCAGACCCTGAGCAAATAGCTCTACTGGAGCTGTCTGATCTGGGTCTGAACACAGGATGTTTCGTATTGGTAGAAACTGTAGTCAGATCTTTTATAATTCTACAAGCAAACACCCTGATCAGCTGGCCATCTGATCTGGGTCTACTCAGTTTGTAAATGCATGAAAAGGTGTTAGGAAGGAAAGGGTTAATGCTTTCAACATTAGTTTCTCTTATCTGCAAAAATATGTGATATTATTGTTCCCAAATCTCTCGTACAGCTTTTCCAAATCTCTCATTTATCAGTCAAAGCAATCTCATCCCTTTCCTCCATAAATACGCCTTTGCAAACAGAGTATACCCAGATCAGATGGCTCCTATAGGAGCTGTCTGATCAGGATCTGCTCTGTTTGCTTATAGTAATATATAGATAGGATTCTACAGTTTCTGCCATGGTAAAAACTTTCTGTGTCCATGTGGTATTATAACAATGCATGACATCATTATTTCTTACATGAATATTCATGGAGGAAAGGGTTGTTGGTGACAGACAATTCTAATGAGTATCAGGCTTAGGGTAGGGTTTGATGGAGAAATAGAGAATATTTCGTAACTTAACCCTTTCCCTGTTCTATGTTTATTCCAAATTTCAATACCTACTGAATATTCATTAAAAAAAAGTAGTTATAAAGAAATATGGAAGTTGAAACATTGTAGACATTTTAGAAAGCAAAGAAACAGATCTATCAAATTCTGTTAGCAAACAGAGCAGACCCTGATCAGACGGCTCCTCTAGGAGCCGTCTGATCTGGGTCTACTCTGTTTGCAAATGCATGAAAACACGCTTATATGAGGGAAAGGGTTAAGGCTTATTATCTGAAAGTTGATGTTTTTTAGATGTATATAGTATTTTTAAAACAAATGAATTGTGCATCATTTTCATGAAAAAAATAATAAAACTGTAATTACTGTAAGTATTCAGGCAGATACACTTAGGGAAATAGTGCAAAATTAGATGAAACTGCTTCTGAAGGAGCGCAGTTTGATCAGGGTCTACATATATTTGCTACTATTTATGTCTAATTAAAAGTCTAAATTTAAAGTTTTGCAAAAGGATACCAAACTGGTCAACACATACAGTTTTACATAATGGGATGGAGAGTAGATTGGGTGTCCGGGTAGTTTGGGTAATGACTGTAACATTCTGTAGCAGACAACGCTTTTCCTTGTTGCCACAAATATACAGCATGTAACAAGTGCCAAGTACTTTGTTAATGTTGCAAATTGCCTCTTAGGGATTGGGTGGAAGATTTTAGGTTTTGGAGGCTTCGTTCATTCATCGTTTTCCTCTGCAGGTGTATTTTTCTCTGCAATAGCCATCATTCGAATTGTTTGTGGAATATGTAGATTCAAACCGCAGGTATGTAAGCTTTATCAATCATAGAAAAATAGTACTTACTTTTTGCAAACAGTGTAGATCCTATTTCGTTACTGCATTGGTAATGTAGCATCAGGTCTTACTGTTTGCAGCAGTAGCTCAACACCCTTATAATTCTATAGTGAGATAATTCTGTAGTGAGGTATAGTATAAATCCTGATCAGATGATCACTGTTTTGCAATTTCTTAATGCCATTTTTTTCTCTCCGTAAACATTGTTATCTGCTGTAAATTCTTTACGGAAATTGTCTCCACTATGGCCATTGTCAGACAGTTTTGATTCTGATGAGTTGCTCAACATCTCATCTGGATCCAAACTGTTTGCTTTGGTTATCAAGAATTTGATGCTTGTGTGCGAAGAGTTAGCCCTTTCCTTCATATAAATGTGTTTTCATGCAAACACAGTAGACCCAGATCAGACAGCTCCTATTGGAGCCATCTGATCTAGGTCTGCTCTGTTTGCTAATGAAATTTGAAAGATCTGTTTCTTTAGTTTCTAAAATGACTTATTTTACAACTTCCCTATTTCATTATAACTATTTTGGCCATGAATATTCAGTAGGTATTGAATTTTGGAATAAATATAGAACAGGGAAAGGTGGAACATTGTAGCCATTTTAGGAACAAAAGAAACAGATCTATCAAATTCTACAAGCAAACAGAGTAGACCCTGATCAGACGGCTCCTACAGGAGTCGTCTGATCTGGGTCTACCCTGTTTGCAAATGCGTGGAAACACGTTTAAATGAGGGAAAGGGTTAAACCTCAGTAGCCGGCACTCATACTCAGGTGGTGTAGTGAAAGTTTTGTGGTTTTGTTGGTGTGTTTTATTGACAACTTTTCTGTTACTTGGATTTTTTTTCTACTATGTTTTGATGTATTTTGATTTGTGGTGATGGATGTTATGGCAGTGAAGTGAGTAGAGATACACATGTTTGTCTGACACAGTATTAATATACATGTGTTGGCTTATCCCTTATCTGGAAACGAAGTATTTTGGTGCTTAGCCCTTTATAAATAAGTACTCCATAAATGTGCCTTTCTATAATGCCTTTGCAAACAGATCTAGAGTAGCCGCAGATCAGATGGCTCCTGTAGGAGCCGTCTGATCAGGGTCTGCTATGTTTGCTTATGGTATAATATAGATATAATTCTACAGTTTTAACCATGGCAAAAATTCTTGTGTCCATGTGCCATTATAACTATCTAATTAATATTCATTATGTCACTAGTTTTGACATAAATATTTATGGAGTAAAGGGTTGACAACTTTCAATATACATGTGTTAATGTTGGCTTATCCCTTATCTGGAAACTTAATAATTTGTTGCTTAGAGAGAGTTTTGCTAAATATTATAAAAGCGCCTCAACCCTTTACCTGATCAATATTCATGTAAGAAATAATGACATCATGAATATTAATTAGATTAATTTTTTAATAGCACATGAACACAGAACATTTTGGCACATTTACAGAAACTGTAGAATCAGATCTATATTGCACCATAGGCAAACAGAGCAGACCCTGTAGGAGGTGTCTGATTAGGGTCTACTTTGTTTGCAAAGGTGTGAAAAGGCTATGAAAGAAAGGGTTAACCCTTTAGTCCTGATAGAGGTTCCGGTATTTGCAAAACGGTTAACCCAGATAAGATTATTAGGGTCTGTTCTGTTTGCTTTATAATAGAGTAATCATAGATCTGATTCAACACTTTCTGCCATGGCAAAATATTCCTATGTTAATTCGCCATTATGGAAATTCAGCTGATTTATAATCATGATTAGCTTCTTACATAAATATCCATCAGGTAATAAAAGGGTTAACCCTTCGCTTGCTATTCACGTCATTGTACCTACCTGTAAATAGTGAAGACCCAGATGAGACAGCTCCTGCAGGAGCTGTCTCATCAGGGTCTGCACTATTTACAAATTGATTGTGCAACCAGTGCACTCCACAGCAATGATTGCACAGCGAAATACTTGTACACAGTGAAGATATATGTAATTATACAACAGGGCATGGGTAAAGGAAAAATGTATTTTAAAATTCAGCAAGAGAAGGGTTAAGTACTGTAGACTATTATAACATTATTGCAGACCCCTACAGTGAAGACATATTTGTATCAGCTTAGCCTATTGTTTCAGCAGTTTAATGAGTAAATCAAATTACTGGCAGCTGTTTTTCAAATCTTTGTACATGAAGTTTGTTTTTTTTTTCATTTTTGTAACCATATTCTAAATGGACTGGAGTACAGAAGTTAAATAGATAAAATGGCATCAACATCAGTCAAAAATACTTTAAGGCAGATATCAGAATTTATTGTTGCAAAATTACTTAGTAAAGTATATTTAAAACATTACTATTAACACTAAATTTGATTAAATATTGTAAATAATAATGACTTTATATAATCACAAATATTTATAATGGCATAAGAACACATCAAATTTTTGGCCATGACAGAAGCTGTGGAATCAAATCTGTATTATTCCATTAAGCAAACATAAGAGACCCTGTTCAGAAATCTCCTTATAGGAGCTATCTGATTAGTGTCTACTGTGTTTGCAAATTAACCCTTCCCCTCTTATAAACACCTTTTTATACATTTGCTACTTAGAGTAGATCCAGACCAGACAGCTCCTATAGGAACCGTTTGATCAGGGTCTCTGTTTGCTTATGAAATAATATACTGTAAAACCTCTCTATAACGGCCACTAAATTATATCAAGTATTTTGTGTTAAAGGCAGGTGACTGCTTAAAGCAAGGTGAAAGTAAAACAGAACGCTCCTATAGGAGCGTTCTGCTTTACTTTCACCTTGCTTTAAGCAGCCAACTGCAGCCCTAAATACGAACTAATTAACACATTTTAGTGGCTGTTATAGAGAGGTTTTACTGATATGATTTTACAGTTTCTGCCATGGCCAGCACTTCCTGTTTTCATGTGTCAATGTTAAAATTAAATTAATAAATATTCATCACTCGTCATTATTTCTTACACAAATTTTAATATTCATGGTGTAATGAGGTTAAGGCATATTCAAAAGGGGTATCATGGTGTGAAGGGTTAAGCCTATATTCCCTGGTCAGTATTCATATAAGGAATAATGACATCATGAATATTTATTAGCTGAAATTTTATAATGTTAACTATTCAAGGAGTTATTTTGCATATAGACAAAAACTGTAGAATCAGATCTAAATCATGTCAAAAGTAAACAGAGTAGACTTGTACCCATCATTCAAAAGGCTACGGTTCTGCTCTGTTTGCAAATGCATGAAAATGCGTTTATATGAAGGAAAAGGTTAAAAATTTTGAAACCTATAGACCTTAGGTCCACTGAGGTATTTTATGGTTGTTTGCTTCATTGGAGGCCTCTTTACAGCGTAGAGAAAATGGAAGCATTTATCTGTGTCAAAATTCCTTCCCTATTGGATGTCAATTAACCCAGGTTGGCTTACATTAACCTTGTAAATGCTGAATATTTCAGGTTGGAATGGTCCATCATTGTTAAAAAGCAGAGTCCATTAAATATGAAAGGATGAAATTTGTGAGATGATTACAAATGACAAACTTTGCAGACTACGCTTAGAGTAACAGCCCCTAGGAGCCCTCTGATCGGGATCTACACTGTTTGTAAATGTCAATTAATTTGTACCCATTATTCAAAAGGCTATGGTTTTGCTAAAATGTAAACAAACAGTAAATTCACATGGCATTTGAAGCACATAAGTTGTCATTGGTTGGAAACCATATCTTTTTCTAATCTGCATCAATGGTTGCTTTTGTTCCATTCTCTTTTGTACTCTGTCCCTCATATACTACACACTTTTTCATGGCTTTGCAAACAGGTTAGACCCAGATGAGATAGTTCCAATAGTAGCCATCTGATCAAGGTTTGCTCTGTTTGCTTATGGAATTATCCCTTTCCCTGTTCTGTGTTATTACAAAATTCAATACCTACTGAATATTCACAGACAGAATAGTTATAATGAAATATAGAAGATGGAAAGTTGTAGTCATTTTAGAAAATGAAGAAACAGATCTGTAAAATTTCATTAGCAAACAGAGCAGACCCTGATCAGACGGCTCCTATAGGAGCCGTCTGATCTGGGTCTACTCTGCAGATATGTGAAAACACGTTTATATGAGGGAAAGGGTTATATTAGATCTGACTACAGTTTCTACCAATACCAAAAATCTTGTGTACATAATGTCATCATAAATATTTAGTTAATAAAATGTTCATGATGTCATTATATCTTACATGTATATTCAGCAGGAAATGGGTCAAGGTCAAGGAATGAGATATACCCAAATTAGTATAAGATAAGAATTAAAGTGATCAATATTGAATGACTGCAAAATGAGGTTGAAGGTTAAAATTAGAATGAACAGCAGAGGTCCAGATGTGAGATGTAGTTAGGAAATATATAAGAAACGTATTCTGGTATTCTCTGCCAAACCTACCATAACCATATACCTGATAGAGATGCATTTTTACACTTTTGTAAACAGTGTATACCTAGATCACAAACTTCTGTAGGAGCTGTCTGATTCTAAGGAGTAACAAAGAATATGTTTTGACTCAGAGTATCAGATTTCAATAGGATGTATTCTGCATTCTCTAGCTCTTTGATAAAGGTGATTTGCGATGTTCAGCACTTTCAGGGAACACTTTTTTGATAAAAGTGCAGCATATAAACTACCAATTATCTGTTCATTATGCAGCTTTAATTGAATTATTTAAGTGGTTTACATATGCCAATTATCATAGAGACTTGCCAAGGATGTGCATTTAAGTCTTGGTGTGCTGGCACAGAATTTATGATTACCTATGCAAAAAGTTTGAATCCAGACGAAATGCTGAGTAACTCCGCATCTTATCAGAATCCAATCTGACTACATTCAAACAGAACAAATCTACTTTAACCCTTTCTCTCATATAAACTTGTTTTCACTCATTTGCAAATAGAGTAGACCCAGATCAGACGGCTCCTATAGGAGCCGTCTGATCAGGTTCTGCTCTGTTTGCTAATGAAATTTGATAGATCTGTTTCTTTAGTTTCTAAAATGGCTACAATGTTCCACCTTGCACATTTCATTTTAACCGTTTTGTCCATGAATATTCAGTAGGTATTGAAATTTTAAATAAACATAGTACAGGAAAAGGGTTAACCCTTTATATCGTACAAATGCCTTTTCACAGCTTTGCAAACAGAGAAGACCCAGATCAAAGGGCTCCTGTAGAAGCAGTCTTATAAATCAGGTTTGCTTCTGAAATTATGATAGATATACATTGACTCTACAGTTTTTGCTAATAAAAAAAATATTTTGTGCATTTGCCATTATGAAGATTCAGCTAATAAGTATTCAAGATTATTTCTGAAACTTGTAGGTAACTTCTAAGCTTGTAGGACGAGTTTGACTGACAGCATGCAGTTTATTGCAGTGGGTACAAGTATTTTTATCGTGATATTTAGTGCAAAAGTATAATGTAACTAGTTGTAACTTTGTTGTTTTATTAGGTTGAAAACTGTTTTGATATTTTGATACCTTATTTTAAGCTTGTCTGATTTCTCATGTGTCATAACCTTGGTATAATTCTAGTTTCTTCATTTAAATTTTAATAAAGGTTTTTCAAAATACAAGTGGTAGATTAATGCAGACTGAGAGCAATGTAGAAAGCTCCCTTAGGAGCTTTCTGCGTTGCTTTAATTCTGCATTAATCCACCACTTGTATACCAAATGCAAGAAGCTCCTTTCTAACAGATGTTACGCCCCCAGGGGCATTTATTAGGAATATTACGGTATGTACATAAAATAAAAACCAGTTTCCTTCATATGCTGAATTTCTACCATAAAATCTATCAGAATAGAACAAAACATTAATTTCATTGTTTACAGTAAATTTGCAGCTTTGTTACAAGCTCCTTACAGACATAAAAGGGCATTTTTTTCACATTAATACTTTGATTGTTGGATTAGCAAATATGAAAGGCACATCAGTGTTTAACCCTTTCCCTCATATAAACGTGTTTTCACGCATTTGCAAACAGAGTAGACCCAGATCAGACGGCTCCTAGAGGAGCCGTCTCACTCAGGGTCTACTCTGGTTGCTAATAGAATTTCAAAGATCTGTTTCTCTACTTTCTAAAATGGCTACAATTTTCCATCTTCCATATTTCGTTATAATCATTTTATCTATGAATATTCAGTAGGTATTGAAATTTGGAATGAACACAGAACAGGGAAAGGGTTTATTATAGTGTCCATTCAGTATATGAAAGGCTTTATTTTGCAAATGGATATTGAATGACAAACAGTGCAGACTCTTTTCAGAGGGCCCCATTTGGAGTTCTCTGATCTTGGTCTAAATTGTTGTAAATGCCAGTACACTTGTTTCCCCGCATGCAAAGCGTTAACACTTCCACATTATAAACAATATTGTGAAAAAAACAACAGATTTCATCCAAAACATTAGTTGTTTTATTAGGTTGAAAACTGTTTGATATTTTGATACCATATTTTAAGTTTGTCTGATTTCTCATGTGTCATAACCTTGGTATAATTGTGGTGATCATCGACATACTTTTTGTGCAAAAACAAAATAGCTATCCCTATCAAACTGCTCACAGTTGTTCAGCTCCACACCGAGATACATCTGGCAATGGGCCATTATTCTATCATGCATATTAACCCTTTCCTCCATAGGCTATTTTTAGGCCCAACCTCTTTCAAGGAATCTACCCAAAAGTAGCATTTACTAGAGAATGTAAAATTTTAGAATTTTGTTGTTTGAAACCATTGTGATAAATAGAGCATTTGCTCCTATAGGAGCAAATGCTCTATTTATCACAATGGTTTCAAAAAGTAAAAAAGTAAAGTACCTAGTTATAGTCTACTTTCAGTCCGAATGACCGCTCAGCCGACTGTACATTTACTCCCCTGGTCATTGAGTCATTGGCCTACAATATTGAGCACTCACGCTAACATATGGCGCAATCATGCAGCCACAGTACCGGCGAGTGACCCTCACAGGTACCCATTTCAACCCCTGGGTGGAGAGGATGTGCGGGTGGGAGACACGGAAAAGCGTCTCTGAAATTTCCGGGAGGGACTGGGATTCGAACCCCGGACCTCCGGACTGATAGTCAAGCGCGTTACCACTAGACCACCGCCACATGCAAAGTAAAGTACCTAGTTATAGTCTACTTTCAGTCCGAGTGACCGCTCAGCCGACTGTACATTTACTCCCCTGGTCATTGAGTCATTGGCCTACAATATTGAGCACTGCTAACATATGGCGCAATCATGCAGCCGCAGTACCGGCGAGTGACCCTCACAGGTACCCATTTTAACCCCCTGGGTGGAGAGGATGTGCGGGTGGGAGACACGGTAAAGCGTCTCTGAAATTTCCGGGAGAGACCGGGAGTCCGGAGGACTGATAGTCAAGCGCGTTACCACTAGACCACCGCCACCTACAAAGTGGTTATTACAGAGGCGTAGAAAGGGGTATTTATGGCGGAAAGGGTTAAAAAAGTTATTAAATTATTATTGAATTATTTTCATGAAAATAAACGATGTTGGCATCTGCATGTATTTTTGTTAAAATTTTTGTAAAATTCAGCATTATTTTGATAATTTTAGATGAAAGTAATGAGTAGCAGATAGTGTAGACCCTGTTGGAGAAGTTTGAACTATTTGCATATGTTAATTTATTTGGCTAATTCGTTCACTCCATAAATACGCCTTTCTACTCCTTTGCAAACAGAGTAGACCCAGATCAGATGACTCTTAGTCTGGAGCTGTCTGATCAGGGTCTGTTCTGTTTGCTTATGATATAATATAGATGTGATTCTACAGTTTCTACCATGTCCAAACTTTCCTGTGTTCATGTGCTGTTATAATAATTGATCTAATTAATATTCATAATGTCATTTCTTATGAATATTCATGGATTAAGAGGTTACTTGAACATGGTAATTAGGATAAGTGCATCCTTTATGTTTCTGTTTGATCTAAGCTATTCTATCATAATTTGCAATACATGTAATAATAAAACGTCATGAAACACAGGTGCACACTGTTGGTGCTGGAATGTGCAACATCTGTTTGCAGATGCTGAATTGCAAATGTTACAAGATACTACAGGATTCTTATGAATGTATGGATCTGTTCAGTCTCCAGGTGCCAATGGACCCTTTGAATTACTGCATGGAATTGTCCATCATTGTCCATTCAGTATAAAAGGATTGATGTTGCTTAATGTAGAGTTTTTAACCCTTTACACCATAAATATGCCTTTCTACGCCTTTGCAAACAGTAGACCCAGATCAGATGGCTCCTGTAGGAGCCATCTGGTCAGGGTCTACTCTGTTTGCTTATTGAATAATATGGATCTGATTCTGCAGTTTCTGCTTTGGGAAAAATGTCATGTGTTAATTTAATATGCCATTTTAAAAATTAATACATAAATATTCATGAAGTGAAGGGTTAACCCATTACCTCATAGGCTATTTTAGATACAACCTCTTTGAATTAATCTACCGAAAAGGAGCATTAATTAGAGAAATGGAAAATTTTAGAATTTTGTAGTTTGAAACCATTGTGATAAATAGAGCATTTGCTCCTGTTGGAGCAAATGCTCTATTTACCACAATGATTTCACAAAGTGACTTTTACAGAGTCGTCAAAAGTCGCTAATATGAGGGAAAGGGTTAATGACAATCAATGCTGCTCTATGCAGGCCATGATGACAGAGTTCCACTAGTCTACATTGTTTGCTGTCTTCATAAACAGTATGAATTTTTTTTATCCAATATGAAATGTGAAGTACTTTAATCTGAGTCAAATGCAAACCAATTTTATAAGTACAACTTTGACCATCGACCTTGTTGATCAATATCTCGTACATTTCATTTGCTTTTTAGATGTTCCATGTTTCTGATGTCAAGGTCAGTTAAATGATACTGTAAGATAAGTGTCCTTGACCTTCGCCATGGATAATACTGAATACGATCTCATACAATATTTAGCATGCTACATTGGCACACCTTATGGTTAAGTTAGGTGGATAATTGGTATCAAAAGTAGATCTTAATGACCTTGATCTATGAATTAGATAATTAATGATATCATTATACCCTATTTCACTTGTTATATTGACTTATGATATCAAGGTAGGTGGCTTGAAAACAGTATAATTGCCTATTGGATATTGCAAGTCATTTTTTTGTTGCCTTGACCATTGATTGGCTTTAACTCATTCCCTCATATTGACGCCTTTTGATGCCTCTGCAAAAGTCACCTGTTGAAACCATTGTGATAAATAGAGCATTTGCTCCTATAGGAGCAAAATTAATGCTCTATTTATCACAATGGTTTAAAACTACAAAATTCTAAAATGTTCCTTTTCTCTAGTTATAATAAATGCTCTTTTTCGGTAGATTTATTCAAAGTGGTTGGATCTAAAATAATATACCTATAAGGGAATGGGTTAACCTAGATAATACTTCCTTGATTCTTAGCAAAGTGCCATTGTGAGTTTCCTTCAGTATCCTGTGAAAACATGTACATCAGCTTTTTACCATTCATCCCTTTGATACTGAATATTCAAAGGTGATTGGTCCATTAGTTTTTAATTATACCGATTCCGTTCAGTAGGAATGGTTCAGTTTGCTGGAGGATTTTGAATGACAAACAGTGTAGACTCTAATTAGAAGACTGATCAGGAGCCCTTTGATAAGGGTCTACACAGTTTACAAATTCCAATACACTTGTATAAGCTAACAATGTATAATCTGCCTCAACACTCAATTGTTTATCAAATATATACACATAATCAGGATATCAAATTGTTCAGATCCTGATCAGATGCTAAGTCAGTGTCTCATCTGGATCCAGAATGTTTGAAAATTATCATCATAAAATCAGCGTATGTTAAGATACTTTTAGTGTTAAATTACTTAAAAGATTAATCTTTTACCCTATATAAAAAAAATCAATAAACTTATATTCATAATGTCAATATTTTTTACATGAATAAATTGACTTATGAATATTCTTTATAACCGTTTGAATATGGGAATGTTTGGCCATGCATGGCAGAACCTGTAGAATCTGATCTAAATTATTCAATGAGCAAAAGAGCAGACATTGATCAGACAGCTCATACAGCTGTCGAATATTGGTCTGCTCAGTTTGCAAAAAATGTATCTGGATCAGATTCAGGATTAAACTCTTTGAATGCTGAATATTTAGTGTTAACCCAATCTCTCATAGGCTATTAGTAGATCCAACCATTTTGAATAAATCTAGCAAAATGGAGCTTTTACTAGAGAAAAGGACACTATCAGAATTCTGTAGTTTTGAAACCATTGTGATAAATAGAGCATTTGCTCCTATGGAGCAAATGCTTTATTGATCACAATAGTTTCAGAAAAGGTTTTACTGAGGCATCAAAAGGCGTCAATTATGACGGAATGAGTTAAACTGTAAAGTCCATTCTGAATGGCTTAAATTTGTCAGAGGACTTTTAATAACAAACGGTGCAGAGCCTGATCAGAGAGCCCCTCTAGGAGTTTCCTCATCTAGGTCTGCACTGCAGATGCACGTACACATGCTTCTCACATTCAAATATGCCCATCTGCAATCTGCCATTTCTAGCATCTCTACATGAGAAAGTAGACAGGGACAGTGTGAGAGAGAAATGCATGATTTATATTTCCCATCAGTGGGAGCATCGAACATGCTGCATGTAGATGGTATCACATTTAGCCCTTTAAATATGGGAAATGAGTTTCTTGCATGTCTAAACTGGGTAGACCCAGATCAATTTTGGACACTTGCTTGAGTGCTTTGATCGAGATCTACATGGTTTTCTCTTTTTCCCCTATATTCTTTAGGCAGTTTTTGGTGATCATTTTATACTGAAAGAATTGTAATATACTACAATGACGGACCACTCCTGGACTGTGGCAGCATTCTAATGGTTAAGCCTCTTAGGGTGTCTGCATGTCTTAGATAACCCTACAGAATGTGACGGAATAGAGGGCAAGAGGGCGTTTATCATGAAGTCTGGCTGAGAGCCCCGCAGATCAAGATTTTATCTTTTCTTTTTTTTGGTTAATGACTTTAATTCATCAGATAAATACTTTCTTTCAACTGTTTTCTCAAATGTTTTGCAAGAAAACCTAACTCTGCCTAATCTGTTTTTTCTTTCATTTATTAACCCTTTCCCACATATAAACACCTTTTCATGTATTTGCAGAGTATACACAGATCAGATGGCTCCTACAGGAGCAGTGAGTCTGATCTGGGTCTGCTCTGTAAGCTTTTGACATGACATAGCTCTGATTTTACAGTTTTTGTCAAAGCAAAACATTCCCTTGAAAAGTTTCCTTATACAAATTGAACTAATAAGTATTCAAGTTGTCATTATTTCTTACATGACTTTTGAGCAGGGAAATGGTTAAGACCATAGTAGTCTGTAGAGTAAAGAATGAAGAAAGTGCCAATTTCCACCACAAGGTACATATAAAGTCGTCTTCATACCATTGGCTTCATACAATAAAACCCCCTCCAACGTGACCACCAAACTCGTGTCCCATTCTTTGACATAGACATACATGTATGTATGTGGTGGCAATAACATGGGACGAAAGTAATGCAGAAAACTCCCATCGGAGCTTTCTGTATTTAGCAACCACCTGCTATTTCAGACTCCCAATTATTACTTAACCCTTTCCCTTTTTAATATTCATGTAAGAAATCATGACATCATGAATATTTACTAGCTAAATTTTTATGATGGCATAATGATGTACACAGGATGTTTTGGCTCCGGCAGAAACTGTAGAATCATATTTACGGTATATTATAGAATAAGCATTATAAAGCAAACAGGGTAGGAGCCTATAGGAGCTGTCTGATCTTGGTCTACTCTGTTTGCAAATGTGTGTAAAGGCATTTATATGAAGGAAAGGATTAAGTTCGGTTGCTTTGGAGAGGTTCTACCGTATCACATGAATTTATTGGTTTGCTTGATGAAGGGATGCTTGAATCATAAATTTTTGTAAAAGCTTGTGGAATGTTGAGAGATCCAGTTTATCATGATGAAATCTATGAAGGATCGGCAGTTGATGATGAAGAGATGTGTAAATGGATAAGAAAATCCTCTTATGTAAAGTCTGATAATTTTTTCAGATAAAAAATGAACAGTTCTCAGGCATCTGTGGTAGAATAAATACTGGGAGATTTTACTGTTGCATTTTAACTTTGAACTCTTGATAAAATAAGATAACCAGATGGGATGAGGAGTATGATGTCACCTTCTGAGCAAAACACAAACTGTTTAAACTATTTCAGTGCTGATTTTTCGAATGGACTATTCTAAAATACAAAAAAGGTCAAGCCATATTAATGGATAGTTTTTAAAAAAAGTATAACGTGACAAACAGTGCAGATCCTGATGAGAGAGCATACAGGAGTCCTATCATCTGGGTCAGCACTGTTTGCAAAGGACATTAATGACTTTTTGCCCTGCACTGACAAGGGTTTACATTCTGAAGACTGTTGGGGGTAAAAGAACTGAAAATAATAACTTAACCCTTTCCTTCATACAGAGAAGACCCAGATCAGATGGCTCCTGTGTAGCAGCAGCCTGATCTGGGTCTGCCCTGTTTGCTTATGAAATTATTATAGATTTGACTCTACCAATACCAAAATATCCTGTGTGCATTTACCATTATAAGATATGCATGATGTCATTTTATTTTGAATAATCGAAACGGAAAATTTGCAAATTTAGCTGTTGATCGTTAACAAAACTGCCACAAGAAAAAAAGAGCAAAAGTATGATACTCTAATTCGTGGTCTTATGTACAAAGATTCTAGGTATTTGTTGTGTACCAAAGTGAAAGTTTCTAAACTTGATGAGATTGATGAGATATTGAACATATGTTATTCTGAGATTCTAAGGTAGGTCTATCTGGGAAACCCTGAATATATACCTTGCTACAAAGCTTTTGGAGCTTTTAGCAGTACTTACTTTTAGTTCATCTAAGGTTTTAAGAAACTAATGGCCAAGTGTCAGAGAGCTTGGATATCGAGATGTCTGATCTTGATCCAAGCTGCTAGTCACTGGCCATTCTTGGCATGGTAAGGGTGAAGTGATACCGGTAAGTTAAAGAAGAAAACAATAAAAAGTTGTTTGAAATGCTTGGCATTATCTGTTAGATATTATTCTGTCAATATTACAATGAGAGTTTCTCCCTTAACCCATTCCCTCATATTGATGACTTTTGACGATTCTGTAAAAGTCACTTTGTGAAACCATTGTGATAAATAGAGCATTTGCTCCTATAGGAGCAAATGCTCTATTTATCACAATGGTTTCTAACTACAAAATTCTAAAATTCCTTTTCTCTAGTTAATGCTCCTTTTCGTTAAATTTATTCAAGGAGGTTGTATCTAAAAATAGCCTATGAGGTAATGGGTTAAGAAAGGAGGGACTGGAGAAATAACGGTGGAAGAACTGAAAAACACATAAGAGAGGCAGATATACATGTATAGATAGAGAGAAAGCAAAATGATAGAGAGAGAATAGAGAGGGGGAGAAGTTAGACAGAAAGACAGACAGACAGGTATTTGCTTCAAACTTGTAATACAGTAGAACTTGTCTTAAATGGCCATGTATTTTTTTTAACATAGGAGTCTAAAAGGGCATGTGATTGCTTAATGCAGGGCAAAAGTAATACAGAAAGAGCCTGTAGGTACCTTCTGCATTACTTCAACTTGCATTAAGCTACCACCTGCCTTACAGACCCATCATTAGGCTTTTTTCATGGCCGCTTAGGACAGGTTCTAATGTAATTCCATTTCTCTTCAAATTGTGATCCGAGTGTTCGACACAGTGGATCATCAGTTGCTCATGCATGCTGTAGTTTGGTCTATGTATTGTAACCTACAGTTAAACCTCTTTATAACGGCCACTAACTTACATCATGTATTTTGTGTTAAAGGCAGGTGGCTGCTTAAAGCAAGGTGAAAGTAAAACAGAACGCTCCTATAGGAGCATTCTGTTTTACTTTCACCTTGCTTTAAGCAGCCACCTGCCCTAAATACCCAACTAATTAACACAATTTAGTAGCCGTTATAGAGAGTTTTACTGTATTTACCTAAGTATTCAGACAGCCACATACAATCATTCTTCATTGCTTTGCAAATCTGAACTATTCATTTTTCCACTATTTTGATAACATTAATTTAAGACTGACAAGGTAGCAAATAGTGATGACCCTGATCAAACCGTGAAACGTCTCCTTCAGGATCAGTTTGATCTGGGTCTGCGCTAATTGCGCTAGAAGTTAATCTGTCCAAATACTTTATTTTGTGAGGAAGTTGGCACTGAAGAATAGTTTCTTGCTATCTTATCATTTCCAGGGGATCTTGTGTGATGAAAACGTTCATTCCGATCTGAAATATGAAGGTTATGCTAATTTGTGTGATAACCAAGCCCGAGTAGCCAAATCTAACTCACCTAGTATGCTAATAGTACACATCATTTTATTCATAAGTTTATACATGTATTAAAACTTTGAATGCTGAATATTCAACATGGAATAGTCAAGTTAGCATTAAACGATAAGGTTCATTCAGTATGAATTTGCTAGAGGATCTAAAAATTGAATAGCAAACAGTGCAGACACTAATCAGAGGGATCCTCTAGGAGCTGATTAGTGTCTGCACTGTTTGCAAATGTGACTTCTCTCATTTCCATCATTCAAAGAGAATATTATATGTGGAGGATTAGCCCAAAATTATTATACAGTAAAACGTTCCTCCAAATTAAAGTGACCACTTAATGAGGAGACGTTTATGTTTTTAAAAGCAGGTGGAAGGAACTTTCTACATTACTTTCGTCCTGCATTAAGCTACTACCTGCCTCTGAGACCCAGAATTATACCTCATTTTGCTGGTCGCATTAGAGGAGTTTTATTGTAACTACAATTCGAAACAGCAGCTTTATGATGACTGTTGTCAACAGTTTGTATCAAGCTGTGACCTAGAGTAACACAGCATCTGCTCTAAGGATCCAATATTTATAATGTAATCTTTTCAATGGAATTGTTTGTTTCGACAAAATGTGTGGAATCAGACCTGTATCATGCTATAATCAGACAGATCAGACCAAGATCAGATGGCTCCAAGAGGACTATCTGATCTGGGTCTACTCTGTATGTAACGGCGTGAAAAAAGTGTTTATATGAGGGAGTACAGTTTTGAGCTGGCACAGTTTTGATGACTTCAAATGAAACTAAAAACAAATAGTGTAGACCCTGATCATATTCAATTGTTCCTCCTGGAGCAGTTTCATCCGAGTCTGCACTATTAGCCTAAGTTTTCCAAATGTTCGAGCACTTTAAAGATGTAGACACTAGACACAGTTAACTGTTCCATGCTGTGTGTGTGTGTATGTTTAATTACATATACAGTTTAGATCCAGATTGGATGCTGATCAAATAAGTGCCTCATGTGCATCATATTACATGTATTTTATAGTCCAGACACACCTGTTTTTGAAGAGAAATTAACATAACTAACCCTTTCCCTGTTCTGTATTTAGGTCAAATTTCAATACCTACTGAATATTCATTAACAAAATAGTTCCAAAGAAATATGGAATATTGAACATTGTAGACATTTTAGAAAGCAAAGAAACACATCTATCAAATTCTATTAGCAAACAGAGTAGACCCTGATCAGACGGCTCCTCTAGGAGCCGTCTGATCTGGGTCTACTCTGTTTGCAAATGCGTGAAAACACGTTTATATGAGGGAAAGGGTTAACTCAAGATTTACTTCGTACAAATGCCTTTTTATGCCTCTGCAAACAGTGTAGACAGATGCTAGAGGAGCTTTTTTATCAGAGCCAGGTCTGTTGGTTTTGATTGCATGTAATTAATATTCATACAGTCATACTTCTTACATGAATATTCATTAGATAAAGGATTAAGCAGACCTCATTTTTATGACAGGATTCTTGGAGAATAGGTTTGTTTAGAATACGGAAGGATAATTATAGTGCTAATGATGTAACCTGGGGTACTATACTGGCTGTCAGAGGAGGAATTTCTGTATAAAATAAACAGTCTGGACAATGTAAACAAATCTGAAGAAAGATACTTTAAGTATTGTGTCCAAGAGGCAGGAGACCTGAGACTGATCAGGGTCTATACTGTTTTTATACGCCCACCTAATAAAGGTGGTCGTATATTGTCGTGGCCCTGTCCGTCCGTCCGTTCGTTCGTTCGTTGCCCTGTCCGTCCGTCCGTCCGTCCGTTCGTTCGTTCGTTCGTTCGTCCGTCAACATTTTGTTTGTCCGCTGTTTTCTGGGAAAACTATTTGACAGATATTAATGAAACTTCACACAAATGTTAAATGCATCAAGATCTGAAGCTGAGTTGATTCTGAGGTTCATTTGATTTTTCATTTCAGAGTTATGGCCCTTGTCCTTAAAAAATATGCAAATAGTTTGTCCGCTGTTTTCTGGGAAAACTATTTGAGAGATATTAATGAAACTTCACACAAATGTTTAATGCATGAAGATCTGAAGCTGAGTCGATTCTGAGGTTCATTTGATTTGTCGTTTTGGAGTTATGGCCCTTTTACTTAAAAAATAATGCAAATACATGCAAATAGTTTGTCCGCTGTTTTCTGGGAAAACTATTTGAGAGATATTAATGAAACTTCACACAAATGTTTAATGCATCAAGATCTGAAGCTGAGTTGATTCTGAGGTTCATTTGATTTGTCGTTTCGGAGTTATGGCCCTTTTACTTAAAAAATAATGCAAATACATGCAAATAGTTTTTCTGCTGTTTTCTGGGAAAACTATTTGAGAGATATTAATGAAACTTAAGTTCACACAAATGTTTAATGCATCAAGGTCTGAAGCTGAGTCAATTCTGAGGTTCATTTGATTTGTCGTTTCGGAGTTATGGCCCTTGTCCTTAAAAAATATGCAATAGTTTTTCCGCTGTTTTCTGGGAAAACTATTTGAGAGATATTAATGAAACTTCACACAAATGTTTAATGCATCAAGGTCTGAAGCTGAGTTGATTCTGAGGTTCATTTGATTTGTCGTTTCGGAGTTATGGCCCTTTTACTTAAAAAATAATGCAAATACATGCAAATAGTTTGTCCACTGTTTTCTGGCAAAACTATTTGACAGATATTAATGAAACTTCACACAAATGTTTAATGCATCAAGATCTGAAGCTGAGTTGATTCTGAGGTTCATTTGATTTTTCATTTCAGAGTTATGGCCCTTGTCCTTAAAAAATATGCAGATAGTTTGTCTGCTGTTTTCTGGGAAAACTATTTGAGAGATATTAATGAAACTTCACACAAATATTTAATGCATCAAGATCTGAAACTGAATTGATTCTGAGGATCATTTGATTTTTCGTTTCACAGTTATGGCCCTTATCCTTAAAAAATAATGCAAATAGTTTGTCCGCCATTTTCTGGAAAAACTATTTGAGAGATATTAATGAAACTTCACACAAATGTTAAATGCATCAAGATCTGATGCTGAGTCGATTTTGAGGTTTATTTGATTTTTCGTTTCAGAGTTATTGCCCTTTTACTTAAAAAAAAATGCAAATATATGCAAATAGTTTTTCCGCTGTTTTCTGGGAAAACTGTTTGACAGATATTAATGAAACTTCATACACATGTTTAATGCATCAAGACCTGAAGCTAAGTCGATTCTGAGGATCATTTGATTTGTTGTTTTGGAGTTATGGCCCTTGCACTTAAAAAAATAATGCAAATCTATGCAAATATGAGGATGGCCATAAGGCATGTTGAATCAGAGAAAGTTTGCAAGTGGGCGTATTATGTACCGTATGCGGTACTCTTGTTAAAGCCTTTGATTATTGAGCCCACAGTTAACCCTTTCCCTCATGTAAGAAATAATGACACCATGGATATTAATTACCGGTACATGTAACTAAAATTGTGTGCAGAAGGTTTAGACCATGACAGAAAGTGTTGAATCAGATCTATATAATTCAGTAAGCAAACATAGCTGATCCTGATCAGACGACTCCTCCAGAAGTGGTCTGATCTGGGTTTACTGTTTGCAAAGGCATGAAAAGGCATCCATATCAAGGTAAATGGTTAAACACTTTGAATACCATCATTCAAAGGTTTACTATACCTATAACTGTCAGTCTCACAGTTGATACTAATTTACTGGTTCTATCTGTATAATTAGTCTTTTTGCTACCTGGAAAGCTAAAGTTGCTTTCTTATTATTATGTAATAATGACCCAGTTCTTGGGCAATTCTTCATCCAACCAACGAATAATTATTGTGAAATGAAAAACATCAGCAACATAGCTTCAGTCCTTTCCTTCATTCAGGCATTTGCAAACAGAAAGACAAATCAGACTTTTGATATATTCGGACACCCAGTCTTCCCTCTTTGTATAGCTGCAATAAGTACAATTTGGTGCCATTCTGATACCTTTGAATTATCCCATTCTCACATATTGACGCCTTTGACACCTCTGTAAAAGTCACTTTTTAAAACCATCATGATAAATAGAGCATTATTTTGCTCTGCTTATCACAATGGTATCAATACTACGTACACCATCCTAAAATATCCATGTTCTTAATTAGTAAATGCTCCATTTCGATAGATTTATTCAAAGAGGTTGGATTTAGTCAAAGAGGTTGGATGCAAAAAGAGCCAATCCGGGAATAGAATGGGATGTACTATAGTACGTAGCAAATAGCGTAAACCCAGATCAAAGTACTCCTTCAGTTTTCTTAACCCTTTCCTCCATAAATACGCCTTTCTTTGCCTCTGTAATAGTCACTTCTTGAAACCATTGTGATAAATAGAGCATTTGCTCCATAATAGTAGCAAATGTTTTATTTATTACAATGGTTTCAATGCTAAACAATTCTAACATTTTCCTTTTCTCTAGTAAATGCTCCTTTTCGGTAGATTCAGTCAGAGAGGTTGTGTCTAAAATCAGCCTATGAGGGAATGGGTTAATGATTATTTAGGGTAATTACGATACATGAATACATGGATCCAATTAAGTTCTGCCTGTCACAGGTTTTTGGACATAAGAAGAAAGCTTACAAAAACACTGTCGGGAGCAGCCACTTACACTATCAGTTGTAAGGTGTGATAAGAGTTGTCTGCCTTGTCTGGCTACTGGCTTTATGGCTTTTTGATGGCTCATCTCTTGGCATGTAAATATCGTTGAACCTGTGCACCACAGGGGAAAAAAAAGTTTCTTTTAAGCTTTTGAACACTAGGTAGTTGTTGCCAGTTTTTATTTTCAGAAGAGAATTTTCATCCATTTATTTTTCCATATCTTGTTTTGGGAGTGTCCAATTGGTTGGATTCTGTCAAGTTAACCCTTTCCCTGTTCAGTATTCACATAAGAAATAATAATAATTTTTTTCTTTGACAAAAACTGTAGACTCGGATCTATATCATGACAAAAACAAACAAAGCCGTTCTGATCATTGACAGCTCCTATAGGAGCCATCTGATCTGGGTCTTCTCTGTTTGCAAGTGTTTGAAGAGATGTTTATATGAAGGAAAGGGTTAACCCTTTCCTCCATAAATGCGCCTTTCTACGCCTCTGTAAAAGTCACCTGTTGAAACCATTGTGATAAATAGAGTATTTGCTCCTATGGTTTCAAATTACAAAATTCTAAAAGATTCCTTTTCACTAGTTAATGCTCCGTTTCAGTAGATTTATTCAAAGAGGTTGGATCTAAAAATGCCTATGAAGGAAAGGGTTAACCAACATGGCATCACACTGGACCCATGGCAGCTTTTTGAAAAAATTTTTTTTATAGATAGATCTGTTTTGAAATTAAAGAAAGCAGTTTAAGCAACTCTGAACAAATATATTAGTTCATATTTGGTGACTGCATGGTAAACCAAGAACTCGATTTTACAAAATATGGCTTGTTCTGTCTGTGTTCCAGTACAAATAAATAGATGGTAAATTGTGTTTAGTCTAGTAATGTCTTCGAAAATATCTCCAGATTCTTTTAAGATGTGTTTTACCATAGGGGATGTTGATATGTCTTAAATAGGATGTTGATAAAGCTTGTCCAATATAAATATACAGAGAATCCACACCTGTATTGGGATAGGTGAAATCAAATCCATTGAACACTGGATAGACATTATTTGTCTGAAGATTCAGCACAGGGAGTTGTTTGATTCAGAGCCTGAGAGGTCACAGTTCACTTACTCTTTGAACAGCCAGAGCACCAGATAGGATGCATAATAATTTAAAAAAATTCTACAATAACTCCCTTATTTCTCCACCAAACCCTATACTGTGACCACTCTTTAGAATCGTCACAAAGAGACAATTATAAAGAGTGGTCACAGTATAGGGTTTGGTGGAGAAATGACGATTTTAGTATCACAAAGAATACCACAGCATCTGCAATGCTTTGATTTTAACCCATTCCCTCATATTGACGACTTTTGACGACCTTGTAAAAGTCACTTTGTGAAACCATTGTGATAAATAGAGCATTTGCTCCTATAGGAGCAAAATTTGCTCTATTTATCACAATGGTTTCAAACGACAAAATTCTAAAAAAATTCCTTTTCTCAAGTTAGTGCTCCTTTTAGGTAGATTTATTCAAAGAGGTTGTATCTAAAAATAGCCTGTGAGGTAATGGGTTAATGGTGTATGAACACAGAAGTTTTGGCCATGACAGAAACTGTAAAATTAGATCTATATCATTAACCCTTCTCTTGATGAATTTTTAAATACATTTCTCCTTCTTTACCCATGCCCTGTTGTATAATTACATATATCTTCACTGTGTACATGTGTTTCGCTGTGCAATCACTGCTGTGGAGTGCACTGGTTGCACAATCAACTTGTAAATAGTGCAGACCCTGATGAGACAGCTCCTGCAGGAGCTGTCTCATCTGGGTCTTCACTATTTACAGGTAAGTATATTGACGCGAATAGCAAGCGAAGGGTTAACAAACAGAGGAGACCCTGATCATACAACTGACCTAAAGAAGCTGTTTTTCAAATGTATGAAAAGTCATCTCTTTCAGGTAAAGGGTAATAAAAGAATATTTTCATAGTGATTTTAGATGTTATATTTTTAGATGGCAGGTATTTCTATCAAGGATCTGCAATGATTCTTTTCAGTTATTATGCTCTTACAAAATTATGAGAAGGTAGAGTCTTAGATCTCAAATCAAATCCATGTGGTTATATTTGTGTTGCGTTGCTGCTGCATTCCATGGTCATGTAGACCGATTCTTCAGCATGTGCATAAATCTCGAGAAAGTCAAGGTACAAATACAGAACCAGTCACCTGGTGATAGTTTTATTGGGAGACTACCGGAATTCTAATGGTTTCTCTAGGGACCTGACAGTGTGGATTTCTACCTAGCAATCTTTATTGCAGATCTGATTGGTGATGAGAGATAGAAGGGTCTTTATCTTCATGATATATGAACATAGATACAGCCGGACCTGCTACCTGATGTTAGTGCCAGTGTCAAAAGTTGAAAGCAAATAATTAACCCCACATTTCATTAACCCTTTCACTCATAGGCTGTTTTTAGACCCAACCTCTTTGAATAAATCTACCGAAAAAGAGCATTTAACTCTTTCCTCCATGGGCTATTTTTAGACCCAATCTCTTTGAATGAATCTACCCAAAAGGAGCATTTACTAGAGAAAAGTAAAATTTTAGAATTTTGTAGTTTGAAACCATTGTGATAAATAGAGCATTAAATTTTGCTCCTAGTATGAGGAGCAAAATGCTCTATTTATCACAATGGTTTCAAGAAGTGGTTATTACAGAGGCGTAGAAAGGCATATTTATGGAGGAAAGGGTTAATGGAAAAAAGGAAAATGCTAGAATTGTGTATAATTGAAACCATTGTGATAAGTAGAGCATTTGCTCCTATATTATCAAAATGGTTTCAAGAAGTGACTTATAATTACGGAAGCGTAGAAAGGCCTATTTATGGAGGAAAGGGTTAAGGACCAAGTATTTCTCACCTTAAGCCATTACTTGATGAAAGATATTTGATTCCATTTATTTTGCAAACCAAGCAGGTTTTGACCAGACAGCTTCTGCAGGAGATGTTTGATCTGAGTCTACTCTGTTTGCAAATGTGCAAATATTCATCTTCATCAATTAAAGGGGTTAAACCGCTTGCTTCCAAATGAAAAAAACCAAACAATTGAATCCTGATATTCATGAACTCAGTAATTCTTACTTTTAATCCTTATAAATATAATGTAAGAAATAATGACATCATGTATATTAACCCTAAAATTACCCCATAAATACACCTTGCTATGTTTTTTGCAAACAGAGTGGACCCAGATCAGATGGCTGCTATAGGAGCCGTCTGATCAGGGTCTTCTCTGTTTGCTTATGGAATAATAAAGGTAGGATTCTGCAGTTTCTGCCGTGACCAACATTATCAAAATAATCCATATTCATGATGTCATTATTTCTTACATGAATATTCATGGAGTAAAGGGTTAATTGGCTGATTTTTATAGTGACACTATGATCAATAGAATGTTTTACCATAGAGAGAACTGTAGAATCAGATGTATATTATTATTTCATAAGCAAACAAAGAAGACCCTGATCAGATGGCTCCTTGAGGAACCATTTGATCTGGGTCTACTCTGTTTGCAAAGGCAGTAAAAGGCATCTCTATGAGGTATAGTGTTAACCCTTTCCCTGTTCTAATGTTTATTCCAAATTTCAATACCGACAGTACTGAATATTCATGGACAAAAAGGTTATAATGAAATATGGAACGTAGAGCATTGTAGCCATTTTAGAAAGTAAAGACACAGATCTTTGAAATTCTATTACCAAACAGAGTAGACCCTGATCAGACGGCTCCTCTAGATCTGGGTCTACTCTGTTTTCAAATGCGTGAAAACAGGTTTATATGAGGTATTGTGTTAATTGTCACAAACTAGTAATCATCGCAGCTTTGTTATCACATTCAGACAATTATTCTAATCTAAGCATTTGGACGGACAAACTTAGGCAAATTGTGTAGACCAAGATCACGCTATTGATGAAGGAGCAGTTTGATCAGGATCTACATGACTATGTCAGTCTAATCTAAAATTATCAAAATGTTGCCAAATTGAAGTATTCAGCTTTTCCAATTTTATGGAGTTTTCATGTCCAAATAACGGAAACAATGAAGCAAATGACATCTGATATTTTGCGAAAATAATCAAAAGCTGAACTCATAAACGTTAGAGACTTGATGGATTTGCGAAATGCTGCGAAAGATACATTTTATCCTTGAGGAGAATATTCTGATTATCAGACAACATAAAAAATGACATACAACAATTCCCCAGAGTAAAATATTGTTTTCTCTGATGAGATTGCCGGGGAAACACATTGCCGTAATTCAAATAAGGCTTTGGAATCATAGGCCTGCACTATTTTCTGGATTAAGGTTTTCATTCTACCCTTGATATATTTTTTTCTGGCATATCTTAGCTCTTTATTATATGCTGAACTAATTGCTCCAGATAGGGGAAATATTTCTGTTGTACAAGTTTTATTTCTCCATCATGCCATTAGTCATGACATACCCTAATAACCCTAACCCATTCCCTCATATTTGAGGCCTCTGTGAAACTAAAGTTTTGAAATTATTGTGATAAATAGAGCTTTAACCCATTACAGAAAAGGAGCATTAACTAGAGAAAAGGATTTTTTTTATAATTTTGTACTTTGAAACCATTGTGATAAATAGAGCATTTGCTCCTATAGGAGCAAATGCTCTATTTATCACAATGGTTTCACAAAGTGACTTTTACAAAGTCGTCAAAAGTCGTCAATTATGAGGGAATGGGTTAACTCAGCTTTTGCTGTACAATTCTAGAATTTTCCTTTTTGTTGCTAGTAAATGCACCTTTTCAGTAGATTTATTCGAAGAGATTGGTTCTAAAATAGCCTATGAGGGAAAGGGTTATGTATTTGGAAACCCACTCTCCCCTCTCCATGGGTTTGTATAGCATCAATTTGATTGTATAGTAAATAGTATAGACCCTGAACAAACTGCGCTAGCTGCATAATTTGATTGTGTTTCATGAATTTAAATAGCTCTTTGATTAGATGTGTCCTGGTCAGGGTCTGCGCTGTTGGTCATTCAAATACCTCTCATGGATGATACCCTTTCATACTGAATGGAGTCCATGGACTCTTATCTTTAACCCATTCCCTCATAGGCTATATTTAGATCTATATGAAGACATATTGAAATACCTCATTCTGATTATGATTAATTCAGGGAAAAGGTAAAATAGAAAAAGTACACCTTAGAAGACACAGAATCAGACAGTGTTAATTATTCCCTCATATCAACACCTTTTGAAGCCTCTGTAGAAGTCAATTTTGGAAACCATTGTGATAAATTGAGCATTTGCTCCACAGGAGCAAATGCTCTGTTTATCACACTGTTTTCCAAAGTACCCAATTCTAAAATTTTCCTTTTAGTTAAATTTTTTCAAAGAGATGGGGTCTAAAAATACCCTATGATGGAATGGGTTAATGGTCGCTTAAGACTGGTTTTACTGTACTTCTGTCTGCAAAAGAGTTACATCGTTAATGGACTAATTCTTTCATTTGCTAGAGAGATTTGTATTATCTGATCTCGGTGCAAAATCATTTTCACCTGAGGCTGTTTTGCTCACACACTGTTTCATATTGTGCACCGTAGCATTGAAGTTGTAATAACAAAATGTAAAAAATGCTAACAGCTTTGTGATTGTAATTTGGATTCAAACTTTTTATTTGCTGTCATGTTTTTTCAAAAATGACAATGTACTTTATGTACATGTATATATTTATGTAAGTTTGTAATTGGTCTTTTGTGTTGAATGTTAACCCATTCCCTCATATTGATGACTTTTGACCACTCTGTAAGAGTCACTTTTTGAAACCATTGTGATAAATAGAGCAGGAGCAAATGCTCTATTTATCACAATGGTTTCAAATTACAAAATTCTAAAATTTTCCTTTTCTCTAGTTAATGCTCCTTTTTGTTAGATTTATTCAGAGGTTGTATCTAAAAATAGCCTATGAGGTAATGGGTTAATAATCTCCACCCTTTGAGTGAGTGAGTGAGTGGGTGAATATGGGAAACAATTGTACTGGCATTTTCAAACATTGTAGAGTCTTTAGGAGCTTTTGGATCAGAGTCTGCACTGTTTGACATTCAATGCCATCTAGCAAATTTAAAACCTTTTATACTGAATGATATGTATTTGTTAAACACTCTGCAGGCTGATTGCTCGTTCCAGTTTGCAAACTTAGTACTTAATCCTTTCCTCTATTAATATGCCTTTCTACGCCTCTGTAATAACCACTTCTTGAAACATAGGAGCAATGCTCTTATTTATCACAATGGTTTCAACTACAAAATTCTAAAATTTTACTTTTCTGTTGTAAATGCTCCTTTTGGGTAGCTATAGATTCTTTCAAAGAGGTTGAGTCTAAAATAACCTATGGAGGAAAGGGTTAAATAGTTGAAGCTTGGAATGATGAACAGTGTTCAATAGATCATGGTGATATTTTAGGAAAGTTCTATAACTGGCACCTGAAACATTCTAAACTTGTAAATGTTGCCAACGAAGATGGATGTATGGAATCGGAATTATAAAAAAAACCACCGTAACAGTCCTCTGTAGAAACATCGGAATTTGCTGGCACAAGCTGTGTCTGGTTACCTCTTTACATATTAACTTATATATTCCTTCACTCTATGAATATTCATGTAAAATTAACCCTTTCCTTCATATAAACGCCTTTTCACGCATTTACAAACAGAGTAGACCAAGATCAGACAGCTCCTATAGGAGCCGTCTGATTAGGGTCTGCTTTGTTTGCTAATGGAATTTGATAGATCTGTTTCTATTAAAAAGTTTCTAAAATGGGTACACTGTTCCATCTTCCATATTTCATTATAACTATTTTCTGTTGTCGAACCTGAGTATAGTTATTTTAACTCTCTGATTTTGCTCATTAATATTCATGATCAGTAGGTATTGAAATTTGGAATAAATATAGAACAGGGAAAGGGTTAAATGACATCATGAATATATCAATTAAAATGGCATAATAACACAGAAATGATTATCCATATTATATCATAAGTTAAAAGTTGACCATTTACTTTATGTATATTCATGTAAATTTGTTTAGTAGTATGTGATGTGAACATACCGGTAGATCTAGAGGTGGTAGTAATTATTGGCCTTTGCAAAAACTACAGAATCAGGCGTGAGACAATCATTTCATGAATATTCATGTACTTAGTTTTTTATAAGGTAAACATTTTAAGGGAAATTGTTGGCTTAGACACAAACTGTAGGACCAGCTCTACATATACATGTATTTGTAATTTCGTAAGCAAACAGTGCAGTCCTTGATCAGGCGGATTCTACAGGAGCTGTCTGATCTTGGTCTACTTTGTTTGCTAAAGCATAAAAAGGTGTTTATATGAAGGAATGGGTAAACGAGTATACTGAAATTTGCAAACATTGTAAACTGAAATCAGAGGGCAGTACAGGAGCCCTGTTATCAGGGTCTGCACTTTATATCAGAGGGCAGTACAGGAGCCCTGTTATCAGGGTCTGCACTTTATATCAGAGGGCAGTACAGGAGCCCTGTTATCAGGGTCTGCACTTTATATCAGAGGGCAGTACAGGAGCCCTGTTATCAGGGTCTGCACTTTATATCAGAGGGCAGTACAGGAGCCCTGTTATCAGGGTCTGCACTTTATATCAGAGGGCAGTACAGGAGCCCTGTTATCAGGGTCTGCACTTTTTGGCATTCAAAATTTAATTCTTTCATACTGAAGGGACTCCATAGTTAAATCCACTTTGAATATTCTGCATTTTACCTGATAGAGACCTTTTCATGCCTCTGCAAACATTAGACCCAGATCAGATGGCTCTTGTAGGAGCTGTCTTCAGGGTTTATCTGTTTGCTTATGGATATATTATATATATTTCTATATAGATTATGATTCTACAGCTTCTGCCATGATAAAAAATTCCTATGTACAAGTACATACGCCATTATGAAAATTCAGCTAATAAATATTCATGATATCATTATTTGTACATGAATATTCATGAAGTAGGTTATGGTAATTGATATTGAGTAATTCAGCAATGTAACAAGACTATAAATATAATGTGAGTGCTGCAACATTATGCCACCCTGGAGAAATCTAATATAGATATTAATTTGGAAATTGATCACATCTATATTGTGTTGAAACTTTTTCTTGACTTAGAAGATAGCTTAGAACCAGATTATTGTGTCCCTGATAGTGTTAAGAGTAATGCAGGACAAAAGTAATGCAGAAAGCTCCTGGGAGCATTACTTTTGTCCTACATTAAGCAACCACCTGCTTATAACAACATCCATGTTTATTCATTAAGTGGTCACATTAGATGGGTTCTACTGTAGTATTGTGGGTATTTTAGTTCAAATTGACTTGACCACATTGTAAAAGTTTCCACTATGCTCTTTAACCCTTTCCCTGTTCTAATGTTAAATAGCTATAATGAAATATGGCAGGACTGGAACATTGTAGCCATTTTAGAAAGTAAAGAAACAGGTCTTTCAAATTCCATTAGCAAACAGAGCAGACCCTGATGAGACGGCTCCTATATAGGAGCCGTCTGATCTGGGTCTACTCCGTTTGCAGACGCATGAAAACGCATTTATATGAGGGAAAGGGTTAATCTGTAATATTTGTGATGTGGTTAGCAGTGTACCTGACACACAATGGAGGAGCGAATGATACAGGAAGTTATTTGTTCACAATATAATAGTTTAGGGAAGAAAATGGTTTGACACTCATGATCAGATGCATCATTGTCTGATACACTTTATATGATATGAACAGGTATAATACTGTGTAAGAGGATTTTGAATGACAAACAGTGCAGACCCTGATTAGAGGGCTCCTCTGTTTAAGATTTCTATCAGCATAATTTAATACAAAATTTGTTAAAAATTGTTCACTCTCCGAGCAAGAAAATTTCAACTTATGTGTAAAGTATTTGTATCTGCATATAGTTGGTTACGCTAATTGTTTCACGTATCAATTTGATGTTGAATTGTATGTATGACGATGTATCTTGTGTACAAGTCAAATAAAATAATTGTTCTGTTCTGTTCTGATCTGGGTCTACACTGTTTGCAAAATTTGCTTCCCACACTTGAAGGATGTTTGAACAGAAGTGGATCTAGAAAGTTTTAACTACAAGAGTGGAAGTATATGGCAATTTTTACGTAGACTATATTATTAAAGTTTTCTCTTAGTGCTATAATGACTTAATTTTATTACACATGTCAATGAAGAAGTCATTTATGTTGTATTAATTAATTTCATTGTGATATAAATAATACCTTGTAAGTGGTCTGTCATGTTTCACTAGCTAGTTCATGATGTAATTACAATTAAACCTCAGGCAGATAAATTGCCCTAAAGTCTACACATATAATTAGCAATTAATCCTTGAAAAGCTGAATATAAAAAGTGGTACAGCATATCAGGTTTTAATTATAGAGAAGTAAGAAAGGCATAACATTGCCAGAGGATTTTTGAATGACAAACAGTGCAGACTGACACAGACTAGAGGGCTGATCCTCTAGGAGCCCTCTGATCTAGGTCTGCACTGTTTGAAATGCCAGTACACTCATTTCTCATATTTAAAAAAATAAAGCATACATAGTCATTGACCCATTCCCTTATATTGACGACTTTTGACGACTCTGTAAAAGTCACTTTGTGAAACCATTGTGATAAATAGAGCATTTGCTCCTATAGGAGCAAATGCTCTATTTATCACAATGGTTTCAAACTACAAAATTCTAAAATTTTCATTTTCTCTAGTTAATGCTCCTTTTCGGTAGATTTAAAGAGGTAGGGTATAAAAATAGCCTATGAGGTAAAGGTTTAACCCATTCCCTGTTGAATATTTATGTAAGAAAATTTAATAATGACGTCATAGATATTTATTAGCTGATTATTTATAATGGCATATTTTTGTTTTGTAGAAACTGTAGAGTCCGATCTATTATAATTTGATAAGAAAACAGCAGATCCTGATAAGACAGCTCCTGCAGGAGATGTCTGATCTGGAATTACTTTGTTTGCAAAGGCATGAAAAAGCGTTTATAGAAAGGAAAGGGTTAACTCTTTGCATGCTAGCGATGAGCTTGTGATGATATATTGCTATTTGAGTTAGGATCCAGCTTTCCAGATGAGATAATGAGTTTCTCAGTATTGGCATCTCATCTGGATCCTAACTGATTGAATTCTGGATTTAAAAAATGGGAAGAAAGTCTACTTTAGTATGACTGTAACATGTGTCTAGTTTTGCTGGTGACAAATAATTAGTTCTGCAAATAGTTGTAAGTTAATAATCCCTTTACTCCATGTATATTCATATAAGAAATAATGACCTCATGCATATTTATTAGATATAGTTGTTATAATAGCTTAATGGACTCGGGGAATTTTTGGTCTTGGCAGAAACTATAGAATCATGTCTTTATTATATCATAAGCAAATAGAACAGACCCTAATCAGATGGCTCCTACAGGAGCTGTCCGTCTGATTCGTAGAAAGGCGTATTTATGGACTAAACTATGATGCAACAGTTAAATTGCAACTATTGCATTGTGACATTTTAATTTCCTGTACTCTAGTGTATTATTAGTGTATACATGTATAACTTTCAGCATTGTGAGCAATTAACCCTTTTCTAGCTGAATTATGTCTCCCCCCATATTTATATGGGGGAGACATATTGTTTTCGTGAGAGTTGTCTGTCTGTCTGTCTGTCCGTCCGCACTCACCAATGGGTAGTTGTGTGACTTTTTCTAACTAGTCGCACAAGTAAAATCATTAACCTGGCCATCTCTTGTGACATTAACCTGGCCATTTCTTGTGACATTAACCTGGCCAGTTGTGGGACATAGGGTTAGGGTTAGGGTTAGCTTCCAGATCATTCTTTTCCAAAGTTAGAGCCAAAAATAGTTTTTCTTGTGGGACTAGTCCCACAAGAAAAGATCAAAGGAAAAAGTCACACAACTACCCATTTGTTAGCATGTCCGTCCGTCTGTCCGTCACACTTTTTGTCCGGATGATAACTTCAATATGCCTGATGCCAGTTGGTTGAAACTTCATATATGGAAAGAGCATAATGAGAGGAGGTGTCGTGCACAAGGTCCATAACTCTGACTTCACTAATATAGGAGTTATTGCCCCTTGTAAAAAAAAATCACACTTTTTTGTCCGGACGATAACTAATATATGGGTCATGCCATTGGATTGAAACTTCATACATGGAAAGATCATGACAAGAGGAAGTGTCATGCACAAGGTCCATAACTCTGGCTTCACTAATATTGGAGTTATTGCCCTTTGTAAAAAATATCACAATTTTTTGTCCGGACAATAACTTCAATATGCCTGATGCCAGTTGATTGAAACTTCATATATGGAAAGAGCATAATGAGAGGAAGTGTCATGCAGAAGGTACATAACTCTGGCTTCACTAATATAGGAGTTATTGCCCTTTGTAAAAAAAAATCACACTTTTTTGTCTGGACGATAACTTCTATATGGCTCATGCCATTGGATTGAAACTTCATATATGGAAAGATCATAACGAGAGGAAGTGTGATGCACAAGTTCCATAACTCTGGCTTCACTAATATTGGAGTTATTGCCCTTTGTAAAAGAATCACAATTTTTTGTCCGGATGATTACTCCTATGTGACACATGCCATTGGAGTGAAACTTCATACATGGAACGATCATGATAAGAGAAAGTGTCATGCATTCAATACTTTTGGAGTTATTGCCCTTTGTTACATTTTTTGGCCGATCAATAACTCCTGTTCGACTGATGCTATTGGAATGACATTTTATTTTTGGAAAGAGCATGATGAAAGTAAGTGTCATGCACAAGGGCCATAAATCTGGTATCAGTATTTTTGGAGTTATTAGCTGTTATCATTTTCTTCTTGAAAAATGTAGTGTGGAAAGGGCATAATGAGGGGAAGTATCATTCATCAAGACCATAACATTTTTAGTGATTTCCCTTTACATATTGTTTTTATTAGAGGGGAGACATCCGTTTTTGAGACAAAAACCTCTAGTTTTAAAATACATTTCTCCTCCTTTACCCATGTCCTGTTGTATAATTACATATATCTTCACTGTGTACAAGTATTTCGCTGTGCAATCACTGCTGTGATGTGCACTGGTTGCACAAGCAACTTGTAAATAGTGCAAACCCTGATGAGACAGCTCCTGCAGGAGCTGTCTCATCTGGGTCTTCACTATTTACAGGAAAGTATATTGACGTGAACAGCAAGCGAAGGGTTAACCCTTTACTCAATGAATAATATTATGTCTTTCTATGCCTTTATAAACAGAGTAGACCAAGATCAGACAGCTCCTATAGGAACCATCTCATCATTCTGATCAGGGTGTGCTCTGTTTGCTTATGACATGATATTGATCTGATTCTGCGGTTTCTGTCAAGGCAAAAAGTGTTCATGTGCTCTATATAGTTTGATCTAATAGTTAATTACACCTGCAAACAAAGTTTGAGAGGGGGTATATTGGAGTCGTGTGTTGGTCGGTCGGTTGGTTGGCACAACCTGGCACAAATCTTCTTTGAAATGCGATCAAGGCAGCTGAGTTGGGGTATATCATCACCTTTAGTGATAGTTCTAGTTATTCTTGAAGTCTTTATTAACTTACATGAATATTTATGGAGTAAAGGGTTAAATTAACCTTTTCCCTCATATAAACGTGTTTTCATGCATTTGCAAACTGAGTAGACCCAGATCAGACGGCTCCTCTAATAGAATTTGATAGATCTGTTTCTTTGCTTTCTAAAATGTCTACAATGTTTCACCTTCCATATTTCTTTATAACTATTTTGTTAATGAATATTCAGTACTGGTATTGAAATTTTGCCTAAATACAGAACAGGGAAAGGGTTAAAACAAACTGTATGCTTGTTTTACTATATTTACAGTCAACGTTGGTCAAAAGTTTGCCTATTATCAATATATACCTACAGTAGTTCTTAGGGAAGATATAAAATTTTGTTCTTACAACATGAGATATAAAGGAGCCTATAATTATTACTATCAAATAATTATGATGTCAGTTGAAAATTTCATTGCAGTCATTTTTGAAAGTCATCCAATTGGCTGAACCCTTTCTTCCATAAATATGCCTTTACAAACAGAGTAGACCCAGATCAGACAGCTCCTATAGGAGCCATCTGATCAGGGTCTGCTCTGTTTGCTTATGTCATGCTCTATATGCCCAAAATGATCTAAATTCTTCTTCACTAAAATTCTGGTTTATAGATGTTGTATTGTATATGAATTAGAATTTTGTGATTATGATGTGTTAACTGTATTCCAGATTTGAAGCGAGGTTCGACAATTGGCCTACAAACTACAGAGCGGTCTAACTACAATGCTGCCATCATCAAGAATGCACCGGGGAACCGACAGTCATTGCACGCGGCGCTCCTGAGTCACCCAAAAACAGTTATGGAGAAGGATGAAGATATAGACCTTGACCAGGTGATGGCTTCCATCGAATCGGAGGTAGCCAAGGCACCTGTCAGTCAGGACTCCATGTCATTTGATGACACTGAAGAATGGGCTAAGGTTTGTATGTTGTTAGTGATTGAAATTGTTGCTTTATGCAGAGGTCCAGATGAGATGCATTAAAACATTTTCAGTAATAACTCCTTTATCTCTCCACCAAATCCTATGTTGTAACCACTATTTAGAATCATCTTTTCGAGATGATTCTAAAGAATGGTCACAACATAGGGCTTGGTGGAGAAATAAAGATTTTAGTACATGAGTATGCATGTTTATGTGAAAAAACTTTAACTCTTTCCCTTATACAAACGCATTTTCACGCTTTTGCAAACAGAGTAGACCCAGATCAGACGGCTCCTATAGGAGCTGTCTGATCAGGGTCTGCTCTGTTTGTTTATGGACTTTGATAGATCTGTTTGTTTAGTTTCTAAATTTGTAACAGTGTACCATCTTCCATATTTCATTATAACTATTTTGTCCATGAATCTTCAGTAGGTACCGTATTGAAATTTGAAATAAACATAGAACAGGGAAAGGGCTAATATTTTCATTTGAAAAATTGTAGTCTGTTTGTATGTTTAATATTACGTCTTTTCTAAAAAACAACAACATTACCACAGAAACAAACAGTTTAGATCCTGATAATGCTGAGTTACTCAGTGTCTCAAGATCTCATCTGGATCCCGGCTGTTTGCATAGGTAAACACAGATGTAACATTGCCAATTTTGTCATCTAGCTTTTTTACACAATTTTAAAGTGTCAAATTATTTTAGCTTTGATGATCATGAGATAGTGGACCCTAATCAGACAGTCCTACAGGAGTTTTCTGATATGGGTCTACTTTGTTTGCAAATGTGTGAAAAGGCAAACACTCTCAAGTAAAAGATTAGAACAAACTGTTCACAAAAGTCATCACAAATTCACCTACAGTTGAACTTCCGTATCTCGAACTTCAAGGGACCGGTCAAATTAGTTCGAGATAACAGAAGTTCGAGTCATCCGATTTCTGATCTTGACTATTTCTTAAGTTCACAGCTTAATGCAGGTGTAAAGTAATGCTGAAAGCTCCTGTAGGAGCTTTCAGCATTACTTTACACCTGCATTAAGCTGTCACATGTGTTTGTAGACATGCGTAATTATACTTGTACGACAGACCCCCAGCAAAGCTATTGAAAAAGTGTCCTGATAACGGTTGTAAGTGGACACTTTTGTACGCACGTGATTCTTGTGGTTAAAACCTATCTACCTAGGATTTGAATTGGGTGAACCAAGGGGAAAACATTTTGTACTCATTTGTGAAATATTCATTTTTAATCAAAATTAAAAGTCTACAACGTACTGTCGTACAAGTAAGATACATGTACTCGTCTTACTACCAAAGTGTCTTCTTACAACCGTTATCAGGACAGTTTGTTCGCATGACCTCAGACAAGTGTCCTCGGCTACGCCTCGGACACGTCTTCGGTCATGCGAACAAACTGTCCTGATAACGGTTGTAAGAAGGCACTTTGGTAGTAAGACTCGTACTGTATCTATTACATATTATAGCAATGCTGTATTGCAAGTTTTGGAAGGACTGAACATTAAGTTCGAGTTATCCCGAAGTTCGAGTTATCCGAGTTCGAGATATCGGTGTTCAACTATATTGTTTGCTTAACCCTTTACCTGTTCAATATTCATGTAACATGATATACCGGTATGCATTTGAAAATTGTAGGGACTGAATCAGAAATCATTTTCGACTTAGACATTTTTTGGTCCCCAATTACCATGGGACACTACAGGTGGGACAAAACCAGATAAAAGCAATATAATCCCCATTTCCTTAAAAACATTGACTTTTTGTATAGGCATATTTATCAGAAAATTGTAGGGACTGAAGCAAAGATTGTTTTGGACTTGGAATTTGTCCCCAGCCCCATGGCACTATGGATGGGGCCTAAACTGTAGAAAAGCAATATAATGCCCATTATAGGGACTGATGCCGGGGTATTAGTTAGCTCCTAGGCGACCATTCTAGTTAGAATGTGTTACAGGGAAATTAATATCCAGGTATTTTCAAACAGTGCAGATCTGGATTGCAATCAAATTGCTATTAGCAATGTTTGTGGCTCTAATAAACATAATATTGAAGCTTTAATAAACCCATTCCCTCATATTGACACCTGTAAAAGTCAATTTTTGAAACCCTTGTGATAAATAGAGCATTTGCTCTATAGGGGCAAATGCTCTATCACAATGGTTTCAAAACTACACAATTCTAAAATTTTCATTTTCTCTAGTAAATGTTCCATTTTGGTAGATTTATTCAGAGGATGGGTTCAAAATAGTCTAGAAGGGAATGGGTTAAAACAAACAGTGTAGACCATGATCAAATGCTACTCTTACTGTAATAGGCCTGATCTGAGTCTACATTGTTTGCAGATCTAATGCTTTTCCTTCATGACATGTCAGTTAAATTTATTGTAAACAAGACTTTAGTATTCTTATATATTTTGATACATTTGAAAAATGATCATCATATTTGAGTTTGGCATTACATGCCTTTAGTTAATCTGTGCTATGTCATTGCAGCTATTTGTTGACATTACTTGACCTTTCAGATAGCAGATATTATGTCAAGTTTTGGTGGGAATTTGACCCCATCATTCACAACAGCAAAGGCAGATTTCAGTGAAGAAGCTTTTGAATCATATATGGACCAAGTTCTATCAACTCGTGAACGAGGTACCTAGAACCTCTGTTGGATGCAACCTGAATTCAGACTCATGCATGACCTTGACCTCATTTGAGCATGATTGCCATGGTAACAGTTTCTTAAAGCCTGATAAGACTGTATGGACATAATTTTTGTGTTGGAACAAAATCTTGTTTAATCTTTGTGTGTTGCAAGAATCTTATTTAATCTCAGAATACAGTAAAATGTGGAACCTGAAATAACTGTTACCATGGTAATTATTCCATATCAGTCATTTGCTTGATCAAGGGGAAATGATTAATTAGAAGTAATCATGCACTAGACATAGAGGTAGATGGTAGAAATAGTGGAACTAGGCACATGGACAGAAATTAGTGTCAAATAGTGAATGGGACATATATTGTTAGATGTAAGATATTGGATAAACAAATAGATCAGAATTTACTACATTGTAACTTCAGAAAAAAAAAGAATTACAGATCCTCCTAAAAGGACATAGTAACTGCATTCAAAATCAAAATTTTCAAATTAATATGCACAGTTACAGATTTTATGTTAAAATATCTGATAAAAGATTATATTTACAATCAAGTTACTGTTAGGGAGACGTTGTGTCATGAGACAAGGTACTGCGTGAATTGCATATAGTATAGACCCCTAAACCTACTAATACATATGATTAATCCTTTCCCTTGTGTATGTTTATGTATGAATTCATGACTTCATGAATATTAATAAGAATATGTTTTAATCTGGGCTATGAGCCCACAAATGTTTAGTCGTGGCAGAAACTGTAGAATCAGATCAATATTATTCCATAAGCAAACAGAGAATACCCTGATTAACCCTTTCCTCCATAAATACGCCTTTCTATGCCTCACTTCTTGAAACCATTGTGATAAATAGAGCATTTGCTCCTATAGGAGCAAATGCTCTATTTATCACAATGGTTTCAAACTACAAAATTCTAAAAAAAAAATCCTTTTCTGTAGTAAATGCTCCTTTTGAGATGATTCATTCAAAGAGGTTGGGTCTAAAAATAGCCTATGGAGGAAAGGGTTAGACAGCCCCTAGATGAACAAAGGTGTGATAAAAGCATTTATATAAGGGAAAGGGTTAAGGTCTACACTACCAATGTGTATCAGAATTTGCAATATTACATTGCCCAAATCATTGATCTGATCAAGTTAAAGCAGCTAGTTTTTCAGATCCTTAACTCATTCTCTCCTAGGCTATTTTTAGACCCAACCTCTTTGAATAAATCTACCAAAAAGGAGCATTTACTAGGGAAAAGGAAAACTTTAGAATTGTGTAGTTCTGAAACCATTGTGATAAATAGATCATTTGCTCATATGGAGAAAATGCTCTATTTATCACAATGGTTTCAAAAAGTGACTTTTATTGAGGCGTCAATATGAGGCAATGGGTTAAAGCTAGTTTTTCAGATCCTTAAAAGGTACCTTATCTTGTGACAGGGTTCAAATGATATCTCGCTTTCAGACACTTAGTTATTCCAGATACTTTTGCATATCAGTCTTTGACTTCTTTTACAGAGTCTGTTGAACTGGAGCTTGATGCCAAATTCATTAATAATCTGTCAACTTTTCCATATCTCTCAGCAGCATGCCTCATTGAATTGGAGTTGTACACCAATCTTCTGATCCACCCTGATTGATCATGTGACATCAGCTGCATGCATCTTACCAAGCATCTTGTTGACTTAGACTGTAGACTGTGTAACCTTGTGCATAATGTCTCATGTCAGACTGGTTTCTGTATCTTTTCTGTAGATTCAGGATATAATGGCATCCTTTGGGGGTGGCATCGCACGAGAGTCCGTGTTTGTACGTGATCTTGAACCAGCATTCACAAAATTACTAGCAGGTATCTTGATGTAGTCACTGTATGTTGTATATAATTACTAAGGGACCACTAACATTTGTAAAACATAGAACAATGTTGTTGAAGCATTTTGAAACTATTTATGTCATGTTTTTATACCTCAGCCAGATAACTGGGTTTTTTTAAAGACAGACGACAAATTTTTATATTGCAAAATTACTCATTAAATCATTCACAGAATGCATAAATATGCTAAAACATTTTTAGCATCCGTTTGTCAGTCTTTCAGCAGTGGCTTTAAATGACATCTCCCCTAAAACTAAGAGGCAGATTGTAACTTTACATAAATGATCTTTATATCATGCTCTATCAAAATTGCTAAAATTATCTGGATCCATGTTCATCTGGCAACCCCAATTTTTTTTTAAACATCTCCAAAACCAATGATCAGAATTTAATGGTATGTGAGTCTTCTCTGAACCCCAGGCCACCAGGGGCCTCTAGTGACCATATGGAGTAATGATTATTTTGAACAAATTGAATAAACTTCAGTTGAAAAAATTAATGGCCCTCTTATTTTCATTTTTGGTTGATGGTTGTGACTAGTTCACTTCTATCTAGTGTTAGTATTTACAGGTGAGCGATATAGGTCCATCATGACCCTCTTGTTGAATTTTCAAGGTGATTTTAAGATTGTTATCTACACTGGAGCTCCGTTATAACGCGGTTAACAACACTTAGTGTAGTAAAAATCAATAAACGGCTACTGTTGAGTTCCGATCTTACTCGAAACTTACCCGAAATCAACAAAGGTTAGTGAAAAAAATATGAGTTAAAAGTTAGAGAAATGTGAGTTAAACAACAAATTTGTGCAATGAAATAGAAATTGAAAATATACTCGTGCTACTTTGGAAAATCTGTCGGCTATATTCACTCGTACATGCAATTGTATCAATAAGTTTGTTTTTCATAAACACACGACGCCATGCAATTAAAGTGCAAACTTTGGTGGCTTTGACAGTGAAAGATTTCAGTACACGCGCATCTCAATTATACACACAATTAAATGTGCGAACTACAAACACCAATTGGATTAAGGTTAGAACTACAGCATTAATTCAGCTGTAAGACGCAACACTGATGTTACTCAATAAAAATTCAGTGGGAGTTGGAACATTATTTCGCTTAGCAGTCGCTAGTCTCGCTACCCGCGTATCGATTTTTTGGATCGCTGCCGATATTGCGTCTGTGTACACCTATTTCCGAGGCTGTTACAAATATTTATTTTTCACCGTTTATGTTTATTTTATGTTTCATTGCAATATTCAATCATATTATAAGGTATTTACAAAATAAAAGTCGGCAATACAGACCACCTGCGTTATATCGGATACCGCGGTAAAACGGTCCGCTGTATAACGGAGATCCAGTGTATTCCAAAACAGGATACTAGTGTCAAGCAACCAGGGTTCTGATGAAAATGAATTAACTAATTATATAATGAATGTTCCATTTTTGATCCTTACTTCATAACAAGTGTTAACCCTTTCTCTGTTCTGTGTTTATTCAAAATTTCAATACCTACTGAATATTCATGGACAAAATAGTTATAATGAAATGTGGAAAGTTGATTATTACAGCCACTTTAGAAAGCAAAGCAACAGATCTTTCAAATTCCATTAGCAAACAGAGCAGACCGTGATCAGACAGCTCCTAGAGGAACTGTCTGATCTGGGTCTACTCTGTTTGCAGGTGCGTGAAAATGTGTTTATATGAAGGTAAGGGTTAAGTTAGTTGCATTTGTCCTTGTTTTGTGCTTTCTTGAAGAGTTCATGTTGGCAGCAGTTATTTGTCAATGCTCTGACATTTATTTGAACTTTACCAGTTCCGCAAAAGATTCGTAAACAAAAAACTCGAGGCTTTCTTTTTGTAACAAAAATACAATTTGATGTTTATGTGGGAATAACTACGTCAGGGTAACAGTTTTTGCAATGTTTTGGCTGGGTTTGGGCTAATTAATACAAGTTTTTGTTTGTTAACCTTTACTGTGCCTATAATCTTTACATACCCTTAATTGTGACTACTCATTGGAACGGTCTTAACCCTTTCCCTCATACAAATGCCTTTTCTTACCTTTGAAATAGAGAAGATCCAGATCATATGGCTCTTATAGGATCCATCTGATCAGGGTCTGCTCTGTTTGCTTTTGAAACTACAGTTAAACCTCTCTATAACGACACTAAATAGTGTTAATTGGTTGGTATTTAGGGCAGGTGGCTGCTTAAAGCAAGGTGAAAGTAAAACAGAACGCTCCTATAGGAGCGTTCTGTTTTACTTTCACATTGCTTTAAGCAGCCACCTGCCTTTAACACAAAATACTTGATGTAATTTAGTGGCCGTTGTAGAGAGGTTTTACTTTATAATAGATATTATTCTACAGTTTCTACCAATACCAAAACTCCAGTGTACATACATGTATGCCATAATAAGGGTTCAACAGATTAAGATTCATAATGTCATTATTTCTTGCATGAATATTGCAGATGGAAAGGGTTAAACTTTAAACATCATGAAAATATTCCTTCAAGAAATAATGACATTGTGAATATTAATTAGATGGAGTTTTGTAATGGCGTATGAAAACAGGAAATTTTAGAATCATATCTATACCATTTCATTAGCAAATAGAGCATACCCTGATCAGGCAGCTGCTACAGGACTGTCTGATCTGGATAGGCTGTGATTAAATAAGCATATATATGAAGTAATTTTGGGTTAACCCCTTTAACTCTTTACCCTTAACCCTTTCCTCCATAGACTATTTTTAGATCCAACCACTTTGAATAAATCTACCGAAAAGGAGCATTAGCTAGAGAAAAGGATTTTTTTTTAGAATTTTGTAGTTTGAAACCATTGTGATAAATAGAAATTAATTTATTACAATGGATTCTTAAAGTGACTTTTACAGAGGCGTAGAAAGGCGTCAAGGGAATGGGTTAACTCCATGAATAACCATGCAAGGAATTAATGACTTCATGAATATTGATTAGATAAAATTGTATAATAACATATGGACACAGGAATAGTTGTCCATGGCAGAAACTGTAGACTCATATCTATATTATATCATAAACAAACAGAGCAGACCCTGATCAGACGGCTCCTATAGGAGCGTTCATTCTGATCTGGGTCTACTCTGTTTGCAAGTCATATTTATGGAGGAAAGGGTAAAATGCTGCATAGTCAATTTTGTGTTTACCAAATTCCAGTATAGTCTTTTCCCACCTTCATCAAAAATGCTCTGTGTAACTGATCCCAAAATTTCCCGTAGAGTTAAACCTTCACTGGATGAATATTCATTTAAGGAATAATGATGTCATGAATATTTATTAGCTGAATTTTTATAATGGCATATAAACAAAGGAATTTTTACTTCTCCTAGAAACTGATCAGATCTTTACAATTCCATTAGCAGACAGTCTCAGCAGACCTAGGCATGGCATGTTAACCCTTTCCTCCATAAATACGCCTTTCTATGCCTCTGTAATAACCACTTCTTAAAAGCATTGTGATAAATAGAGCATTTGCTCCTGTAGGAGCAAGTGCTTTATTTATCACAATGGTTTCAAACTACAAAATTCTAAAAAAAATCCTTTTTCTAGTAAATGCTCCTTTTGGGTAGATTCATTCAAAGAGGTTGGGTCTAAATATTGCCTATGGAGGAAATGGTTAACCTTTTCATCACTAAGTAACCTTTGTCTGCAAAAAATGTTGTCTGCTATTATTCTGCAAAATAAATTGTTGTCTGCTGTTATTCTGCAAAATAAATTGTTGTCTTCTATTATGTCACAAAAATTGTCTGCTATTGTTCTAAAGCTAATTTTTCTTGCATAATTATTTTCTTTTACAAAACCAGTAACTTTAGAGTCACACAGTTTGAATCCTGATGAGATGCTACATTGCATGGTGTCTCATTTGGATCCATACTGTTCACAAGAGTTCTCACACTTTGGTCCATGTGTTTAACCCTTTCCCTGTTCTGTATTTAGGCCAAATTTCAATACCTACTGAACATTCATTAACAGAATAGTTATAAAGAAATATGGAAGGTGGAACATTGTAGACATTTTAGAAAGTAAAGAAACAGATCTATCAAATTTTATTAGCAAACAGAGCAGACCCTGATCAGACGGCTCCTCTAGGAGCCGTCTGATCTGGGTCTACTCTGTTTGCAAATGCGTGAAAATACATTTATATGAGGGAAAGGCTTAAAGAGTGACAGAACCAGGGAGCTCAAAAGAGAGTTCCACTACCTCATGTTAATCATGCTATATTGCTTGTTATACAAATAGAAATACTCCATTTGTTTTGTTTTATCCACAATACTTGTGAATAAGTAATTAATACATGCACCAAGTAAATCTGCATTTCGTCTGGATCTGAAGTCTTTGTGTTTGAAATGAAAGAAATGTACCAAGAGATCTGAAGCAGGGGATATATACTATGTACAGAAGAGAACCATTCTGTGATTGAAGAGTTATAATGCTCTTTATTATCCCTATCCTCCATGAATATTCATTTAAGAAAGTATGATGTCATGAATATTTATTAGATTAATTTATTGTAAATGCACTTGGACACATGACTTTTTGGCCATGACAGAAACTGTAGTGTCATATCTACATTATATCATAAGCAAACAGAGCAGACCCTGATCAGAAGGCTCCTATAAGAGCCGTTTGATCTGGTTCCTCTGTTTGCAATGGCGTAAAAAGACGTATTTATGGAGTAAAGGGTTAAATGCTGGTCACTAGTAGAAATTAATTGTTATTACCAATACAAACAATTTGTATGCGGATGAGACACAGAATAACTTGGATGTTGCATCAGGATCCAACTCCTTGATACTCTGGATCTATTTTTAACCCTGTCCATGTTGAATTTTCATGTGAGAAATAATGACATCATGAATATCTATTAGCTGAACTTTTATTATGGTATATGCTACACATGTATTTTTGGTAGAATCTGATCTGTTATATTTTCTTAAGGAAACAGAGCAGACCCTGATCAGAGCAGCCATCTACAGAAGCCATCTGATATGGGTCTTCTCTTTTTGCAAAAGCATTTACATGAAGGAAAGGGTTAGTTAAGAGAAATAAAACATAAACTTCAGAATTACAGCAGACAACAATATAAGCAAATAACTATTAGTGCCATTATTAAAATTCTGTCAATATGCATGATGTCATTATTTCTTCCATGAATATTCATGGAGTAAAGAATTAAAACACTCAGTTGTTTAACTGAAATAACCATGATCACTGATATAAGATTGTGTATTGTTGTAGGAACCGGCCAGATGCAAAGTGTGAGTGAATGGTTAGAGGCCATTGGCATGGCTCAGTACGAGAACCAATTCATCACCAATGGGTTTGACAACCTGGACTTCTTGGTGAGACTGCAAGCTTGTTACTTAGCACTTTACCTTTCCTATACATTTGTATTTATTCCAAATTTCTATACCTACTGAATATTCATGGGCAAAATAGTTTAAATGAAATATGGAAAGTGAAAAATTGTTGCCATTTTAGAAGGTAAAGAAACATAACTATCAAATTTCATTAGCAAACAGTGCAGACCCTTTTCAGATGCCTCCTGGGTCTATTCTGTTTGCAAATGCATGAAAAAGCGTTTGTATGAAGGAAAGGCTTAACCCTTTACCTCATATAAACGTGTTTTCACGCATCTGCAAACAGAGTAGACCAGATCAGACGGCTCCTAGAGGAGCCGTCTGATCAGGGTCTACTCTGTGTGCTAATATAATTTCAAAAGTCTGTGCCTTTACTTTCTAAAATGGCTACAATGCTCCACCTTCCATGTTTCATTATAACCTTTTTGTCCATGAATATTCAGTAGGTATTGAAATTTGTAATAAATACAGAACAGGCAAAGGGTTAACCCTTTACCTCATATATACGCAACCCATTTACTTCAGAAGGACAGTCAATGCGTCAAACAGTTTGGATCCTGAAGTGTTACTGAGTTAATCAGCATCTCATCTGGATCGAGATTGTTTTCATAATCCTTTACTTCATAGACCTTTGTAAACAGCATAGACTCAGATCAGACAGCTCAGCTTGTGCAGCAGCCATCTGATGAAAGTCTGTTCTGTTAGCTCATGGAGTATTATAGAACTCATTCTAAAGTTCCTTTCATGGCCAAAAGTGTCCTTGTTAATT